>JBBGZY010002570.1:0-28565 GCA_037952925.1 Lithobates clamitans | reverse complement strand
ACCCCCCTGAAGAGTTTTTTTTTTTTTAAATTTTTTATTTATTTATTTCAGGTACTTATATAACGCCGTCAATTTACGCAGAGCTTCACATATACATTGTACATTCACATCAGTATTTGACAATGTCGTGTTTCCGCACGTAATATATTTTAGCATTTGTAGTCTGCCTGTTTTTTTTTTTTTGGGGGGGGGGGGGTCTGAATTTGGTAACAGATTTAGATACATATATTTTTATTTCCTTGATTTTTTTTTTTTTTAAACAAAAAGCTTTTATTAATGTTTGAAAATAACATTAGTACAATCATATTAACATTTGTACATAAGTTTCATGTAACAGTGAATAATTGACTTCAATATTAGAGTATTTACTGGTAAGGCCACCAAGGTGGTTTCGTATCCGACCTATTGTTATATTGATAAATTATTTGGAAATACTTTGTATAGAAAAAATCTGTTATTTATTTTAAAAGGGAGAATAAATTTGTGGACCCCCTGAGAGGTGTCCTTAGATATAGATATAGTAATAGAAATGAAGAGTAAAGAGGAGGAAAGAAAATTAAATAAAAAATTAAATTAAATAAATATATTATAGGAAAAATATTGATCTATGTATAAAAGGTTTATCTTTATGTGAAAGTGGTATATGAATCAGAATATTTAAAAGTAATCCATGGTTGCCATATTTTATTAAAATTTTCTATATTGCCTTGTGTTGTTGCTCTGATCTCTTCCACTTCCTTGATTTTTATTGGTAATAGTGAACAATAAAAAATAGAAAAAAGAGAAAAAAAATATCTCTTCTTTTTTCAGAGACCCCTTCAGTGTGTTGGTATATCTTTGTTTTATGTTTTATATATTATTGTAATGTGGTTTTTATATATATATATATATATATATATATATATATATATATATATATATATATATATATATATATATTTTTGGCACCCATTGGATGAGATTAATGCTTGTCTTTTCTTTTTCCTGACAGACTCCATGGCAGCCAACGTGTGGGTTTAGTCCCGCCTCTACTACCCTATAGCCATACATACCCATAAATACATAATACCCATAAATCTTTGCTCCTCACCAGCAGCCGTGTTCTTTTTTTGTCCTCCTCCAAGGACCTAGCTAAGATGGTCTTTCTACCTGAAGATTATTTCTCCCTGCGGTCAGATCTGGCGAGCGTTTCCCATGCAAGGGTCGCAGTATTCCAATAAGCCCTAGCTACTAGCAGGGTATGGAAGGTGCATACGCAAGAGGCGCTGAAGGCGGTGTAATCCTAGCCACTGGCAGGCAAAACCCTCACTGGTCATACAGCCTAGCTACTAGCAGGTGACCTTTGTTGCCCAGGAATAAGTCCGGTCTGTGCTGTATTACCTGACCCAGGTCTCGATCGCAGTAGGAGTGGTGAGTCCGTTCCATTTTCCTTTCATGGCAGCAGTTTGTGTTTACCCTTCCCTCTGTGTTGTGCTTATATTCTGTGCCTCCCCCGCACTGTCGGGTGCAGTGTAATGGGCTGTTATGGCGGCTGGTCTCCTCTGCGTTCCAGCCGCCGTTCACTTCCTGGGTTCGTTTTCGCGGCCGTTCTGCGCATGCGCGGTTCCGGCGCGAGAACGAGGCTTGGTTCGCGCACGCGCATATCGGTAATTGCGCGTGCGCACTAGGGCCACGGCGGTGACGTCACAGGGGCACCAGTTTAAATTCCAGGAAATAGTTTGCAAGCTTGGGAATGCTTGTAGACTGTTAGCAGTATCTCCCCTGGCTCTGTTTCTGTCGTGTCAGGTGAGAGGGCTTCTGGGGACAGGTCTGTGGCTTGCCCTTACTGCTTTGCTATAGTTCCTAACTGGTTGCTTGTATTTTCAGCCCTGATGGATCCCTCCGGGAGCACGATCGCTTCACCGCCTGCCTCTGGCCAGCCCTCTCGCATCAGGTACCTGGTAGGGGATCCCTTCCTGGGTGTTGCGAGGGGGGGGGGTATGGGGCATCAGTGGTCTGTTTGTCCCCATTAACACAGAAGTGCCTTGTTTTCTTGTCAGCCCTTCTAGGTCTTCTCAACAACCTAACTCGCACAGAAGTGGTTCATCTAGATCACAGCACCGGCATTCCTCTTCCAGATCCGGTCATCACGGTTCCTCCTCCAAATCGAGACACCATAGCCGGGAACCATCTCACCCTTCCAAGTCTCACTCCAGTGGGGGTGTAGAGCAAAGGTTCCTATAGGCAAATCCCTCTGCGATACCTGCTATATAAAAGCAACAGGTGAAAGGGGTGGATCAGATCAGCAACTCAAGTCTCTAGTGGAGAAGATCGTGAAAGAGAATCTAAAGGAGCTGGGGTCTAGCCAATCCCATGTTTCTCCTGCAGAGCCTCAAGACCCACCAATAAGGGATACCCAGACTCAGGACACTTGTGAGTCCTCTTTGCCCAGTCATCTGTCTGCTGTCTCCTCAGATAGTGATTCTGAGGGAGAAGACCCTTATACTGGATTTAGTTTCGACTTACTTCCTCCTCTGATCAAAGCCATAAAGGAAACTTTAAACTGGGAAGAGCCAGTGACGGCCCCTGCAAAACAGAGGAAGTTCTTCAAGCAGCTGAAGAAGGAACGTGTCATGGGGATGTATTCTCCTCTCTTCATGGTCCAGAAAAAGAATGGGGCATGGCGACCCGTCATAGATTTGACGCACCTAAACAGCTTCATCAAGAAGGAGAGGTTCAAAATGGAAACCCTGTCCACAATTCGACAGTCTGTCCAACCAGGAGACTGGCTCATTTCTATAGACCTCAAGGACGCTTATTTCCACGTGCCAGTGGCAGCAGATTTTCAACGCTTTCTCCGTTTCTCTATAGGCCAACTACACTTACAATTCACATGCCTTCCCTTCGGTCTGTCCACCTCTCCGAGAGTCTTCTCGAAGGTCTTGTTGGCTGTTGTGGCCTTACTAAGAACCAGAGGGATCCGTCTTTATCACTATCTGGACGATCTCCTTCTACTGGCCCAAGACAGAGATTGCCTCCTGAATCACAGAGATATGGTCATCTCAACTCTTCAAGAATTTGGATGGCTTCTGAAACGAGAGAAGAGCCATCTGGAGCCTTCTCGGTCTCTCGTGTTCCTCGGGGCCCTATTCAATACAGCGAGAGGTACAATTTCCTTACCCGAGGAGAAGATCACGATAGTTCGGGACAGGATTCGCCTGGCTCTCTCCTCTTCTCATCTCCGGGCCCTCCAGTGTCTGACAATCATAGGCACCATGGTGTCCACTATACCAATGGTAAAATGGGCTCAGTGAAGGATGCGTCCTTTTCAGAAGGGATTTCTTCTTCAGTGGTCGGGCAACAAGAGTCAGCGTATCTACATCCCTCAGACCATGAGGGATTCCCTCCTCTGGTGGCTTCAAAAGGAAAATCTACGCCGGTGCCACTCCATCCTTCCCATCACTTGGATCACTGTGACGTCAGATGCCAGCGAGAGAGGCTGGGGTGCTCATTGCCTAGCGGAAGTGGCTCAAGGCTCCTGGGATTTCCCAGCGCGGAGGTTGGTATCGAATATTCTAGAGTTACGCGCAGCCTTCCAGGCACTGCTGGCATTTCGTCATCTGATAGCAGGGACATCTGTGTTACTCAGGCTGGACAATACGACGGCAGTAGCCTATGTAAGGAAGCAAGGGGGTACCAAAAGCCTGTCTCTTCTACAAGAGGTGGAACCAATAATGGTCTGGGCCCAGAAGAATCTGACCAACCTAAAGGCAACTTACGTTCCTGGAATTCTCAATGTCCAAGCGGATTTTCTTTCACGAGTCCACCTGGACAACAACGAGTGGTCTCTCCACGAGGATGTGTTCAATTGGATCCTAACTCTGGGGATCTCTCCAGAGGTCGATCTCTTCGCTTCCCCGTACAACAAAAAGCTAGTGAGATACTACGCAAGGTTTCGGGATCCACAAGCCTACGGGATAGATGCACTGACAGAACGTTGGTGGTTCCACAGAGCATATGCCTTTCCCCCGACACCTATTATCTTCCAGTTCCTGCGGAGGCTCAGGTGGGAGGAGGTGGAGATAGTAGCCATCATTCCTTACTGGCCCAACAGACCTTGGTTTCCTCTCCTATCACTCCTCAGCTTCCGAGAACCAGTTCGTCTACCGACCAGAACGGATCTACTCTCCCAAGGCGCGATTCTCCACCCGTGCCCAGCTCATCTACAGTTGAGGGCTTGGTTCTTGAGAGGAGTAGGTTGGAAGCATTAGGTTGCCCTATGGAGGCTACTCCTACACTTCTGAATGCAAGAAGACAAAGCACTAACAAGGTGTATGAGCGTATTTGGACAAAATTCTCGACTCATATGTCGTCTAGGGCTAAGTCATGTGACTCACCTGCGGTCCAGGACATCTTGAGTTTCCTCCAATCAGGCCTGGATTTACCCTTGTCCGTCAGTTCACTGCGTGTACAAGTTTCAGCGATCTCTGCCTTTACTGGGGTGTCGTGGGCCAGACATGCCCTTATTCAACAATTCTTCAAAGGAGCAATCAGAATGAGACCGCAAAGGAAACCCAGATTCCCCAAATGGGATCTTCCTCTAGTTCTTGAGTTCTTCTCACAACTCGATAAACCACTGTCTGTCAGGGAACTTACTATCAAGACTGCATTTTTGACCGCCATCACCTCGGCCAAGAGGGTGTCCGAAATCCAGTCTTTGGGGTCAAAGGAACCTTTCTTAACCTTCTTACCGGACAGAGTGACTCTGATTCCAATGCTAGGGTCAAACCCTAAGGTCACCTCGATCTTTCATGAGAACCAAGAAATCTCACTTCCTACCTTTAGATCTGCCGGTAATCTGGAAATACATCCACTCGATGTTGGTGTCTCTTTGAAACAATACCTAGAAGTAACAGCTCCCTTCCGTCATTCGGATTATCTTTTTGTGTCGTTCTATGGGAAGAACAAGGGGCTCCGGGCCTCAGTTAGATCCATTGCTGCATGGATTGTACAGGCAATTCAATGGGCATATAGAGAGAAGGGCTTGGCTCCTCCAGAGGCGGTGACAGCACACTCGACTAGAAGTCTTTCGACGAGCTTCTCGTCATGTCGCACCTGAAGTGATCTGCAGGGCGGCTTCTTGGTCATCGATCCATACCTTCATGTCCCATTATTGTGTTGAGCCAGCGGCTCTATCCTCAGTTGATTTTGGTGTTAAAATACTGTCGGTGGACGGTGTTAAATAAATCTTTGTTTCTTCAGCATTTTTGCCCACCCGGGTGTGTATGGCGAGTTATTTCCCACACGTTGGCTGCCATGGAGTCTGTCAGGAAAACGGAAAATTCCTATCAAAATACTTACCGTAATTTTCCTTTCCTGATGGACTCCATGGCAGCAGGAGTTCCCTCCCAAATGGCTGGAGTAGGCTAGTTATCGAACACGGCTGCTGGTGAGGAGCAAAGATTTATAGGAGTAGTGTCCTATAGGGTAGTAGAGGCGGGACTAAACCCACACGTTGGCTGCCATGGAGTCCATCAGGAAAGGAAAATTACGGTAAGTATTTTGATAGGAATTTTCCGTTTTTTCTCCTTTTTTTTCTTTTTTTTTGTTATGTAAATTTAAAAATTTTCAATAAAAACAGAATGCTGTAAAAAAAAAAAAAAAAAAAAAAATAGAAAAAAGAATGCAATTTCCTGTAATATTTCCTTAACACAATTTTTATGTATATTTACGCACCTCCATGAATTTACCGCAGAATATAATCACCAAAGTCTGCTGATTGAATTCAAATCACATTAGTGCAATTAATGTGATACTAATTATGAAATGGAATGGTGAAGCTCATAGTGAACCTATCGGTTTTACTTTAGGAGAGCCTAACGCCGTGTACACACGGGCGGACTCTTTCGACCGGACTGGTCCGACGGTCTTTCCGACGGACTTTCGAACGAACGGACTTGCCTACACACGATCAACCAAAGTCCGATGGATTCGTACGTGATGACGTACGCCCGGACTAAAATAAGGAAGTCAATGATAACTTTGTCACAAGTTTGTGATTGCTGTAAATGTGAACGTAAATGTCATCAGTAAATCTCATCCAGATTATCCCATCTTCATTGTTGAGACATGAGACATATTCTGGGGGATGTTGAATAATTGTATTTATTTTTAGGATAATGTATATACTATTATTGTACTTGTACTGTCTGCCCTAATGTTGTAAAGCGCTGCGTAAACTGTCAGCGCTATATACATCCTGTATAATAATAATAATAATATATACACTATATACATAAAATATTATATACGAGGTGTCTTCAAAAAGTTTCCGCACTTTTAAATATATAACTTAGTTTAAAAAAGTGCGGAAACTTTTTAAAGAACACACACATTATTATTTTTTTATTATTATTTTTTTATTTATAACAGGAACAGGGCCCACACGGGCTTGTATTGTACAAGGTAATACATGAAACATTGCAAAGAACAATATTTCTAACATCAAGGTATGGTACGTTAGGTACAACTTTTAGTATATGTCTGTGAAATGACTCATTTGTCTCCTGTGATTACCTAGGTTTCTCGTCATTTGTTAAATATGTGGTGATATCTTTTCAAATATAAATTTTATTGTTTTTCAAGAAAAAACAAAAGGATGAGAACCAAGAGAACAAAACAAAACAAAAAAATAAATAAAAGGGGGGAAACGACAGATAGTACAGTACAGTGCCAGCCTTAACAACTGATGTTCACAGGTAATTGTATACAACAATGATAACCACAATATCGGTACCAGCCATAATCGCGGTGGTACAGTCATCTTCCATACTTTCCATCTACAGAATAAAACGGTGTACTGGACAAGGAATCTCACCACGTCTTCGTAGTTGTAAATCTGGTTATACTGCCCATTCCCTGAGTGCAAATATTCATAAAACCATAGAGGAGAGAGAGATGAAAGGAGAGACAATGCGAGCTGAAGCATGGTGACTAAAAAGAAAGGAACATGAAGGTTCCAGTAAGATTGGAGAAAAGGGGGAGAAAGAGATTCAGAAAAGGGTTGGGAAGAGGTGAAGGAGTAGGGAGGGGGGGGGGGATTTGGCCCAGGCGACAGGGTACGTTATCTTCAGATCTGTGGGGTTTTATTATCCATGTGGTAAGTAGCGCCATCCCTTCAACAGAGAATATAAACACCTTCCAGAGCCTCCATGCCTTGGAATGTTGTTCTTGTTTATTATGTGCCGTCAGGACTAGGTCCTCCAACTTCCTGATCTCCTCCACTCTGCGTAGCCACAACCCAATAGTCGGTGGTGAGCTTTTCTTCCACATAAGTGGGATGCAATATTTAGCTGCATTCAGTAAGTGTCTTATTATTGACTTTTTGTAGCTCCGTGCTGGTATTGTGGTTGCATGGAGCAGGATGAAAGCTGGGTCATCGCTTATCATGTGATCCGTAAATTTTTGAATGATCGTCCGGACTGTTGTCCAGAAGTGCTGAAGCAGAGGGCAAGACCAGAAAATGTGGAGGAGTGTCCCTGTATCTGTCTGACATCTCCACCATCTGTCTGTAGTAGTAGGGAAGTATGTGTGTAGCCTTTGAGGTGTATAGTACCATCTGGTCAGGATCTTGTAGTTGAGTTCTTGTATCTTTGTACAGATAGATGTTTTTAGGGAGAATCTGATAATCGTTTGAATTTGGGCGTTAGTAAACTTGCATTGTAGGTCTGTTTCCCATTGCTGTATGAATGTCAGGTCAGGTTGTTCAACTGGGGAATTGAGTAATTCATATGTTTTAGATAGTACCCGTAGCAATGCTCCCTCGTCTGCACAATAAAAAAAAAAAAATATTAAAAGCCAGCAGCTACAAATACTGCAGCTGCTGACTTTTAATACATGGCCACTTACCTGTCCCAGGGTCCAGCGATGTTGGCAGGGGACGCCGAGAACCCGCTCGGTTCTCGGCAGCTGCCGCCGCCATCCTAGGTGAGGTAATCAGGAAGTGAAGCGTTGCGGCTTCACTTCCCGGTTCCCTACTGCGCATGCGCAAGTCGCGCTGCGCGTCCCAAGTGGTCCCCGCTCTCTCCTGGGAGCTGTGTGTTTCCCAGGAGACAGCGCGGAGGGACGGGAAGTGGCGTAGACTCCCATGGGAATCTATGCCGGAAGTGGGTGCAAATACCTGTCTTAGACAGGTATGTGCACCCCCCTCCCCCCTGAAAGGTGCCAAATGTGACACCGGAGGGGGGGGGGTTCCGAAAAGCGGAAGTTCCATTTTTGTGTGGAACTCCGCTTTAAGTGCCCAGCGGTCAAGTGGTTAATGCATGTACTACTTTTACCGAATAAATATATACTGTACCGCTGTTACTTTTATTGGCTTAGTGGTGCCCACCTCATGTAAAGTCCCAGGGCGAGTCTTTTCTTTTTTGTTGCAATCTGGATGAAAGGGGGGGTGTAGCTGAGCAGCAGATGTAGCCGGACGCTTCTACAGTCCTCCCTGCCGGAAATCTGAGCTTTTAAGCTCTGCTTAATCCGCTGACATGTCTAAGAGGCTCAAAGACAACCAAGCCCCTGCAGAGGATCCAGGCCAAGATGGCGCCTTGCCACAGCGCTCCCCAATGGGAAAAATTCAAGGAGGCTGCACAGAAGCTTTTCCCTCGGGCATTAACCGAAGACTTGCCACAAGTTTTGGGAAAGTATCTACTATCCAAAATGGGGGGGGGTGTGCTATCTTGACATTTCAGGGCCCCCGAAACTGATAGGTAGTGAGGAAGTGAAATCACCATTTTACGCCCTTCGAAAACCTGAATGCGGTGCTTGGTTTTCGGGGTCCTGTACGCTCCCAAAAAATCCCACACATGAGGTATTCCCGTACTCGGGAGAAGCAGCGGAATGTATTTTGGGGTGTAATTTCACATATGCCCATGGCCTGTGTGAGCAATATATCATTTAGTGACAACTTTGTGTAAAAAAATAAATAAAATAATTTTGTCATTTTCCCGAAACATGTGGCAAAATATAAAATATTCCATGGACTCGACATGCCTCTCAGCAAATAGCTTGGGGTGTCTACTTTCCAAAATGGGGTCATTTGGGGGGTGAGAACTGTCCTGGCATTTTTTGCCCAACATTAGCTGCTTATGCCACACATCTCCCACTCTTCTAACCACTTAAAGCGGGGTTTCACCCAAATGTTTAACTTTATCTTAACACATTCACTTAATTGCCTAGATGCTGAAATGCCGTTGCAAAAACAATCAAATCGCCGTAATTACCTTTTTATATTTAACTTCTTATTTGCACTTCCTGGTTCTCCTCCCGTGGGAGTAGGCATGTTTCTAGCCTTTCCCCGACTCCGCACAGTCTCCTGGGAGCTAGCCTCAGGCTTCCCAGGATGCAGTGTGGAACGCCGTCATGACTAAATCTCGAGAGATCTCGGAAACAAGTGACGCCGGTCACGTGATGTGGGGGTGTCTAAAATCTCCATTTTAAATGAGGGCATGCATGGGAAATTGTCATCAGTACATGAGGCTTGTTTGCATATGTTTGGTTGCCATCACAACGGGGCGGGAACTTCCGACGATGCCGCCTGTTGTGATGGCAACCCGGAATTTTACGGCGATGCTCGCAGTTACTAGTGAGCATGCACGGGAACGAGCGGTGAATGCTGGGACAACAGCCTTCACCGCGTCCTGGGAAAAAATGCTTGTGGGCTTCAATTGCCCACAAGCTAGATGGAAACCGCCTGCATCAAATAATAAAAGTTATTCTTGATGAAGAAATCTGACAGAGGCGGAAATATTAAACACAATCTGTGAGTATGATATGCTGATAATCAAAGTTTGTGAATGAACAGAAAAAAAAAACGATAGGCCGCTTTAAACCACCTGACACTTTTTGTTTACATAAAAAAAAAAGAAAAAAAAAATGTCGCTATTGAAAATTACTTTGAACCCCCAACATTATATAACGGAAAATTTATATCAAATACTTACCGTAATTTTCCTTTCCTGATGGACTCCATGGCAGCATACGTATGGTTAATCCCGCCTCTCATACCTCATAGGACCCCACTCCCATAAATCTTTGCTTCCAGCCATAGACCGTGTTCCGTAACATAGCCTACTCCAGCAAATGGGAGGGAACTCCTGCTGCCATGGAGTCCATCAGGAAAGGAAAATTACGGTAAGTATTTGATATAAATTTTCCGTTTTCCTGACAGACTCCATGGCAGCATACGTATGGGAAATAACTAGCCATACACTCCCGGGTGGGAAATTGCTGGTTCAAAGAAAAAAGGTTTATTTGGCACCGTCAACAGACAAGACATGCAAACCAAAATTAACCGAAGACAAAGAAGCCGATTCCACACAATAGTGTGTCATAAATGTGTTGATCGACGACCAAGAGGCCGCCTTGCAGATTATTTCCGGGGACACATGACGGGAAGCTGCCCATGACGTAGAAACGCTCCTAGTAGAATGGGCGGTCACCGCTTCTGGAGGAGCTAGACCCTTGGCTGCATAAGCCCCTTGTATAGCCTGAACGATCCAAGCTGCAATGACTCTGGAGGAAGCACGCAAACCCTTGTTCTTTCCTTGAAAATAAACAAACAGATGATCGGATCTTCGGAAAGAGGCAGTGACTTCAAGGTATTGCCTTAAAACTACTCCCACATCCAAAGGGTGAATGCTAGAGTCCTCAGTTGTCCGGAAAATTGGAAGGACAATCTCCTGATTCTCATGAAAAACCGATGTTACCTTAGGATTTGATCCGAGCATAGGAATCAGGACCACCCGGTCAGGGAAGATGGTAAGGAATGGTTCTTTACATCCTAGAGAACTGATTTCGGAGACCCTTTTGGCTGATGTTATAGCCACTAGGAATACAGCTTTGAGAGAGAGATCTTTAATAGCTGCTTGATCCACACGTATTTCCTTTTCAGAAAAGAAATTTAGGACAAGGGGAAGATCCCACTTAGAAAACCTTGGCTTTCTTTGAGGCCTGAGTCTTATCGCTCCTCTGAAGAATTGCCTTGTAAGGGGATGCCTGGCCCAGGATATACCTGTGAAGGCAGAGATTGCGGAAACCTGAACCCGAAGAGAGCTTACTGATAAAGATAGATCCAGGCCTGTTTGTAAGAAACCAAGAATATCCTGAATCCTAGGGTCAGTACAGGAACCATCAGTGGTGGAAACGTAATCCGCAAATTTCGACCAAATTCTTTGGTAAACTCTATTGGTACCTGGTCTCCTGGCATTCAGTAGAGTCGAAATAGCCGCACTTGGACATCCTAGGGCTTCCAACCTTCCCCTCTCAAGAACCAAGCCGTCAGATGGAGCTGGGACGGACATGGGTGAAGAGATGTTCCTTGTAATAGGAGATCTGATCTGGCTGGGAGAGGAATTGGATTCCGGTAGCTGAGTTGTAGTAAGAGGGGGAACCACGGTCTGTTGGGCCAATACGGAACAACTGCCACTATCTCGACCTCTTCCCACCTCGATAGGAAGCGAAGAATGATCGGAACTGGTGGAAAGGCATAAGCCCTGTGGAATCTCCACTGATCCGTCAGAGCATCCACTCCGAAAGCCTGGGGACAACGACATCTCGTGTAGTACTTCTCCATTTTGTGGTTGCAAGGAGACGCAAACAAGTCCACTTCTGGTGACACTCCCAGAGACAGGATCCAATTGAAAACTTCCGTGTGGAGAGACCACTCGTTGTTGTCCAGGACAAACCTCGAGAGGAAGTCCGCCTGAACATTTTGAACTCCTGGAAGATAGACAGCCGTCAGATTTGATAGGTTCGTCTGAGCCAAAGACATGATAGGACTCACTTCCTTCAGTAGGGAGAGACTGCGTGTGCCCCCTTGTCTCTTGATATAAGACACCGCTGTCGTGTTGTCTAGCCTCAGGAGGACTGAGGCCCCTGATGTTAAGTGGAGAAAGGCTCGTAGTGCACAGAGGGCAGCTCGGAGTTCCAGGACATTTGAAACTACGCCCCGGGATGGGAAATCCCACTGGCCCTGGGCTATCTCCGTCAGACAGAGAGCGCCCCAACCTCTGCTGCTGGCATCCGTTGTCACCGTGATCCAGGAAACGGGTGCTATGGAATGGCAATTGAGGAGATTCCTCCGCTGCAGCCACCAGGGGAGACTCTCCCGCATGGACGGGGTTATCCGAACCAGATGGTCTAGAGAACCCGGATCCCACTGTTGAAGAAAACCCTTCTGAAAAGGGCGCATCCTCCATTGAGCCCATTTCACCATGGGGGCTGTTGCTACCATGGTGCCGATTATCCTGAGACACTGAGAAGCTCTGAGCAGGGAAGATGACATTGCCAGGTGAATTCTGTCCCGAATCAAAGGGATTTTCTCCAGAGGCAGAGAGATGGTACTCTTCAATGTGTTGAACTGGGCTCCGAGAAATATCAGAGACTGTGTCGGATCTAGATGACTTTTTTCCCTGTTCAACAGCCAACCGAACTCTGTCAGAGTAGAAATGACCTGATCTCGGTGAGACACTAGTTGATCCTTGTCCTACGAAAGTAAGAGTAGGTCGTCCAGGTAATGGTGTAATCGGATACCCTTGACTCTGATCAATGCCACGACGGCCAGTAAGAGCTTCGAAAACACTCGAGGCGATGTTGTAAGCCCGAATGGGAGACATGTAAATTGGAGGTGTTTCTGACCCACTGCAAAACGTAGGTACTTCTGGAAGTCTCTCGCAATTGGTACGTGAAAGTAGGCATCTTTCAGGTCTATGGAGACTAGCCAATCGCCTGGCTGTATTATCTGACGAATTGTTAGCAGAGTCTCCATCTTGAATTTTTCCTTCTTGATGAAGGAGTTCAGGTATGTCAGGTCGATGACTGGCCTCCAGGAACCGCTCTTTTTGAGGACCATGAAAAGGGGGGAATACACCCCTTGAAATTTCTCTTCCGAGGGCACCGGGACGGCAGCCCCTTGAGCTATCAGAGAATCCGTGTATGACAGAAGAATTTGTTTCTTTTCTTCCTGGTGAGGAAGGACTGTGGGAACAAACCGGTGTAAGGGTGGATTGCAGAACACCCACGAATGGCCTGATGAGACTGTTTTGACCGTCCAGTAGTCCCTGATCGAGGCTGCCCAGACGTGCTGAAAAAGGAGTAACCGAGCCCCGACTTGCTCCGCCTGGACAGGCTTCATATCAAAAGGGCTTAGAAGCCTCTCGTCCACCAGAAGAGGATGTTTTTGAGGACTTCTGACCAGAAGGTTGATTTCTCTTCCAGTTTCTCCTGAAATCACGGCCCGGTCTGTAGCGGCGGGCATCTCTAACGCGTTCTTGGTCTTGCCTGGGTTGAGGTCTCCTCTGCCCCAAAAGGCGACGATCCTGGGGTAAGAACCCTGACTTACCCCCTGTGGCACGGGTAATGGCGGAATCAAGTTTGTTCCCAAAGAGGGAGGAACCCTCAAAGGGAATTCTACACCAGGCCTGTTTAGAGGCAGGATCCGCAACCCATGGGCGCAGCCACAAAGCGCGCTTGGCTGTGACTGAGGAAACCATGACCCGTGCCACTAGGCGGATAATATCCAGGGATGCCTCCCCCAAGAAGACTGACGCCAGTTTTAGTTCATGGATTGGTGAACTCTTGACCAAATCTTCAGACACACTTGCTAATGCCGCATCCACATCATCTGACCAGGACTCCATAGCTTTCGACAGAGCTGCGAGAGCCAAGGCTGGTTTACAAGCCATACCTGCCGTAATATAGATGCGTTTAAGATCAGTATCGATCTTCCTTTCCAGACCATCCTTAAATGAAATGGTATCCTCTAGAGGGAGGGTGACATGCCTCACCAGCCTCATCAAAGCAGCATCAATGAGCGGAGCTGACTCCAGATGCTTTACCTCTTCGCTCTTAAACGGATACATCTTGGCCACTTTGGAGATTAGTGAGTTCTTCCTCTCAACTTTACTCCACTCATCTGAAATGATTTCGCCAAGCTCTCCCAGGAAAGGAAAATTTGGTTGATCCTTTTTGAGATGCTTAAAGTATTTCCTCTGTTTAGAGGGTGCCTCTACTGGTTCTTCCCATCTCAATGCGTCTTTAACCGCCTTGACCAACCGTGGCACCAGGGAGAAATCAAAACCTGCGCCAGGATCATTCAGATCAGTCTCGCTTTCCGAGGATCCGCTTAAGGAGGGACTGCGTCTAGAGGGACCAGGAGTCCCAAGGTCGACTCCACCAGGAGCTAGCACTGGAGCAGAAGGAGAGATAGCTGAACGATTGGGATCCGTTCTGATCAGGGATTCCTGAACCACTCTTCGGACCATGGCTTCCACCTGCTGGTCTCCAGCTCCTCTTTCTTTTGCAGCTCGGGCATAGCATAGCTCACAGAGGGATTTTCCCTTCTGGGACCTGAGCTTTACATCCCCAGCAAGCCCTTTTATCAGAGCGGCTAGAATGGCGGTGAGAGTGACGCCCAGATGTAGACTTGGGCTCTTCACTATGGCGCCTAGAAGCTGATCTAGAACGCCTTGAACTTGATGATTGATTTTGCTGATGCGATCTGGAACGATCGGTATCTTCACGTGCTGAGGGTCTATGTTCAGACCTAGGAGGGCTGTGGAAAATAAACGGAAATAAACAGAATCCTGAAAGAAAACAAACCCAAAACAATCAAGCAGAAGGAATAAACAATTCCTACCTGCAGCGCAAGGGTTGGCCACTGGGGGGCGGTGACACGTCCATAGCAGAAAACCAGGTATCTGAAATGAACAATTCCTTGTCAAACACAGGGATCAGAGAGAGAGAGAGAGAGGGGCTTGGACAGCCAGCAGCGAAGTCTCCTACCTTGCCAGGGAATAAGCACTGCACCAGGAAGCCGCCGTATACACCCGCAGACAACCCAAGTAATAGCTGTATTCTGACAGCTATTTAAACTTGGCGCCGCCGATGACGTCACCGCGCCCCCAGCGTCGAAAAACGGGGCTCGCGCGCATGCGCGACCGCCGCCATTTTCCCGGGACTGCGCATGCGCGAACCAAGCCTCACTCTCAGATGAGGATCGCACTGTGCAGGGACCCGGAAGACGCGGCGGAGTGGGACGCAGATGCGTTCCAGCCGCCATAGAGGCCAGAAGAGGAGATACAGGAACAAACAAACACACAAAAACAGCTGCCATATGAAATGAAATAATGCAATATACGATACCACCGCACGATCCTGGTCCAGTCTGATTTGGGGACGATCATCCACTGCACGGCCGGGCATCAATAAGGGGGGGGCCTCCTGCTAATAGCAAGGACGTTTGGCCAGTTGCCGCTTGCCTGCCAATGGCAAGGCTAGTAAGCTCTTCATGGCATCGCAAATCTGCCCGTATCCACCCTGCTAATAGCTGGGACTGCTGGACTCCAGAAACCGCCATCAGAACCACCGTGCAACCAGAACCGGACCGCAGAAGACTTCATAAGGTAAGATACACCTTGGTCCTAGGAGGAGGACAAAAAAGGAACACGGTCTATGGCTGGAAGCAAAGATTTATGGGAGTGGGGTCCTATGAGGTATGAGAGGCGGGATTAACCATACGTATGCTGCCATGGAGTCTGTCAGGAAATATATTTTTTTTAAAGCAAGAGGCCCTACAGATCAAAATGGTGGGTGTTGCAATTTTTGTTTTTCACAAAGTATTTGCACAGCGATTTTTCAAATGCAGTTTTTTTGGGGAAAAAAAACTTTTTTGAATATTAATGCACAAAAACACACTAATGTCAAATGGGGATTTGCAGTGATAAATTGACCAGCGTTTAAATTGCTTTGGTCCACAACAGATCTGTACAGATCTTCTGTTAAAAACAGCGAATAAAAGTCAAGGAAAGTAAAATCCACTGTTTCCACCGGAATTTCTGGTTGGCCAGTAAATAGGGGAAGTACGGGTGCTGATGAAGTGGTGGGCTCCCAATCAGGATCGGCAAACGCAGCGGGAAGGGCACTATGGGCTCTACGGGCCTGTCTTTAAATTCTTGGTGGCTGCGGGACACTACTTGTGCTAGCCACCGCACCAGCTTGAACCGCACTTATGGGACTCGCCACGTCAACCAAGTGTTACTGCAGTGCTGGTGTGTGTATGAACAGGATGTACTAGGCCGCTTGTGCTTGCCGGTTCACCAGGAGGTTGAGCGGCACTAGTACTGGCTCTCTGCTCCATATGAGAACCCTGTGGTTGTTGCACCTCAGCAACAGAAGAACGGGGTCAGGTACACCTGACCTTAGCAGGGACCACTACTCCGTTGTCAGAGCTATCTGTCAGGGTGCCGCTGCTCTCTACGGGTTCGTATACTGAGCCTGAATCTGACAGTGAGGCTTCCCCTTCCCTCTCATCTGTCATGCTCAGCAACATGTAGGCCTCTTCACTAGTGTACTTCTGTTTGGACGTTTTGGCCACTAAATTTATAGGTACAACTAGTGCGACTCACAGGTAAAAGAGCACCTGGTTGTCAGCGACTGCTTCAATCGCTACCAAAAAAATTAACTGTTAGCACTAGCAGGGATCAGGTGTGACTCTGCTAACGCTGCAGTTTGCGTGTTGTGTTTTGTAAAGTGACAGTGATCTATTGATCCTGCACTTTGGGTGGGCTGGGTTGGGTGGAGGGGCTAAACGAAGGTGCTAGCAGGTGTCTGGGCTGATCTTGCTAACGCTGCATTTTTTGGAACACTATACTACTGGGGACGCTAATATAGTTCTGATCAGATCAAAGATATTGATCCGTTCAGACACTATACTAGTAATGGAGCTATCTAGTGTGAGTGTACGTGTTACGGGACCTGGCACTAATCTGACGCTGCCTGGGATTTACGCTATCACTAACTCACGCTAAAACCGATGTCACCCGTGACACTAATACGGTGATCAGAAAATAGATCTGTACACTATACTGGTGACACTGTGACAGGGAGTGAAAGGGTTAACTGGGGGCGATCAGGGGGGTTAAACCTTTATTAGGCAATATACGGCGGGTACCCTGACGCTATAAAAGACTGGCGGTGACACTAATGCCGCGTACGCACAAGCGGACTTTTCGACCGGACTGGTCCGACGGACCGAGTCCGGCGGACAATCCAATCATGTGTGGGCTTCATCGGACCTTCAGCGGACTTTTCCAGTCGAGAATCTGACGGACTTTAGATTTGAAACATGCTTCAAATCTTTACCTCGTAACTCCGCCGGACCCAGTTCCTATCGAGAAATCCTCTCGTCTGTATACTAGTCCGACGGACAAAAACCGAAGCTAGGGCAGCTATTGGCTACTGGCTATCAACTTCCTTATTTTAGTCCGGTGTACGTCATCACGTATGGATACGTCGGACTTTGGTGTGATCGTGTGTAGGCAAGTCCGTTCGTTCAAAAGTCCGTCGGAAAGTCCGTCGGACCAGTCCGGTCGAAAAGTCCGCCTGTGTGTACGTAGCATAACTAGCATCACTGTGACACTAATACGGTGATCAGAAAAAATGTCTGTACACTATACTGACACTGGTGACAGGGGGTGAAAGGGTTAACTGGGGAGCAATCCGAGGGTTGAACGCGCTCCTGCAACCCCCCACCGGCGCGACCGACGTACAACGAGGACGATTTACACAGGAGAGCCAACCTGCTGCAGTTGTACTGCAGCGGCTGGTCGGGAACCAGTTGAAGTCGATTGGAAGCCACGCTGAGGTCTCGCTGTTTGGGGGTGAGGGGCAGTTTCAGAGTCAGGCGACTTTTGAAGCTGCCCCTGTGTGAATCGGCACTAAAAGGTTTTTCAAAGCGTCATCTGTGAAGATTTTTAGTTACTGTCGTTTGTCCACATTTCACTAGCATGCAGAATTTTAAGTTTTTGATATTTGTTCACGAAAATTTGCATTTGTTAAATGGCTGCTCAGATATCATGTGACATTAAAATGACAAAACAACAACTATTTTATTCTCACGGCCTCTGTTTTCAGAAGATATATAATATTTGGGCGTTTCCTAGCAGAAAAACATGTATGTGAATTTTTTTGAAATTGCCCTGGGCAGCAAATAGTTAACTTTCTTCTTTTCTTTCCAGTAAGTGCATGGTGTCATGGATCCACCCCCTGAGGGCATCACAACAGCGTTCAAGACTGACAGTACAATGATGCAGAGAACAGCGACACCTTCCGCATCCATAAGGACCACAGAGCTCCAGAGAAGATTTGAAGAAGCCCAGGACCAGGGCCATCTTAAGAGCATTATAGGCCCCCAGGCAATACAGTGCACCGGGACTCTGTCTACACAATCACGCATGAGAATAAAAATGCAAATTATCAATAAGGCTATATTTATTGGTACTTCCAACAAAATCAAAGTTTAACCCTTTTATGACTAAGCCTATTTTTGACATTTGGTGTTTAAATGGTGTTAAGATCCGTATTTTTTTGCTAGAAAATTACTTAAAGCCCCCAAACATTATATATATATTTAAAAAAAAAGTTTTGATCACTTTTATTGCTGTCACAAGGAATGTAAACATCCCTTGTGACAGTAATAGGTGGTGACAGGTACTCTTTATGGAGGGATCGGGGGTCTAAAAGACCCCCGATCCCTCCTTTGCACTTCAAAGTATTCAGATCGCCTTTTTCGGCGATTCTGAATACTGTATATTTTTTAAAACCGGCGCCATTGGCAGACGAGTAATCGGGAAGTGAATTTTAACTGTAAATCATTTTTAAAACGTCGCCTATGGAGATTTTTTAGGTACCGTAGTCTGTCGCCATTCCACGAGTGCGTGCAATTATAAAGCGTGACATGTTTGGTATCTATTTACTTGGCATAACATCATCTTTCACATTATATAAAAAAAAATTTGGTTTCCTTTTTTTAAAATTCATGAAAGTGTCTTTTTCCCAAAAAGTTATGTTTAAAACACCGCTGCACAAATACTGTGTGACATAAAATATTGCAACGATCGCCATTTTATTCTCTAGATTCTCTGCTAAATATATATATATATATATATATATATATATATATATATATATATATATATATATATATATATATATATATATATATATATATATATATATATATATATATACATATATATATATATATAATATGTTTGGGGGCTCTAGGTAATTTTCTAGCAAAAAATACGGATTTTAACTTGTAAACACCAAATGTCAGAAATAGGCTTAGTCATGAAAGGGTTAAACATAAACACCCACTCAAAACATTAAGTTTCATTTCTGCTCTAAAGGTTATTTTCACCAGCACGTAATAAAGTTTCTTTTTCCTCACCTTTCTTACACTTCCTCGAAATAGTGGCAACTCTAAGATTGATATATAAGGGGGACACATAAGATATTACAGTCAAAACTTGGGGGGGGGGCCGGGCACTAATAACTTTCACCACTAAATCATACAACTAAAAAAAACTAAATAAATATATATATACACATGTGCACACTCACTCTCTGGTGCTGCCTGGTGGGTATTAATGCTGGCGTGGGTACTGCTGGTGCTGGTGGGTATTAATGCTGGCGTGTGTATTGCTGCCTGGCTTAGGGTGACCAGACGTCAGGGCCGGACTGGGAATAACATCCAGCCCTGGAAAAAATTTCATACCAGCCCCACAGCATTATCGTACCACCGCAACAGCACCGCAACAGCATTAATAAACCAGCGCAACAGCATAACATCATTGATTTCTTGTTCATGAAAGGGAAAACCATAAAACGCACATTTGAAGAGTGTATTATATATAGATAAGACAGATATGAAATCACATAGAGATTTTTATATATATATATATATATATATATATATATATATATATATATATATATATATATATATATATATATATATATATATATATATATATATATATACATATATATATATATATAAAAGCAAATTCCAGTTAAAAGTGGTAAGTGATCAATCATCAAGGGGGACCCCAGAAACTCAACGTGGGAGGGGGGGAGAACCACCTTCCGCAGAAAGAATACACTAAGGTAAGGGGGGGTGGGTTACTGATTTAAGGCTGTGCTTTATATTGGTGCCCCCTTACATTATCGTATTCACTCCCCCCTTACATCAGTGACCCCCCCTTCAGACTAGCCTAGCGGTGCTGTCACTGACCTCCTCTCAGGTGCACCGTGTAGGGCTCAGTCAGTCGGCTTCAGCTCAGTGGCTCTGGTTTTATCCTATAGTCTCCTCTCCACAGTCCAAACTTGTCTGACTTCTCCCATGACCCCCATCCCGGCGGTGCTCCCACTCTTGACTCCTCTGCAGACTCCCTCAGAGACTGCAGACATGATACAGGAGATGGTCAGAGACTGCAGACATGATACAGGAGCTCAATGCAGCCTCACCAGTGCCCATCAAATGTAGCCTCACCAGTGCCCATCAAATGCAGCCTCACCAGTGCCCATCAAATGCAGCCTCATCAGTACCAATCAAATGCAGCCTCATCAGTACCAATCAAATGCAGCCTCACTGTGCCCATCAATGCAGCCTCACTGTGCCCATCAATGCACCCTCACTGTGCCCATCAATGCAGCCTCACTGTGCTCATCAAATGCAGCCTCACTGCTCATCAAATGCAGCTTTACTCTGCCCGTGAATGCAGTCTCACTGTGCCCATCAATGCAGCCTCACTGTGCCCATCAATGCAGCCTCACTGTGCCCATCAAATGCAGCTTTACTGTGCCGTGAATGCAGTCTCACTGTGCCCATCAATGCTTCACTGTGCCCATCATTGCAGCCCCTCCTGTGCCCCATGGCCCAGTCAGAAGTCCCTGTCTGTGGGAAGGTGTGTTGTTGATGCTCGATACAGTACCTTGCATGCCAGCAGGATATCCATGATGGCCAGCAGCAGGCAGGGTCTGTTCTCGTTTTGGATGGGGACAGTGCTCCTTCCAGAGGATCTGTTTGCTGTGAGATGGAGTGGTCCCTGGTCACCTGCACCTTCAGCCATCCTCATTTTCTGGCCCCAGTCAGCCTGTCCTCTGGTCCTGGGGAAGTGGAGAGCACTGGGTGGGAGCTGGAAAGAAGGGGGAGCAGAGAGTACTGACGGGGTTGGAGAGCACATGGGTGGGGGTAAAGAGCAGGGGGGAGTGGAGATCACAGGGATGGGAAGCGGAGAGTGCTGGGGGGGGGACTTGAGAGCACTGGGGGTCCAAAAAGAACAGAGGTGGAGAGCACTGTGGGGGCTAAGAGTGTGGGGTGGCGAAGAGCACTGGGGGAGGGGCAGAAAAACAGGGGTGGAGAGCACTGGGAGGTACAAAGAGCAGGGGGGAGTGGAGAGCAATGGGGGGAGCTTGACGGCACCAGTGGGGGCCAGAAAGAACAGGGGTGGAAAGCACGGGGGACTGGAGAGCACTGGCAGGGGTTGGAGAGCACATGGGTGGGGGGCAAAATGCAGGGGGGAGTGGAGAGTACAGGGGTGGGGAGCGGAGAGTGCTGGGGGGGAAGCTTGAGAGCCCTGGAGGGGGAGCCAAAAAAAACAGGGGTGGAGAGCACGGGGGACAAAGAGCACGGGGGGGCTGGAGAGCGATGGGTGGAGCTTGAGAGCACCGGGTGGGGACCGAAAGAACAGGGGTGCGGAGAATGGGGGGCTGGAGAGCACTGTGGGGGGCGGAGAGCACTGGGGTGGGGGCTGGAGAGTGATGGGGAGAGCTGGAGAGCACTGGGGGGGGGGGGGGGGAGAAAGAAAATGGGTGGAGAGCACTGGGGGGGGAGAAAGAACATGGGTGGAGAGCACTGGGGGAGTGAAGAGCACTGGGATGGTGGCTAGAGTAGGATGGGGAGAGCTGGAGAGCAGGGGGGGCAGAAAAAACAGGGGTGGAGAGAACTGTGGGGGGGGGGGGGCTGGAGAGTGTGGTGAGGGGAGGAGAGCATGGGGGGGGAGCCAGGGAGCACAAGGAGAAGGGGGGCCAGTAAAAGAAGTTGGATCGGAGGATTGGCGGGGGGCCGCATATAGAGGAAATTAGCTTTCTATATTCCTCTATGCAGCCGCTGAATGCTTGATTCTCCTCCTCTCCCTCCTGCAAGTATTCGGCGGCTGCATGGAGCAATATAGAAAGCTAATTTCCTCTATATGCGGCCCCCCTGCCGATCCTCCTATCCAGGCACACAGGGCGGGCTGTACGGGCGGGCATCTACTCATGTGGATCACGGAGCTAGCTGAGTCTGTGTTCGGCGGCGGCTCTGTAACACGGTCCCGCCCCCCTAGACCGGCTCGTGTGATAGGCGGAACAAAGATTCTATCTACTATCACACAAGCCGGTCTAGGGGGGTGGGACCGTGTTACAGAGCCGCCGCCGAACACAGACCCAGCCAGCTCCGTGACACACAGGAGCAGGAGAGAGGGGAGCACTGCAGCCGCAACTCAAAGCGGCCCCACGGAAGGCGGCCTACCGGGAAATCTCCCGGTAGGCCAGTCCGGCCCTGCCAGACGTCCCCGGTTTCCAGGGACAGTCTCCGGATTGAGGACACTGTCCCGGAGCCTGTCTGTCCCCGGATTGCAGGGCAGTAGCTGAGGCAGAGCAGTGGCGTCTCTAGGGGGAGCGGGGGGGGGGGTTCGCACCGCACCCGGGTGACACTGCCAGAAGGGTGAAACCTGCCGCTTACAGCGCACCTCTTCACTGATCTGTGTCTCGCCTGCTCTGCTCTGTTCACATCTACACAGGAGGAGGGAGTCTGAGTGACGCACCGCTGAGCAAATCCCGTGCTGTTCTGAGGTCTGCTGTCAGGAGACTTAGTAGACAAGGCTGTGTGGACTGCACAGAGATAACCCAAAACGCACGTAAGTGAATAATATTTATTAAAATAGGTGATAAATCAGAAAATACAAACAGTGCACAACCAACACAACAAACTCACCAACAACAACAATATATACAGCAAGGGGCAGTACCAGAATCACAGATGTCAGCCAGGCCAGGGTCATACACAGCGGGTCAGCAGGACAAGGGATATACCAGAAGCGTAAACGTTTAGCCAAGCCAGGGTCATACACAGGAAGATCAGTAAATGAGGGACAGGGAACCAACAGGACAGAGAGGGGATGGATCAGGCTGGAGGGTACAGGAACACAGAAGGGACTGGATCAGGATAAGTTCGGGAACAAGGTTGGATGCAGGCTCAGTAAACAGGCGAATAAGGCCAGGGCTCAAGGAGAGAGATACCAAGGCCAGCATGTGAGGGCTTGCCGGGTATTTATGTGACTGACCATAATTGTCTTCAAGTCACACCTGAGCGCAGGGAGTGTTGTCTGCTCCATACTGCCAGGATCCATCCGCTGGTGGACGTCAGTACTGCGGCCAAAAGGTGAAATGACACCAGCAGGGAAATATTCCCCTGACAGTTCAAAACTGCCAGGAGACACCTGCTGGTGGACCCCAGTACAGCACGCCAAACAATATATCTTACCAGCGGATGGACCCTTTCCTGACATCTGCACTGTGTATTGTAATGTGGATGGACAGGAGAGGGGGACAATGACCAGGAAGGGGGGCTAGTTAAAAAACAATGGAGGAGTGATAGGAGGGGGAATAAGAGGACATGTGTGGGGGGGATGGCGCTATTGGAGGGGAGAGGGAGGTCTGCACTGAGGGAGGTCTATGCTGATAGAGGGGGGCCTGTACTGCAGAAGGGGGGTCTGTACTGAGGAAGGGGTCTATACTGAGGGGGGGTTGTACTGAGGGAGGGGGATCTTTACTGCTGGAGGGGGGTCTATACTGCGGGAGGGGGTACTGTACTGTGGGAGGGGGATCTGTATTGCGGGAGGGGGGTCTGTACTGAGGGAGGGGGATCTATACTGCGGGATGGGATCTGTACTGGAGGGGGATCTATACTGTGTGAGGGGGTCTGTACTGAGGGAGGGGGATCTAAACTGCGGGAGGGTGTCTGTACTGAGGGAGAGGGATCTATACTGTGGGAGGGAGGTCTTTACTGCGGGAGGGGGTACTGTACTGTGGGAGGGGGATCTGTATTGTGGGTGGGGGATCTGTATTGCGGGAGGGGGGTCTGTACTGAGGGAGGGGGATCTATACTGCGGGATGGGATCTGTACTGGAGGGGGATCTATACTGTGTGAGGGGGTCTGTACTGAGGGAGGGGGATCTATACTGCGGGAGAGGGATCTGTACTGAGGGAGGTAGATCAATACTGTGGGAGGGGGGTCTGTACTGTACTGAGGTAGGGGGATCTATACCATGGGAGGGGGGTCTGTAGTTAGTGAGGGGGGTCTATACTGTGTGAGGGGGTCTGTACTTGAGGGGGATCTATACTGTGTGAGGGGGTCTGTACTGAGGGAGGGGGATCTATACTGCGGGATGGGATCTGTACTGGAGGGGGATCTATACTGTGTGAGGGGGTCTGTACTGAGGGAGGGGGATCTATACTGCGGGAGAGGAATCTGTACTGAGGGAGGTAGATCAATACTGCGGGAGGGGGGGTCTGTACTGTACTGAGGGAGGGGGATCTATACTGTGGGAGGGGGGTCTGTACTTAGTGAGGGGGGTCTATACTGTGGGAGGGGGGTCTGTACTGAGGGGGAGGGATCTATACTGCGGCACAGGGGTCTGTACTTAGGGTAAGGGATCTATACTGCGGCACAGGGGTCTGTACTGAGGGAGGGGGATCTATACTATGGGAGGGGGGTCTGTACTGAGGGAGGGGGATCTATACTGTGGGAGGAGGGTCTGTACTTAGTGAGGGGGGTCTGTACTGAGAGAGGGGGATCTATACTGGAGGAAGGGGGTCTGTACTGTGGGAGGGGGATCTATACTGTGGGAGGGGGGTCTGCACTTAGTGAGGGGGGTTTGTACTGAGGGAGGGGGGTCTGTACTTAGTGGAGGGGGTCTTTGCTGAGGGAGGGGGGTCTGTGTGCTTAGGGGGGACTATAGTTGGTGGAGGGGGGGTGACACCATCTTTTTCTACACTGGGTGACACCAACCCTACTGACACCACTAAGGCAGAGGGGGGGCGGTCCACCCTGGGTGCCACACACTGGGGGGTGTCAGGCTGGCATCGCCCACTGTGTCAGCTTTAATTAGAATCGCCAGGTGCCGCCGTCACAAAGTCCCACCTCCTGGTATGGCTCCTTTGACAGACAGCACACTTGCCCAATGCTGGGACATGTGCTGTCTATCATAGGTGGGAGCTGATCCAGGAGGCGGGACTTGTGTGACGGCGGCACCCAGCAAATCAAATTAAAGCTGACACAGCGGGCAACGCCAGCCTGACACCCCCCAGTGTGTGATGATCTGGCTGACTCTCCTCTTCCTCTCCTTTCTGATCCCCTTCACTGGTGAGGCTGCATAGATGGCCACTGGTGAGGCTGCATTGCTGGGAACTAGTAAGGCTGCATTGCTGGGCACAGGTGAGGCTGCATTGTTGGGCACTGGTGAGGCTGCATGGATGGGCACTGATGAGGCTGCATAGATGGGCACAGGTGAGGCTGCATCGATGGGCACTGATGAGGCTACATTGATGGGCATTGGTGAGGCACATACCACACACTGCATATATAATTTGAAGAAAATATGCTTATTAAATAGTTTACCATTAGCCAATACAAAAAATATGTCCCTGGATTTCATTTTAAAAATCTGGTCACCTTAGCCTGGCTCCTCTGAGATGCGGAAGTGTGACAGGAAGCTGCAGCATGCGGCTGCAGTAGAGAGCAGAGCCGGTGCTTCCTGTAACTGTCACAGGTGGAGTGCATTTCATATCACTCCGCCGGAGAAGAGCCGGAAGTGCACAGAAAGCATCGGCTGCGTTCTTCACAGTGACAGTTGACTCACACTGCCCGCCGCTGAGTCGCTGACTGATATCGGGACTGATCGCGCGGCACTCTGTCTCTGTGAGGGAGCCGCACAACACTGGCACAATGCGGCAGCGAACTTTGCGACATCCAGGGCCGGACTGGGAATAAAAACCAGACCTGGAAAAAAATTCATACCAGCCCCATAGCATTATTATATCAGCCCAACAGCAAACGTCATTATTTTCTTGTTCATGAAAGGGAAAACCATGCATTTTAAAGCACATTTGAAGGGAGTATTACATATGAAAGCACATTGGGCTTTATATATATATATATATATATATATATATACAGTGGGGACGGAAAGTATTCAGACCCCCTTAAATTTTTCACTCTTTGTTATATTGCAGCCATTTGCTGAAATCATTTAAGTTCATTTTTTTTCCTCATTAATGTACACACAGCACCCCATATTGTACACACAGCACCCCATATTGACAGAAAAACACAGAATTGTTGACATTTTTGCAGATTTATTAAAAAAAAAACCTGAAATATCACATGGTCCTAAGTATTCAGACCCTCTAGGGCAGTGATGGCGAACCTTGGCACCCCAGGTGTTTTAGAACTACATTTCCCATGATGCTCAACTACACTGCAGAGTGCACGAGCATCATGGGAAATGTAGTTCCAAAACATCTGGGGTGCCAAGGTTCGCCATCACTGCTCTAGGCATTGCCTAGAAGTCCCAGTATGTCCCACTGGTTACCCTTGTCTCTGTAGAGCTAGATGTTCCACTGACTCCCCTCCTCCTGCCTCTGTAGAATTAGAGGTCCCAGCATGCCCATTGGTTTCTCGCTTGTCTCTGCAGAACTAGAAGTCTCAGTATGTCCCACTGGTTAGTCGGTCACCATGGCATTGCCTGGATCACACACAGCGCTCTCCTCCCTCGCTCTCTCTCCTATGTGTTACACACAGTGGGCATCTCCCGCGGTGTGTGTCATGGAGCTGGCTGGGTCTGTGTTTGGCCGTGCTGTAGCGAGGTCCCGCCCCCTCCCCTAGACCGGCTCGTGTGATAGGCGATTGAATCCAGCGTTCCATCTACTATCACACGAGCCGGTCTAGGGGGGGCGGGACCTCGCTACAGCACAGCCGAACACAGACCCAGCCAGCTCCATGACACACACCGCGGGAGCCGCAAGAGCCGCCGAGGGACCCCAGGAGTCGGTGATCGGGGGCCACTCTGTGCAAAACAAACTGCACAGTGGAGGTAAGTATGACATGTTTGTTATTTTTTTTTTATATTTGAAGCTTTACAATCACTTTAAGGTGAAAAACCTTCTGCGCTGCAGCTGCCCCCCCCCCCCCTCCCTGAACACGATCTTTCCAGCGACGGGGGACAAGGACAGCAGCTTCAGCCGGTGTCTTGGGTTTTCATTGGATAGATTGATAGCAGCAGGAGCCATTGGCTCCCACTGCTGTCGATCAAATCCAGTGACACTGGAGCCGGGGGGGCGGGGCTGAGTCCTGCTGTCTGTGTCAATGGACGCAGCAGCAGGACTCGGGAGCGCGCCCGCACGAGTGCCCCCGGGGAAAGCAGCTGTCTGTGGGGGCACTCGAGAAGAGGAGGAGCCAGGAGCACCGTGGGGGGTCCCCAGAAAAGGAAGATCGGGGCTACTCTGTGCTAAACCCTTGCACAGAGGAGGTAAGTATAATATGTTTGTTATTTAAAACGAAGCTTTACAATCGCTTTAAGGACCACACAACGCCAGAGAAGATCTGAAGAAGCCCAGGACATTGGGAAAGGTTAAGCAAGAAAAAAAAAAAATAACTAAGAGGGGGAATGAGCTCCAGAAAACTGGAGCACTGGGGGGGGAAGAGGGTGTAATTAAAGTGGTTGTTGGGCATTCTGTCTGTCGCCTCTCTGCTCTCCCCATCTGACAGCTGCAGTGGGTGGGGCCGAGAAACCCCCACTGACGTCAGTCGGAAGGAGAGAGGTGGCGAGTCACGTAAGCGCTGAGCGGTGATCTGAGATAAGGTAAGGAGCAGCCTATTTTTATAAAACACAGACACAAGGGCACAAAGGATTATTAAACAGACAGCATGGTATAAAACGTTTAAAGCAACTTTTGCAGCAGCGGGGGAGGGCAGGCACTGACACAGGAGCAGACAGGCAAGGAGAGGGGGGGGGGGGGACTGAGGGAGACACAGGAGAGCTGCAGATAGCGGTGGCTGAGAGGCACGTAAACTGAGCACGGTGTCAGGGCTCAGCAGCCATGATATACCGTGGTCAGTTTTCAGGGGGGGAAGGCAGAACCAGGCAGGATCAGCCAGGTATTTCAGATGATAGAAGGGGCCAAATTTTACAGCACAAGCACTGTGCTGTTTAGCATGCTTTAAAGGAACAGGATACATTTTTTTTTATTTGAGTAACAAAGGCTTTAAAGCAAAACTCATGTCTTCAGCTACCGCGTTTCCACGAAAACAAGATCTAGCGTTATTTTCCGGGAGGGCTGCAATATAAGCCCTACCCCGAAAATAAGCCCTAGTTTAAAATGCTTGTAAAATCCTATAATCCACTCTATTACACTACTATGTAATGTATAATATGTGTGTTTCTGTACAATTGTGCCAAATACTTTCAGTACAGCGCCGCTCGGTGCTCAGCTGTCCTCCTGCTGCTCTCCTCCTCTTCTCCCAGCTGTCAGCGGGGGCTCTCCGCCCCCCTGCAATGCTAGGATCAGGGAAAAGAGCTCTGGCGGGTCACGGAAGTGTCGAGCGGCGCTATAACGAAGGTACTTGGCACAATTATATTATAGAAACACAC
>JBBGZY010002569.1:0-361268 GCA_037952925.1 Lithobates clamitans | reverse complement strand
ATACACTAAGGCACAAGCCATTTCAGAACTATTCCTTTGGTTAAACTGGTAGCAACACAGCTAAGAACATATTGATGCTTTGCTTCAGTGGACCCTGCGTAAAATATCTGTGTACCCCTGCTTCAGCGAGACTGGTTAGAATATGCAGTACCTCTGCTTTAGCAATTATTGCGAAAAATATATAAAACTTCCCCTGCGGTAGTACCTAAGGCGCAAGATACTTTGCTATTCTATATATAGTCCTCTGCTATACCAGTGTGAAAAATTTTCTACATACAGTACGTTATCACCTTATTCCATGCAATCTGCAGGGTCTAATACCTTCACATTTTGATAATCTTACTATCTGCAGGGGGGGAAGTGTGTTTTTTTTTTTCTCCTCCCTTCTTTCTCGTTTTTAGAGCGCAGATATGTCAAGGTGAATAGGAGAGGATCAAACACAGCAAGAGAATGTGGGGACACAACAATTACGCTCCTCAAAAGAAAATGGCACTCAGATGGCGATGGCAGCTGCCGCAGCGGCAAAAGTGGAGCGCTTTGTTCATACCCCAGGACAGACACCAACTAAAGGGGGACAACAGGTACATGTAAAGATACAGCAGGATGCACTAGTGGACAGAAAAAGTCACTGTCAACTGTCAGCAGCTGCTCTAGCCACCCCAGTGACAAAACCTGTGAGTAATAAGAGTCAGGGAATGACCAAACAAGATTCTGAGGTAATTCTTGACCCTAGTTCTCCCTCTGAGGAAGAGCCAACATTAAAGTATATTTTTCAGGCCATGAATACATGTAGACTCTCATTAGGGGAATATCTGACCAATTGAAGGGGGTGAAGAAGGATGTATTATTAGTCAGAGAAGATCTGCAAAAGGTAGCAGAAAGAACAACAGTACTGGAGGGGAAGATAAGTCAACCGGAAGATGATTTACACCCACTAAAATGTGAGGTTAAAAACATGAGAAAGCAGATGGGCATATATGTATCAAAAATGGACGCAATGGAAAATAGGCTCCGTAGGGACATTGTGAGGCTGATGGGGCTACCTGAGAAAAGTGAGGGTCCCAAACCTATAGAATTTTTGGAAAAATGGTTCATAGAACTTTATGGAAAGGAGACCTTTTCACCATTATTCTCAATAGAAAGAGCCCACCGAGTTCCCTTTAGAGCTCCACCACCAGGAGGACATCCCAGGCCATTATTGATGACATTTTTCAATTATAAGGATAAAGTGACACTGATATGGAAGGCGAGGAAGATGGGGAACATTTCCTATAATGGGATGAAGATTTCTCTCTACCCGGACTACTCGCCTGACCTGCAGAAGCGTAGAGCTGAATTTTTAGAGGTTAAACGTACCCTACAAAAACTTAAACTTACATATGCATTACTATATCTAGCACGACTATGGGTGGAAGCTCTGGGAGGAACTCAGATTTTTATTTCTCCAGTTGGAGTGACATCTTGGTTGAAGGATAACAGGGAGAGGCTGCAGGCAAATTAAGAATGAGGGAGAGAAACCGGGGAGGAAAGAGGAGTGAGGGAGTGAAAAGGAAAAGAAGAAAATGGGAAGGGAAAGGGTTTAACTTGTTTGAATATAAGATTTAAAGGGATGAAGTAGGGAGACACAAGAGGAGTGGCTCCATGTATATGGGAAGAATATGTGTTTCCTTTTTTTCCCTTTCTTCTTATATATATATATATATATATATATATATATATATATATACACACACACACACACCTTTTTTTTCACTGATAAAGGGGAGAGTGGATGGGAGAGATAATGTGGAGAGGAAAGTAGTAGGAATGTATGTAACACTGAGAGGGAGTGGAAAACATGAGGTGCGGAAGGTGACCACGGTAAAACCCCCTGGGGTATACCAGGATAGGTGGTGGGTCAAGAGGGTTAGGGAGGAGGAATAGAGGGTTGGGGAAGGGAGGGGAGGAAATAAAGGAATATCTCACATGATGCTGGAAGAGAAATGGCAAATGGTTGTTAGATAACAAAACAGATATCAAAAAGCACTATAATAAAGGAAAGCGCATTATGGACACGTAGCACAAAAGGAAATAAGGACACTAGTAAACCGGAAATGGGTGATTTTTAATTGGATGTATTTTTAGATGTGTATTTTTTCTTTGTGTTTTGTACAGATTGTTTTTTAATGGTATATGCAGGCTAAAATACTTAATAACAAAACATACAATGTCACAATTAAAGAATAGGAAATATCAATATCACTCGGTATTCTCCTCCTTCTCTAAGGGGGTGAGTATAATGGTGAGAACTGGGGTGGCTTTTTCCTGCAGACAGGCCAGTGTAGATAAAATGGGTCCTTATGTTTTCCTTTATTGCTTGTTGGAGAATAGGCAATATGTTTTGGCAAATATATACATCCCTCCGCCCTTTAAGCTGGAAGTTATGTACAGATTGATGGAGTTTATGGTGAAAAAGGAAGACATGCCGGTTATAATAATGGGGGATTTCAATGAGGTCCTTAATAAAAATATAGACAGATTTCCTCTTGGGATGCGTCTAGAAAATACGGGGCAGGGTCGGTTGTGCCATTTTCTGGAGGAAGCAGGGCTGATGGACATATGGAGAGTGCGGAATCGAGTGTTCAGCAATATTCCTGCTTCTCAAGCTCTTATTCCACACTGTCCCGGATAGATATGGCTCTGGGAAATGGGGAAGCATTGCAGAACGTGAAAAATATATATCTGCCTAGAGGTGTCCCGGACCACTCGCCAATGGTGCTATCATTGAGCTTAGGGGGAAAAAGAGCTTCAGGAGTTTGGAAAATAACCCCATTCTGGTTTGAATTGATCAAGAATACAGATGAGGTTTTATCAAAGCTGAAAGAATTTGTACAGTTTAATAAAGGAACGGTATCAACTGGGGTACTCTGGGATACCTTAAAGGCATTTCTTAGAGGGATTTTGATTCAGCAAGTGGCCAAAATTAGGAGAGAATCAAAACCGTATACAGATAAAAAAATTAATTTAGAAATATATATAAAATATATAATATAATATATGTTACAAGTGCTAAGTGCCTAAACAAACATATACGTAAACAAACGTGCTTAATTAATTACTATTAATTTAAGCAAGGATTATCAAGGATAATTTCTAGTGCATCCAATCAAAAGTGCAAAGTGCTGTATGAAACACACAGTATGAAAATCCGATCAAAAAGTGAAATAAAAAAATCCTCATATGAGTTCTTAAAGTCTGAACAGTGTGAGTTCAGAGATACAAAAATACATAAAGTGCCCAAAATCAGTGTCCATAATCAGTGAAGTATATCCATTATGTTCTTCCAAAAGTGCAACACCATAAAGCATGCTTTAGTGTCCTCCAGTGATCCCCATAAGCATATGCGCTCACCTTCCAGCGTGTGACACAGTATTTAAACTCTGTCAAAACACGCTTTGGAGACACTCCTGTGCTCAAATGGAATCAGCTGTACAGGCATCCAATGCTCCCCATTAAGATTATATATGCAAGAAAAAAAGAAGACTCATAGCGCAATATTGCTTAACAATAAAGAGAACTTTATTAAAACAATAAACTCTCCCCTTGTAGGGGTACTCACATGCTGCGGGTGCGTTAGTGCACCCTTCTAAATAAGCATAAATCGGCTAATGGTAGCGGTATGGCGTGTGGTGCGGTGTATGCATCAACCTCTCCTTCTCTCTCTCACTGCTGACAGCTCCGTCCAGGCCCCTCCCCTACGCATGTTCGGCACCGGGATCACGTGCCTTCATCAGGGGGATATGATTGGGCGGACGCTCAAGGAACAATATATAGTCACGGCGGCCATATTGCCATAGACCGCGGACACATCTAGTAACAGACCTACAGTTATAGCTATAGCGGCCATTTTCCTTAAGACCGCAGCGCGAGCTAGCAGCAGGCTGCTATTACAAATACCGCTGACTGCCAATCGAAAAACACAAATGACAGTACAGCCATACATGGTGCATCAGAGATTATAGATCACTAATATGGCAATCAACAAGGATATGTAAAATTGAGTATACAAGAACAACCTCTAGATTGAATTGCATGAATTCCAGGACGGGGCTGTCAGTCATAGAGGAGCACCGCTGCGCACCTCACACTTACAGATAGCCATAATAAAGCCGGTACAATAAAAACAGTATCACTAAATACACAATTAAGTGTATAGGTACAGATAGAAGCCTTAATATATTTAATTAAAATGTACATACAATATATAAATATGTTAAAATACGTTAAAATATAACCCTAAAAATAAAATAAAAAACCAAAATGACTGCGGGGGAGTGAAAACAGCAAAAATTGAATCAAAAAAATATATAAAAAAATATCTATATATAAAATGTTATATTATAGCTAAGTAAGAAATATTCTAATAAAAACCCATAATGATAATATGGCAATCCTTATTGGCATGGGAGATATGTAGAAAGAAGAGTATATGAGAGCGGAAAAACAGTGCTAACATGCATGGGCCTCATAAAACCAGCATACAATATATGCTCACCACTGCCACAAGCAACAACCAAAAATCAAAGGCGATCATAGAGGAAAAACATGGGGGAAATATGAAGCATTTTGACGGATTAAACATTATCAATAATTACTGAGAAAGCATTTTAGGTCAAATTCTCTATTAAGCCTCCAGGCGCCAAAGAGCCAAGCTGGTGTATCCACCAAGATTACTGTTTGCTTATCTCTCTGGTAAAATTCGAGCCCCTCCAGTGGCGTTTAGGCGCTTCTAGTCCCCAAAATTTTAAACCAGCAGTACTCTGATTATGCATCTTTTTAAAGTGCACATATAATTTATGCTTATCTGACCCCTTACGTATGTGTCTCACGTGCTCCTCTATACGGACTTTCAGAGCCCTGGTGGTACGCCCTACGTAGATCAAATTGCATGGGCATTTCAAAGCATAAACAACCCCTATGGTATCACAGGATATAAAATCCCTAATAGTGTACGATAAACCATTTCTAGGATTCAAAACTCCTTTACCCTCCTAATATTGTCCGGAGTCCTGATACAGCTGTAGCACCTGCCACAGCTATAAAATCCTTTCACGTCCCAGAACATTTTGGGTTTTGGGGGGGGTGGTTCCACTACATTATGTACCAACTTGTCACGTAAGTTAGGGGCCCTCTTAAAGACAATCTTGGGTTTGTCTGGGAGTACATCCTTGAGATGAATGTCTTGTTTTAAAACATTCCAATATTTACAAATAATCCTCTTTACTTCATGACTTTGTATAGAGTAATCAAGAACAACATTCATACCCTCATTGTCAACATTATCCATTACCCTGGTGCTATCTTTTAATAGTTCTTCCCTACTCAAGCGTCCAACTACATTTTTTCTCTCTCTAAAACGCCTTTTGGTACCCCTTCTCCATGAACATAGCGCTTAGCTTATCAGATTGAGCCCATAATCCTCAGCCCTCGTGCAATTCCTTCGCATCCTAGTAAATTGCCCTCTAGGAATGTTACTCAACCACGGTTTGTGGTGACAACTGGTGATCGGAATGTACGAATTGCGATCCGTGGCTTTAAAAAAGGATTTGGTGATGATGCCCACATTGGTGTTAGAAATTTCCAAATCCAGGAAATGTATGCTTTCACCACTGACATTCCAAGTAAGAGAAATGTTGTGATCATTATCATTCATGGAGTCAAGTAACTCCATCAATCCCTCCCTGTCACCTTTCCAAATAATTAAAAGATCATCAATAAATTTCCTATATAATAAAATCCTCTCATTCTCACCACTCAAAATCCCTTCCTCCTCCCATTTGGCCATATATAAGTTCGCCACACTCGGGGCGAACTTGGCACCCATAGCCACACCCTTCTTTTGTAGGTATATCCTGTTGTCATACCAAAAAAAATTATTACGTAAACAAAAGTCCAAACATTTCAAAAGGAAATTACGAAACCCTTATCCATTGAATCTTCCCTCTCTAAGGCCCATTTTACAGCATTTAGGGCTCCCTCATGATCGATATTAGTGTATAATGAGGCTACGTCACCTGTCGCCATAATCATACTCTCATGTACGGTACACTCATCTAAAAGCTGCAAGGTGTGTTTAGTATCCTTAAGATAGGCTTTGGTCTTCTTCACCAAGGGTTGCAGATGGATATCAATGTACTCTCCCAATCTAGAGGACAGGGATTCTATACCACTCACTATCGGTCTACCGGGTGGATTTACACTGTCTTTGTGGATTTTGGGCAAGTAGTATATCACGGGCATCCTGCTGACCATAGGGACTAAATACTTGGCTTCCTGCTTGTTCAAATACCCTTCATCAACTCCAAACTTGATAATGCATTCCAATGCATTCTTACAGGATTTGGAGGGGTTACTATTGAGTGGTTGATAAGTGTCCGTATCGTTCAATATTCTTTCCATCTCATCTTTATACTGTTGTAGTGAAAGAACAACAACCCCCCCCTCCTTTGTCAGCTGTCTGACCACGATGTCCTTTCTTTTTCCCAATCGGTCCATTCCCCTCTTTAGGTCAATATGCTCATACACCTTCTTAACAGGTAATTGCTCCAATTCAGTGGTGACCAATTTTTTGGATAAATCAACATATCTGTTGTTGGATAAATAGGGGTTAAAGACGGAGTTGTTCCTTAAGTTGGTGAATCTATGGTTGGTAATGGTCCTTTCAACAGGGTTAAGGGCATAATACTTCTTAATATTAAGTTTTCTAATCAACTTTTGTACATCAACGTAAGTGTCAAATTTGTTGAGACCTTTTTTCGGGGCATATTTGATACCCTTATCCAAAACCAGTAATTCCTCTCTTGATAATTCTAATCCACTCAAGTTAAAAATTCCTTGCCCTAGTCTTCCCGCCTTCTTTTTCTGCTGTAATCTTCGTCCAGCTCTCCCTCCTCTCTTCCTGGGTTTCGTACTTCTCGGGTGGACCCTCCCCTGGTCCCCCCTAAAAAAGAATCCTCCAGAAAGCGATCATTATCCTCCAAAGGTTGAAAACTGTTGTACACAGGTACCCCGTACTGATTTTGTTGAGGCTTTTCATACCTAACTCTTTGTGGTTTAGGTGAGTAGTAAGCACCCTCCCTTCGCATATCTTCTCTCGGATAAGGGGGATATTCCCTATGAGGGGGTTGATAAGACGGGGGACCCCTGTAAGGAAACGATTCCCTCTATAGGGTGTGCTTTGTTGATATCCATAATTCCTATGTTGTCGGTATGGAGTACCAGTTTGGTATCCATACTGCCTAGGATACCCAGATGAATTCTGCTGTCCACCTCTATGTTGGGGGGAGGATTTAATGGGTAGCTCCTATCATAATGATTTCCTTCATACTGAGCTCTAATACCGTTATCATGATGAGTAGGAGCCCCATAGCCCCAATTCCCCTGACTGGGTGGTGGGCCATTTCTCTCCTCGTTGTTTGGCCGTCTTTGTTGATTATATTGGGGCCTCCTAGGTGGTTGGCGATAAGGCGTGTGGGGTGGTACATCATCCTGACGATGCGGAGGATACCCCTTATTAAATTGTCTGATGTTCTGCTGTTGCAAATAAGGTTGACCCTGTGGTAATGATCCTGCCATATCCCTATTCGTGGCTGTCCCTCCTTGTGGTTGGGCGCTAGCTGCAGTGTTGGACGCCAACGTGGATTGCCAACGAAAGACCTGCTTATTTTGGTAGTCCTCAAAGTCCCTCAAGTACTTTTTCTTCTTTACATTTTTATTCTCAGTATCCTTCTTTTGCATATTTCTATGCAACTCCCCCATGAGTCTAACATATTCCGGATTATTGATGAAAGGGTTAAGTTTGTCTCTAATGTCCTTAATTTGATTCTCTAGGAGTTTCAATTTACGCTGTTTTCTTTTCATAAGAAACTCCATAACCTCCCTTCCTTTACTTGAGAAAAATGTATACCACTCCTCTACATCATCATCCCCTAATAAACCATCGTTAATGGGAACATCCCACCGCAACTTCCTAGGAACCATACCATCCTTAAGATATTTCTCCATAGTGGACTGATCCCACCATATATTGCTCTTCTTGTCCATACAATGACCTAATTTTCTGAAAAGCTGCGTTACATCATTCTCCTTAGCACTAGAAGTGGAGAAGAGATCCTCCAGATCAATCTCTCTATTCTCAAAAAGGCAAAGGGATCCATCAGGCTGCTAGCAAGAATATGAAATAAAAGAGCCAAAAATAGTGGAAAACCTTGCGAGCCACAAACGGGTCTATGCCTTAAAAATTATATTTTATATATATTTCTAAATTAATTTTTTTATCTGTATACTGTTTTGATTCTTTCATCTAGCGCAGACACATTTTTCTTTTCTTTATATGCCATTTACACGAATATGAATGTGATATAGTGTTTGCTGCTGATGTCTATTCATGATTGATTTATGGTTCATTTTTAAGGCATAGACCCGTTTGTGGCTCGCAAGGTTTTCCACTATTTTTGGCTCTTTTATTTCATATTCTTGCTAGCAGCCTGATGGATCCCTTTGCCTTTTTTGAGAATAGAGAGATTGATCTGGAGGATCTCTTCTCCACTTCTAGTGCTAAGGAGAATGATGTAACGCAGCTTTTCAGAAAATTAGGTCATTGTATGGACAAGAAGAGCAATATATGGTGGGATCAGTCCACTATGGAGAAATATCTTAAGGATGGTATGGTTCCTAGGAAGTTGCGGTGGGATGTTCCCATTAACGATGGTTTATTAGGGGATGATGATGTAGAGGAGTGGTATACATTTTTCTCAAGTAAAGGAAGGGAGGTTATGGAGTTTCTTATGAAAAGAAAACAGCGTAAATTGAAACTCCTAGAGAATCAAATTAAGGACATTAGAGACAAACTTAACCCTTTCATCAATAATCCGGAATATGTTAGACTCATGGGGGAGTTGCATAGAAATATGCAAAAGAAGGATACTGAGAATAAAAATGTAAAGAAGAAAAAGTACTTGAGGGACTTTGAGGACTACCAAAATAAGCAGGTCTTTCGTTGGCAATCCACGTTGGCGTCCAACACTGCAGCTAGCGCCCAACCACAAGGAGGGACGGCCACGAATAGGGATATGGCAGGATCATTACCACAGGGTCAACCTTATTTGCAACAGCAGAACATCAGACAATTTAATAAGGGGTATCCTCCGCATCCTCAGGATGATGTACCACCCCACACGCCTTATCGCCAACCACCTAGGAGGCCCCAATATAATCAACAAAGACGGCCAAACAACGAGGAGAGAAATGGCCCACCACCCAGTCAGGGGAATTGGGGCTATGGGGCTCCTACTCATCATGATAACGGTATTAGAGCTCAGTATGAAGGAAATCATTATGATAGGAGCTACCCATTAAATCCTCCCCCCCAACATAGAGGTGGACAGCAGAATTCATCTGGGTATCCTAGGCAGTATGGATACCAAACTGGTACTCCATACCGACAACATAGGAATTATGGATATCAACAAAGCACACCCTATAGAGGGAATCGTTTTCCTTACAGGGGTCCCCCGTCTTATCAACCCCCTCATAGGGAATATCCCCCTTATCCGAGAGAAGATATGCGAAGGGAGGGTGCTTACTACTCACCTAAACCACAAAGAGTTAGGTATGAAAAGCCTCAACAAAATCAGTACGGGGTACCTGTGTACAACAGTTTTCAACCTTTGGAGGATAATGATCGCTTTCTGGAGGATTCTTTTTTAGGGGGGACCAGGGGAGGGTCCACCCGAGAAGTACGAAACCCAGGAAGAGAGGAGGGAGAGCTGGACGAAGATTACAGCAGAAAAAGAAGGCGGGAAGACTAGGGCAAGGAATTTTTAACTTGAGTGGATTAGAATTATCAAGAGAGGAATTACTGGTTTTGGATAAGGGTATCAAATATGCCCCGAAAAAAGGTCTCAACAAATTTGACACTTACGTTGATGTACAAAAGTTGATTAGAAAACTTAATATTAAGAAGTATTATGCCCTTAACCCTGTTGAAAGGACCATTACCAACCATAGATTCACCAACTTAAGGAACAACTCCGTCTTTAACCCCTATTTATCCAACAACAGATATGTTGATTTATTCAAAAAATTGGTCACCACTGAATTGGAGCAATTACCTGTTAAGAAGGTGTATGAGCATATTGACCTAAAGAGGGGAATGGACCGATTGGGAAAAAGAAAGGACATCGTGGTCAGACCAGCTGACAAAGGAAGGGGGGTTGTTGTTCTTTCACTACAACAGTATAAAGATGAGATGGAAAGAATATTGAACGATACGGACACTTATCAACCACTCAATAGTAACCCCTCCAAATCCTGTAAGAATGCATTGGAATGCATTATCAAGTTTGGAGTTGATGAAGGGTATTTGAACAAGCAGGAAGCCAAGTATTTAGTCCCTATGGTCAGCAGGATGCCCGTGATATACTACTTGCCCAAAATCCACAAAGACAGTGTAAATCCACCCGGTAGACCGATAGTGAGTGGTATAGAATCCCTGTCCTCTAGATTGGGAGAGTACATTGATATCCATCTGCAACCCTTGGTGAAGAAGACCAAAGCCTATCTTAAGGATACTAAACACACCTTGCAGCTTTTAGATGAGTGTACCGTACATGAGAGTATGATTATGGCGACAGGTGACGTAGCCTCATTATACACTAATATCGATCATGAGGGAGCCCTAAATGCTGTAAAATGGGCCTTAGAGAGGGAAGATTCAATGGATAAGGGTTTCGTGATTTTCCTTTTGAAATGTTTGGACTTTTGTTTACGTAATAATTTTTTTTGGTATGACAAAAGGATATACCTACAAAAGAAGGGTGTGGCTATGGGTGGCAAGTTCGCCCCGAGTGTGGCGAACTTATATATGGCCAAATGGGAGGAGGAAGGGATTTTGAGTGGTGAGAATGAGAGGATTTTATTATATAGGAGATTTATTGATGATCTTTTAATTATTTGGAAAGGTGACAGGGAGGGATTGATGGAGTTACTTGACTCCATGAATGATAATGATCACAACATTTCTCTTACTTGGAATGTCAGTGGTGAAAGCATACATTTCCTGGATTTGGAAATTTCTAACACCAATGTGGGCATCATCACCAAATCCTTTTTTAAAGCCACGGATCGCAATTCGTACATTCCGATCACCAGTTGTCACCACAAACCGTGGTTGAGTAACATTCCTAGAGGGCAATTTACTAGGATGCGAAGGAATTGCACGAGGGCTGAGGATTATGGGGCTCAATCTGATAAGCTAAGCGCTATGTTCATGGAGAAGGGGTACCAAAAGGCGTTTTTAGAGAGAGAAAAAAATGTAGTTGGACGCTTGAGTAGGGAAGAATTATTAAAAGATAGCACCAGGGTAATGGATAATGTTGACAATGAGGGTATGAATGTTGTTCTTGATTACTCTATACAAAGTCATGAAGTAAAGAGGATTATTTGTAAATATTGGAATGTTTTAAAACAAGACATTCATCTCAAGGATGTACTCCCAGACAAACCCAAGATTGTCTTTAAGAGGGCCCCTAACTTACGTGACAAGTTGGTACATAATGTAGTGGAACCACCCCCCCCAAAACCCAAAATGTTCTGGGACGTGAAAGGATTTTATAGCTGTGGCAGGTGCTACAGCTGTATCAGGACTCCGGACAATATTAGGAGGGTAAAGGAGTTTTTGAATCCTAGAAATGGTTTATCGTACACTATTAGGGATTTTATATCCTGTGATACCATAGGGGTTGTTTATGCTTTGAAATGCCCATGCAATTTGATCTACGTAGGGCGTACCACCAGGGCTCTGAAAGTCCGTATAGAGGAGCACGTGAGACACATACGTAAGGGGTCAGATAAGCATAATCTATATGTGCACTTTAAAAAGATGCATAATCAGAGTACTGCTGGTTTAAAATTTTGGGGACTAGAAGCGCCTAAACGCCACTGGAGGGGCTCGAATTTTACCAGAGAGATAAGCAAACAGGAATCTTGGTGGATACACCAGCTTGGCTCTTTGGCGCCTGGAGGGCTTAATAGAGAATTTGACCTAAAATGCTTTCTCAGTAATTATTGATAATGTTTAATCCGTCGAAATGCTTCATATTTCCCCCATGTTTTTCCTCTATGATCGCCTTTGATTTTTGGTTGTTGCTTGTGGCAGTGGTGAGCATATATTGTATGCTGGTTTTATGAGGCCCATGCATGTTAGCACTGTTTTCCGCTCTCATATACTCTTCTTTCTACGTATCTCCCATGCCAATAAGGATTGCCATATTATCATTATGGGTTTTTATTAGAATATTTCTTACTTAGCTATAATATAACATTTTATATATAGATATTTTTTTATATATTTTTTTGATTCAATTTTTGCTGTTTTCACTCCCCCGCAGTCATTTTAGTTTTTTATTTTATTTTTAGGGTTATATTTTAACGTATTTTAACATATTTATATATTGTATGTACATTTTATTAAATATATTAAGGCTTCTATCTGTACCTATACACTTAATTGTGTATTTAGTGATACTGTTTTTATTGTACCGGCTTTATTATGGCTATCTGTAAGTGTGAGGTGCGCGGCGGTGCTCTCTATGACTGACAGCCCCGTCCTGAAATTCATGCAATTCAATCTAGAGGTGTTCTTTGTATACTCAATTTTACATATCCTTGTTGATTGCCATATTAGTGATCTATAATCTCTGATGCACCATGTATGGCTATACTGTCATTTGTGTTTTTCGATTGGCAGTCAGCGGTATTTGTAATAGCAGCCTGCTGCTAGCTCGCGCTGCGGTCTTAAGGAAAATGGTCGCTATAGCTATAACTGTAGGTCTGTTACTAGATGTGTCCGCGGTCTATGGCAATATGGCCGCCGTGACTATATATTGTTCCTTGAGCGTCCGTCCAATCATATCCCCCTGATGAAGGCACGTGATCCCGGTGCCGAACACGCGTAGGGGAGGGGCCTGGACGGAGCTGTCAGCAGTGAGAGAGAGAAGGAGAGGTTGATGCATACACCGCACCGCACGCCATACCGCTACCATTAGCCGATTTATGCTTATTTAGAAGGGTGCACTAACGCACCCGCAGCATGTGAGTACCCCTACAAGGGGAGAGTTTATTGTTTTAATAAAGTTCTCTTTATTGTTAAGCAATATTGCGCTATGGAGTCTCTTTTTTTCTTGCATATATAATCTTAATGGGGAGCATTGGATGCCTGTACAGCTGATTCCATTTGAGCACAGGAGTGTCTCCAAAGCGTGTTTTGACAGAGTTTAAATACTGTGTCACACGCTGGAAGGTGAGCGCATATGCTTATGGGGATCACTGGAGGACACTAAAGCATGCTTTATGGTGTTGCACTTTTGGTAGAACATAATGGATATACTTCACTGATTATGGACACTGATTTTGGGCACTTTATGTATTTTTGTATCTCTGAACTCACACTGTTCAGACTTTAAGAACTCATATGAGGATTTTTTTATTTCACTTTTGATCGGATTTTCATACTGTGTGTTTCATACAGCACTTTGCACTTTTGATTGGATGCACTAGAAATTATCCTTGATAATCCTTGCTTAAATTAATAGTAATTAATTTAAGCACGTTTGTTTACGTATATGTTTGTTTAGGCACTTAGCACTTGTAACATATATTATATTATATATTTTATATATATTTCTAAATTAATTTTTTTATTTGTATACTGTTTTGATTCTTTCATCTAGCGCAGACACATTTTTCTTTTCTTTATATGCCATTTACACGAATATGAACGTGATATAGTGTTTGCTGCTGATGTCTATTCATGATTGATTTATGGTTCATTTTTAAGGCATAGACCCGTTTGTGGCTCGCAAGGTTTTCCACTATTTTTGGCAAAATTAGGAGAGAATCCAGGGAATGGGAGGAAAGTATTAGGAAGGAGGTGATAGAAGTAGAAAATAATTATGTAAAAGACCCAACTCCAGAAAAACAAAAAACATGGCTTAATAAACAACAAGGGTATAGAATTGCAACAATAAGAAAGGTAGAGAATAAGCGGCTCTCTCAGAAGCAGTGTTCCTTTGGAGAAGGGGAAAGTGTGGGACGAATGTTGGCCCACTTAGTGAAAGCCAGTTCCCCTTCCTCTGCTATAAAGGCAATTAGGACCACAAATGGAGAGATCTCCTCTCCTACGATAGAGATGGTAGACATATTTAGTAACTACTATAAGAAATTGTATAAATTTCAGAGGCCGGGGGAGGAAGGAGAAATGAATACATTTTTTGAGAATGTGGAGATTCCGACCATTACTCAAGAGGACAGAGAGGATTTAGAAGCCCCAATAACTTTGAGAGAGTTACAACAGGCTGTGGCCAGGATAGCCAATCAAAAATCTCCTGGGCCAGATGGACTTCCAGTGGAGACATACTAATATTATGGGGAAATATTACTTCCCGAGCTGCTCAGGACATTGAGGAGAGCGAAGTTACAGGGGAAACTGCCCGCCTCGATGTTAGAGGCAATTATTATAGTGATACATAAAGAAGGGAAGGACCTGTTGGACATAGCACCATATAGACCGATATCCCTGCTATGCTCAGATGTAAAAATATTAGCTAAAGTACTCAGGCTAAATAAAATCGCTCCAAAACTTTTACATCCAGATCAAATGGGATTTATTGCTAACAGGTCCACTAGTATGAATATTAGAAGGGCATTCCTGAATATCCAGACCCCATCAGAAAGTGTGGGATCGAGAGCCGTTTTGTCTTTGGACGTGACTAAGGCTTTATGATAGCCTAGATTGGGAATACATCTGGTGTGTTCTGGAGAAATTTGGGTTTGGACCTTCTTTTATTGGATGGATAAGTGTTTTACTTCAAATGACAGTTTGGGAGTAGGCCGTTACATTTGAAAAAATACAATGTAAAATTGACAAGGGACACCAACATAGTTGTATCTTTGATCTTAAAAACTATGGGATAATGGTGTTGTGGTAACTTCCACCAAAAAAAAAAAAAAAATAACAAGCATAATAATATTATTCTTGATATCACTAGAAAATAAAAACCTTTGAAAATGTGTTTGCCATAACTCTATCAGTATCACCAGCAAAGCAGCTTCATTATTATCCCATTGAAGAAGAGCATGTGCGCTGCATTTCGAGATTTCATAATTTGCCGCGTCACGAATGTTAATTCTCCATTACGAACACTAGTTTACAAGACCGACGGCTTCCAGCTCGTCCCTGCTTCCGAGCATGCGTGTTTGTACTTTGAACTTTTGTCTGACAGACTTGTGTATAGACGCTCAGAAAATCTGACAACAGACCGTTGTCCGCGGAAAATTTTAAAGCCTGCCATCCAACACTTGTCTGTGGGAAAATCCGACAACAATTGTCCGATGGAGCGTACAAACGGTTGGATTTTCCGCCAACTGCCTGTCATCACACAATTCCCGTCAGAAAATCTGATTGTGTGTACGAGGCTTTAGAATCATGGTATTTTCAACTGCCCAGCAAAGGGCAAAATCTACCACAGGCATAGCCTGGACTCTATATACTAAACCTTCAACCACCAGAGGGGAAGCAGGGTAGTTCCAAATAATGGAAGTCTAAGGTGTGTGAATACCTCACAGTACTAATGGCTGTTGGTCTACCACTGTCAAAGTATGAGCAGGTGTAGTTAGCCACACCCACACTTTTATGTTGAGGTCGTAATGGGCACAGACCTAGAGATCAATTAAGCCAGCCCCAAGAAGAGGTGGTTACAATCTTAGCCTGGAGGCAGACACCTGTAGGGCTTAAAGAGCAAACATTAAAGGTTAGTATATGTAACTCTTGCATAGAGGTTTGCACCAGAATCCGTCAATTAAGGGTTGCAGGATAATAATTTAAGCCTCTAATTCATCCAAAGGGTGGGCTGTAGCCAAACCACAAGAGGTCCCGATTAACTTTTACACACCTACAGATATAACTGCAGTGTAAGGTGGAATTCATAGGTTAGAGCTTGATAAGATGTTTCACATACCAAGCAACTCCCACAAAGAGAATACAGTTTGTTCACAAGGGTACCCCTTGCTGTGCCCCCCCCCATATGGGGAAAAACTAGGCGTCAGGCTTTTAAAAGCCAACAAACTCTAAATGAACCCTCTTGTAGCTACATGCCAGATTCATAGCAGCTGGCCTACTATATTCAGATTACTTGGTTTGCTGACCAGGGAAAATCTGTGCTATTACTCCTGGAATCACCAGGTATCTGCAGACCACTTCACATCCCTTCAATTAACCCTTTAGGAATGTGTAACTTGTTTAATTGAAAAAATCGCCTATAAGAAACCATTTGTGTCTAACAGGTCTCAACTCTTTACTATATTTATCCTTATTCGTGGATTTATAGTGAGAGGCTGGAAACTAAGTGTTGCAATAGCCACAGCATTTCCTGAGGTAAAAGGGAGCTGTGGACATTGGTCTAGTTAAAGCCAAGGGCAAGGATAGTAGCACCCTGTATTAAGGGAGGGAGTCCCATCTCAATGCCCAGAAACCACATGGCTGTCATTGGGGATTCTGTTAAGTGAAGTAATCACCACTGTTCTCTTTCCCTTTGCCACAGGGTTTGCTTTTCTCCCAAGGTCGCATGAGAAAAGGATAGCGGCCAAAAATCACCCCCTTCCAAGTTGCTGTCCCAACTAGGGATGAGCCGAACACCCCCCCGTTCGGTTCGCAGCAGAACTTGCGAACAGGCAAAAATTTTGTTCAAACACGCGAACACCGTTAAAGTCTATGGGACATGAACATGAATAAACAAAAGTGCTAATTTAAAAGCTTATATGCACGTTACTGTCATAAAAAGTGTTTGGGGACTTGGGTCTTGCCCCAGGGGACATGTATCATTGCAAAAAAATTTTTTAAAAACGTCAGTTTTTTCGGGAGCAGTGATTTTAATAATGCTTAAAGTGAAACAATAAAAGTGTAATATTCCTTTAAATTTCGTACCTGGGGGGTGTCTATAGTATGCCTGTAAAGGGGCGCATGTTTCCTGTGTTTAGAACAGTCTGACAGCAAAATGACATTTTAAAGGAAAAAAAGTCATTTAAAACTACTTGCGGCTATTAATGCACTACTATTTGCAATACACCACTCTATTTGACCTTTGGCCCGCCCAAATAGCTTAAGCTCATGCCATGTGTAATAGTGCCTTAAAAATCAGATAATATTTCCATAAAACAAATATCAGTATATAGAACAGCAAACAAATGATTTAAAATTTTAGCATGCAAGAAATTCCACAGATTCATGTGCAAAATAAATTCCAACATGCAAAAAAATCCACAGAAATAATAATGTCCAAATTCATGTGCAAAGTGCAATAGTTTGCAGCCTTCCTTTGGATTTACAACATGTGTTATCCGTGACTCATCATGACATTTTCACCACTTCTGTGACAAGACCACCACCTTATGGATTGGCCACTCACCAGATGTTAATGACCAGTGTGCCTTTGGTTCATTAATAGGGATAACCACTCCACCTGAATCGTGCCTTTGCTGACGCTGTTTATCATTTCTTATGAGGACAACTAAGGCTCCTATGTAGCGTATTGGGGTCAGGAAAGGCACGATTCTTGTGGAGTGGTTATCCCTATTAATGAACCAAAGGCGTACTGGTCATTAACATCTGGTGAGTGGCCAATCCATAAGGTGGTGGTCTTGTCACAGAAGTGGTGAAAATGTCATGATGAGTCACGGATAACACATATTGTAAATCCAAAGGAAGACTGCAAACTATTGCACATTGCACTTTGCACATGAATTTGGACATTATTATTTCTGTGGATTTTTTTGCATGTTGGAATTTATTTTGCACATGAATCTGTGGAATTTCTTGCATGCTGGGAATTTTAAATCATTTGTTTGCTGTTCTATATACTGATATTTGTTTTATGGAAATATTATCTGATTTTTAAGGCACTATTACACATGGCACGAGCTTAAGCTATTTGGGTGGGTCAAAGGTCAAATAGAATGGTGTATTGCAAATAGAGTAGCGCACTCAACATATACATTATATTTTTTTTTACTTAACAGTGTTTTTTTTTTTATTGCAGCAACTCAAATATAAGACAAATAATTATTACTGTCCACAAACAATTTTTGCGCCGGTGACATATATATGCAAATTTTTTTGCGGCTATTAATGAATTGTCGGTCTGACAATACACATAAACGTTCATTGATAAAAACTGCATGGGATTTCCCCACAGGGGAACCCCGAGCCAAAATGTAAAAAAAAAGTGTGGGGGTCCCCCTAAATTCCATACGAGGCCCTTCAGGTCTGGTATGGATTTTAAGGGGAACCCCAAGCCAAATTTTTTTTAAAAAATGGCGTGGGGTCCCCCAAAAATCCATACCAGACCTTTATCCGAGCATGCAACCTGGCAGGCTGCAGGAAAAGAGGGGGATGAGAGAGCGCCCCCCCTCCTGAACCGTACCAGGCCACATGCCCTCAACATTGGGAGGGTGCTTTGAGGTAGCCTCCCAAAGCACCTTGTCCCCATGTTGAGGAGAAGGGGCTCATCCCCACAACCCTTGGCCGGTGGTTGTGAGGGTCTGCGGGCGGGGGGCTTATCGGAATCTGGAAGCCCCCTTTAACAAGGGGACCCCCAGATCCTGGTCCCCCCCTGTGTGAATTGGTAATGGGGTACAAATGTACCCCTATTATTTCACAAAAAAAGTGTCAAAAAGTTTAAAAAACACGAGACAGTTTTTGACAAGTCCTTTATTAATTTCTTCTTCTTTCGGCTTTTTCTTCCATCTTCTTTCTTCTGGTTTTCTTTCGGTGTTCATCTTCTTCTTCTCCATCTTCTTATTCCTCAGCTCTTCTCGTCCTGCATCTTCCTCCAGGCTTCTTCTCCGCTCCGCTCCGTCCGCACAATCCGCCTCAGTGGGAGTCTTCAGCTGCACGACGCTTCATTTCTTCTGACACTTCTTATATAACGGAGGGCAGGGCCACCCGGTGACCCCGCCCCCCTCTGACACTGTGGACTTCCCTGTGGCTTTCCCCATGTTGTCAGAGGGGGTGGGAAGATGCGGGATGAGAAGAGCGGAGGAAGAAGAAGATGGAGAAGAAGAAGAACACTGAGAGAACACCAGAAGAAAGAAGATGGAAGAAGAAGCCAAAAGAAGAAGAAATTAATAAAGGACTTGTCAAAAACCATCTCTTGGGTTTTTAAAACTTTTTGACACTTTTTTTGTGAAATGGTAGGGGTACATTTGTACCTCATTACCAATTCATACAGGGGGGAGCCGGGATCTGGGGGTCCCCTTGTTAAAGGGGGCTTCCAGATTCCGAATAAGCCCCCCGCCCGCAGACCCCAACAACCACCGGCCAAGGGTTGTGGGGATAAGGCCCTTCTCCTCATCAACATGGGGACAAGGTGCTTTGGGGGGCTACCGAAAACCCCCCCTCTCCCAATGTTGAGGGCATTTGGCCTGGTACGGTTCAGGAGGGGGGCGCTCTCTTGTCCCCTCCTTTTTTCCTGTGGCCTGCCAGGTTGCGTGCTCAGATAAGGGTCTGGTATGGATTTTGAGGGGGACCCTCATGCCAATTTTTTAAAAATTTTGGCACGGGGTTCCCCTTAATATCCATACCAGACCTGAAGGGCCTGGTGTGGAATTTAGAGGGACCCCCATTTAATTTTTTTTTAATTTTTGGTTTGGGGTTCCCCTGTGGGGTAATCCCATGCCGTTTTTATCAATGAACTTTTATGTGTATTGTCGGACCGAAAATTCATTATAGCCGCGAGTAGTTTTAAATGACTTTTTCCTTTTGAAATGTCATTTTGTTGTCAGACTGTTCTAAACACGGGAAACATGCGCCTCTTTACAGGCATACTCTAGACACCCCCCCAGGTACGAAATTTAAAGGAATATTACACTTTTATTGTTTCACTTTAAGCATTATTAAAATCACTGCTCCCGAAAAAACGGCTGTTTTTAAAACTCCTTTTTGCATTGATACATGTCCCCTGGGGCAGGACCCGGGTCCCCAAACACTTTTTATGACAATACCATGCATATAAGCCTTTAAAATTGGCACTTTTGATTTCTCCCATAGACTTTTAAAGGGTGTTCCGCGGCTTTAGAATTTGACGCAAACACCCCAAATTGTTCGCTGTTCGGCGAACTGGCGAACAGCCGATGTTCGAGTCGAACATGAGTTCCAATCGAACTCGAAGCTCAACCCTAGTCCCAACTAGGGAGCTGCCAAGTTAGGTTATGTGCACTGCTCCAGTAGTATACCCACACACCTCTTCTGGGATCCAAACTTTTTTCCAAAGGAAGGGGGAGGGGAGGCCATTACCCTCTTTAGGGTTGAGTTTCTCTGAGTCTACTACCTGAGGTGTGGGTACAGAGGTGCGGAAAGATTGAATAGTGGCCAGCATTCCCTTGAACAGATTTAGGCAAATCTTTCATTAATCCTGAGGCCTCTTTTCCAGCCAGTTTGTTAATATACCTATAACAACATAGCTTGGTGTGAGATTTAGACAATCTTTCCCCGCAGTTATCGCACTTTTAACTGGCACTAGTGCTAGTGGATGTAGAAGGTTGTTTATCAGAGACCTCCTGTGCTCCGCTTGGGGAATCTGCAAGAGAAGATGGAAAAACAAACAGTCACTCTTCCTTCCCCCTGTATCATGGCTGCAGGCCCCCATATGCAGGAGGTGAAAGCATGGGGGTTTACCAGAGATTACTTGTTAATCTGACATCACTCCCCATAGTAGGTAAATGGCACTCACCTGGCCCCGCTCGCTCTTGCCTGCAGCCACCTGTGCTGTCTTTCCATCCTCCTTCCATGAGGTGGGCTCAGACAGACTTTCAGCTCCTTGCAGCTCACTGATCTTTGGTGAGAAAGGAAAGCTTCAGCCTCTGAAGCCACGTGGGTCCGGTGTCTCCTCCATGCTTTAGGCCCACTTCCTGGGTCGTGAGAATGAGGCTGGGAGCACGCCAAGTCCTCCCCTTGGTGTCTTGCATCATTTGGACCTCAGAAAAATGGCGCCCACTGCACACAGACAGGAGGAGACCCGAGCTGCTGAGCTGCGTGCAATGGTGGGGGGATTGAACATGCCCAGACCTCCTGCACAAATGCCATTGGGGGCGACCAGTGAGAAGCTCTGAGGCAGCAGTGCAGCCCTCACCAGCATTCCTAAACTTGGCTCACAGGGGTACCATCCGAATCTTTTTAGTCTTCTGGTCAGAGAAAAAAAAAACCAAACGTTTCACTGTGGGAGAAACACAATCAATACTGAGGGACAAGGGGTAAGGTGGGGACTTTTAAACAGCTGTGAACTGATTATGTTTCCTGTATGGAGGAGCCTCTCATCTCATGTGTTGCCGTCCTGGAAGGTGAGGTGAGAAAAAAGAATTATTGCTCTACATAAAAATGGCCTACATAAAAATGCCCTAGGTCAGGGGTGTCCAACATTTTTTCAAAGAGAGCCAGATTTGATGAAGTGAACATGCGTGAGGGACACACTGCCCAACAAGAATTCTCTTGCCTTTGTGGCTGTGTGTGTGGTGAAGAGATGAGCTTGGGCGTGTTATTTGGATATACCGTATTTATCGGCGTATAACACGCACCTTCAATTTAAGAGGGAAGTTTCAGGAAAAAAACGTACATTTTAAATAAAGAACTGTGAAGCAAAATAAGGGGCAGTTCCCATGAATGCAGCCTCACCATTGCCATGAATGCAGCCTCACCATTGCCATGAATGCAGCGTCACCATTGCCATCAGTGCACCCTTACCATTGCCATGAATGCAGCCTTACAATTACCATCAGTGCAGCCTGATCGATGCCCATCTGCAGCCTCGGAGGGGACAGGGAGGGGGGTGGGACGAGCTGCAACAGATTACATACAGGAGAATCTCCTGTTTACTCGGCAGCCTCTTTAATAAAAAGTCCAGCCTCCTATGATAGAACAGTTGTCCAATGCCAACCCAGGAGACAGGACTTCCTATTACAGACGCCACCTAGTAAACAGGAGATTCTCTTGTATGTAATCTGGCGGCACTCGTCCCACCCCTCCCTGTCCCCTCCGAGGCAGTGCCAATAAATATGGTATATAAAGTATCTTACAAAAGTGAGTACACCCCATTTTTGTAAATATTTTATTATATCGTTTCATGTGACAACACTGAGGAAATGACACTTTGCTACAATGTAAAGTAGTGAGTGTACAGCTTGTATAACAGTGTAAATTTGATGTCCCCTCAAAATAACTCAACACACAGCCCTTAATGTCTAAACCACTGGCAACAAAAGTGAGTACACCCCTAAGTGAAAATGTCCAAATTCGGCCCAAAGTTTCAATATTTTGTGTGGCCACCATTATTTTCCAGCATTGCCCTAACCCTCTTGGGCATGGAGTTCACCAGAGCTTCACAGGTTGCCACTGGAGTCCTCTTCCACTCCTCCATGATGACATCATGTAGCTGGTAGATGTTAGAGACCTTGCGCTTCTCCACCTTCTGTTTAAAGATGCCCCACAGATGCTCAATAGGGTGTAGGTCTGGAGACATGCTTGGCCAGTCCATCACCTTTACCCTCAGCATCTTTAGCAAGGCAGGGGTTATCTTGGAGGTGTGTTTGGGGTCGTTATGTAGGAATACTGCCCTGTGGCCCAGTCTCTGGAGGGAGGGGATCATGCTCTGCTTCACTCATGCAGCCCCAGACCATGACACTCCCACCACCATGCTTGACTGTAGGCAAGACACACTTGTCTTTGTACTCCTTACCTGGTTGCCACCACACACGCTTGACATCATCTGAACCAAATAAGTTTATCTTGGTCTCATCAGACCACAGGACATGGTTTCAGTAATCCAAGTCCTTAGTCTGCTTGTCTTCAGCAAACTGCAGACTTTCTTGTGCATCATCTTTAGAAGAGGCTTCCTTCTGGGACGACAGCCATGCAGACCAATTTGATGCAGTGTGTGGCATATGGTCTGAGCACTGACAGGCTGACCCCCCCCCCCCCACCCCTTCAACCTCTGCAGCAATGCTGGCAGCACTCATACGTCTATTTCCCAAAGACAACCTCTGGATATGATATTGAGCACATGCACTCATCTTCTTTGGTCAACCATGGCGAGAGTTGGAAGCTGCCCTGTGGAACCTGCCCTGTTAAACCGCTGTATGGTCTTGGTCACCGTGCTGCTGCTCAGATTCGGGGTCTTGGCATATGATGGAAGGAAAACAGAGGGTGCTAAATTTGCATATGTGGCCATGGCCAAAAGGTGGGTGTGGCTAAATGGGTGTGGTCAAAAGTATGTTATTCTTCCCAATCTATAGCTTGTAGTGTGCCACCTTTCTCTCTTTGTATAGGCTAAAAAGGGCCTGGAGGTACACTGAAGAGATTGTAGAAGTAAAATAAGCGCCATTGAAGCCAAAAATTATATCCCCCAGTGTATGTCAGGGCCAGCAATAACCTCAAGTCAGTGGGGTAGTTAAGTATAAAAAATCAACAACCACAAAGAAGCCAGAGAACAATCTAAAAACTCAGTCACACACTGAAAACAGGCCATGCAGTTTGGCACATTGTCTCATACCCCAAAAAACTGTGCAAAATGTGCTAAAGGTAATTATCACCACAATGTACGCCACAATAATTCAAATAAAGCAGTAAAAGCATAAAAAGTATCTTTAAATAATATATAAATTAAATATGTTATAAAAAAGATAAAAGTGTAAATTGTGCATACATGTGACCCCTATTAGAATTTCACATCAACAAAGTTCATTAGAATTGTCTGCAAACAGAGTCAATCCTCTGCAAGCTATTAGCAGCCACTTCAGTGCACCATCACCCACTGGGTGAGAACTCAGCCTGCTTACCAGAGGTTAAGGCCTTATATAGCAGGCCCAACAATGCATGGTCATGTCCCACAGGCAATTAGCATACCACCAACTGGACCTCAGATAATTAATCTTCCTCCAGCAGATCCTCCAGTTTTACCTGCATCAATGATTGTTCCCACAATAGCTCACAGCAGCCAGGCCCGCAATTGTACGCATAAAAATACAAAGAGCTGCCAAACCATTTCAAACACTGTTCAGCCAGCCTTATGATCCAGGCACCCCTGCCAGAGAGCAAAGTCGGGTTGGTGACCTCACTGATCTCCACTGCAGTTGAAGAAAACCTACCACCTCCTTCTCCTCAAATGTAACCGCCACCTGCCACTAGATGTGGATTGTCGCTTGCAATGTCGCTTGCCACCAGATGTGGATTGTCGCTTGCAATGTCGCTTGCCACCAGATGTGGATTGTCACTTGCCACTGTCACCCGATGTGGATTGTCCCTTGCCAGTTCACCTGCCACCAGATGTGGATTGTCACTTGCCACATCACCTGCCACCATTTGCAGATTGTCACTTGCCACGTCACCTGCCACTATTTGCAGATTGTCACTTGCCACGTCCCCTGCCACCACTTTAAGATTGTCACTTGCCATGTCACCTGCCACTTGATGCGGATTGTCACTTGCCACGTCACCTGCCACCAGATGTGGATTGTCACTTGCCATGCCAGCTAGTGCCACAAAATGTGCATTGTCACTGCATTGGTGGCAGGCTGGGAGCACTGGTCCATTTAGTTAATGCAGTGAGAGATGATGTCAGCTCACTGCTCCCCGCCGCACCTACGACATTGAAGAGGCCCGTGCTGTGAGGACGGAAGAGTGCTGATGTGTGGCGGGTAGTGAGAGATGATGTCATTTCTCTGCTCCTGGCTGCACCTCGCTCCCACATTGAAGTGGCCCAGCTGTGAGAGTTGAAGAGCAGTGATGTGGAGCGGGCGGAGAGAGATGATGTCATCTCTGCTCGTCCGCTCGCTTGCTTCTCTCCTCTCATCCGCCTCTCTCATGCAGCCAGCCCACCGCAGCCGCGGCCTGCTGGTTAGGCAGGGACCCTGCTGCAAGGGACTCAGGGCTATGGCTCCCAGATTTGGGACTATAGCCCCAATAGCCACTCCCTAGCAATGCCACTGCCTAAGGGTTAAAGATGAAGCAAGCAGAGGGAGTGATGGACAGAACACACAGATCCTGCATTCTTTTCTCCCAGTCAGAGAGTCTCTATAGCAGGGGTAGTCAACCGTAGAGAGGTGGAGATCTACCTGCACAACACTGTCAAAAGTCAAGTCAAAGATCACCGGACACAGGGACAGACTTACGAAAACTGGTGCACACGGATGCAGCTTTGCATAATAACCAATCAACTTCCAGGTTTGAGCCCTCGTTCACATCTGCGCGATTTGACAGGTCAAATCACATGTCAAATCGGAGCCTATTGCCATCGAAGCATCATAATCGGTGCGATGCTGACTTTGCAGCACCGCACCGATTCCCAAAAGTAGTTCCTGCACTACTTTAGGCGACTTCGGGGGCGATTTCAATAGACATCTGTGCGTGAACACACACAGATGTCCTTCAAGTCGCCCCCGAAGTCAGACTGAAATGCGGCTTTGAAGTCATGCAAGTTCAGATTAACTCACACGATTTCAAGGTTGTGCTCAGTGTGAAAGAGGGTTTATTGTCAAAGTTTAGTAGAACAAGCTGAAGTTCAAAACTGACTGGTTACTCTGCACAGATGCTCCTAAATTCTGTGTGCACCAGGTTTAGTAAATCTCTCCCAAAGTGTTCTGTTGAGGCCGGTTCACACCAGAACGCGGTGCCAGAAAAGCATGTTTTTTTTATGTGCGTTTCCTGCACCGTGTTCAAAACGCACTGCATTTGCGATCTACTGTGGGTGCCAAAACATTGTTAACCCCAAACGTAGATCGCAAATGCAGTGTGTTTTGCAGCACAAGATCGCAGTGTAGTATCATGTGATTAGGCACAGTGCATTTTTGAAAAGTAGTGCATGCACTATTTTTTGTGCCTAGAATATTAATCAATTCTGGGATGGGTTGGCTATAAATATCTCTAGTGGATAAATTTAAATCACTCTCTGAAAAAATTGATATAAAAAATATTATATGAAAATTAAAGTGAATATATATATAACCCAGAGAAACAACAAAAACGAAAAATTTAGTTATATATTATGCTGGTTGAAGTCCAAAAAAATAACTGTCCCAACTTTACAAATAGTAACGCTCGGTGACTTGACATAACGAAATGTACCCAACTGATGAATGGCATGCTTACCAGATTGTAGGCCAATTAGGCAAGTGGTTCAACCCAGCCTGGGCCTTGATGCAAACCAGTCACAGTAGGATATAATGATAATCCGCTTATACGGCGGGTGTGTGTTGAGTCCACGTTAAAAAAATTATCCCAAAAAAATATACAATAACATAGCGAAATACTGACACAAAAATTATTAAATAAAAATAAGAGTAGCACTCACATTGTGAGATATAGAAAAGTGCATATAAAACACCCAGTGGTAAAAAATTAGCAATAACCAACACCACACAGAGAGCCTCCTTACCAAATGACAAATAATTAGTGCAAAACCCTAACGGATATGTGGAACATCAGCCAGCGAAGAAATCAATAAGTGCACCAACACCAAACAGAGGGCCTGCTTACCAGATGGCAGACTCAAAAAGCGGGTAACTTAACGACCAGATAAAACTCCAGCTGGATAAGATGAGGCTAATGGATGGATGGATCGACCTTGCAGCTTTAAACCGAAGGCTCCATAACTCACACGATGAATGTAGGACCAATCCCAAAGAGAATGGAATAATGCCAATAGTGTAATAACGTTTATGCTAGTTTATTTATATAAAGAAATACACTTAGAAACAAACTTGTAATAGTAGGTAAAACGAAGCCGGACGGCAACAAACAAATCTCCCGTCCTCCTCAATGGGGCGACGTGGTGACGTTAGCACATACCTCCCAGAGGTACGTCCTAATAGCTAGGAACCACGATCCGTCATTTCCTCTAGGTCAGTTCCTCCCCCTACAGTTAGAAACACACACAGGGAACACAGTTATCCCCTTGATCGCCCCCTAGTGTTAACCCCTTTCCTGCCAGTGACATTTTTACAGTAAACAGTGGGTTTCTATAGCACTGATTGCTGTATAAATGCCAATGGTCCCAAAAATGAAAAAGAGGGGGGAAGGTTGGGACTTTGAATGAGGTGCGCATGATGCAGCCCAATCACACTCACAGAGGTGCAAACATATGTATGTTTATTAAGGACCAATGATCAACGTGGCATAAAAACGTATTGCATACATTAAACATAAAATCGCATATAGACAATAAATCTATGTATATACAATCATAGGACATGGGTAGGTACTATTATGCATCTTAATCCCCCAAGCAAGATAAAAGTCATGTGAAGTAAAAAACATCTGAAAATTGGTCAATGTGTGTTTGATGCATCAAAGGTAGGCCAGACGCTGCGTTTCATGGACTTCAATCCACTCTTCAGGAGCCTGATGCATCTAAATTCTATAAAAAAATGTATGAAAAGCAATATAGTTTCAGGGTCTAACAAGATCAGCAGAAAAGGGGGAAATTTGGGCATAATGGGCCATGCCAAAAAGGTTACTCACATGATAGCCAAAACTGGGACCGTGCGACAAAACAAAGCCAGGGGTGAGCCATGGAGCCTGGCCCGGGAGCTGAGAGGGGGACCTCAACGAGGAACACCGGACCGCACACACCAACACAGCGTAATGGAGGGGACTTCTATAATGTAGGAAATATATAAAATGTATCTATGATGATACAAGTAACAAAAAACGAGATGATATAAGCTGCAGATATCACCAAGGTGATTGAAAAATGCACCTGGAAAATTACCTTGAAAGATACATGTGATGTTTGAAGCCACATAGGTGGGAGAGGATCAGGGTTGCATAGGTTGTATCAGTACCATCTCTGAATACCATGAAGAAGCAGGGAGTGAGATGCAGCCCCAGCATTGAACATCAGCTCCCCTTCAGCGTCACGCAGGCACGACACAGTGGAGCAAAACCTCGGCGAACGCCAGAGAAGCTCACCACATGTCAGCCCAGCTGATATACCGGACAGAGAAAAAGAAGGAGGAAGAGCCTCCAAAAGACAGTCCACTCAAGAACAGTCGGGTATATGCCTAAATATCTTTATTGATTATCCCAATTAAACAAATTACCTATCCATAAACCATGAGTTAAAAACTAGGACAATGGTCCTATATAGCACTGGTGGCCACCGATTCATTCCACATACATCAATCACTCATGCCCTTGCACGCATATAGAGATGTATCAGAGACCCGGGTCTAATCTATAAAGTCATACAGTTCCTAAATAGGGTAATGAGTAGGTTGATTATTGTCCCTTCGGTCATCACTGAGTAAAGTGCAAGTGCTGGGGATTGAAAAAAGTTCAGTCCGGATTTAAGCTGTGAGGAAAACTAACTAAAATTCAAACAGAGTGTTGAATGGGATATCCCCGTATTGCAGGCTGTTTTAGCAGAAATCAGATAGCAGGCTTACATCTTAAACAAGGAAACAAGCGGTGGATAGCAGTAATCAGTGTGCCTCCTGTATATTGGAGCACTATACACCGTTTGACGTCTTCTATAGATGAATGACAAAGCCCGTAGATGGTTATGATAGCCGCACTGACTTGGTGTGGGGGCGCGTTCATGCAGCATGTTGATCCATTGCTGACAGGAACTGTTGTCTTCCGATCTTCCCATGTGTCAAAGAGTCCAAAATACCGGACTTGGTCTGTCAGATTCTCAATGGAAGCGCTTAGCCCCAGCATTAACCGCAGAGCTCACTCCAGCATCTCAAGGTCAGGCAAATCACTTCTGTGTGATCGGAGATGATTCCTCATCTGTGTGTGGAGGTCAGTGTCCCACCAGTGCGTAGGTTATACGCTTACGCGTTTCACTTGTTGCCAAGCTTCTTCAGAGCATGCGCAGTGCCCATGGCTGTATGCTTAAATAGCCGAGCAGCTAGTGCTTGGTATACATTAATTATAGCTAACACCTGGGCACTGCAGACTAACCTTGATTCACATTCACCACTAGTGCAGTCATACAAATACATACAGCTGTGCTACAGATCACAATTACCAATAGGTTCCTAAGGTTGCTACAACCTCAATCTAATCGGCCCATGTATGGCTCAGAGATAAAAACCCGATGGGAACTCTAAAGTGAGGGGGGTAAAGGCAGGGAGGGGTAAAGGGAAATATTAATGGCTACTATAGTTTAGATTTTGTATCTATGTATTATTATTATTGTAAAGAGTTAAGAGCGCTAATATTAAGTTGTCAGCAGCCTATTGCCATTAAGTAGTGTCGATCCCAGTATGCATCACAGTGAGAAGATGTGGATTCTCAGTAGGGAATTTTAATTACCTAAATGTAAACGGTCCATACTATCAAATATGATTTACAGCTGAGTTATTGCTCCAAAAAAGGGGACAGATTAAAATTTGTTGTTCAATCCGGAAGGCTGCATACTATTTAGATAAAAGATCCACATCTTCTCCTTCTGATACAATATCCTATCGAAATCTCCACGTCTATGGGGCAAGTTGAGCCTATAGATACCTTTACACTTTAGGCCATTTGGTTTCCCACCATGTTTTTCAAGGAAATGCAGGGACAGGGGCCGATCATCATCCTTGTTTAGGATACTCTGGACGTGTTCACCAGCTCTGATTCTTAGTTCTCTTTTGGTCTTACCAACATAGATAAGGCCACACGGCGTGGTTGTACAGTTTATAAAACTGTTGATTCTAAACTGTCTTTTACCATCAGAGCTGGCGAACACGTCCGTCCTGTCTACATATCTGCACATATGACATCTACCGCAAGGGTACATGCCCTTGAGGGGTGGGAGATCGGTTAACCAGTTGCGTTTCCTAGGTCTATTGTACTCTGAATGTACCAAATGGTCCCTCAAGTTGGTGGCTCTACGAGCTGTGAGTAATGGTTTGTTACTTACAAAATTTCCCAAGATGGGGGCCTCAGACAAAATATGCCAATGACGGCCCAACACATCCCTAATCTGGTCCCACTGTGCGCCAAACTTGGTAATAATCCTTATAGGAGACTGATTTGAAGTTTTTTCTTTTTTCCTTTCAGTATGATTTGTCAATAGGGATTGTCTATTTGTATGTAGGGCTCTTTTTTTGGGCCGTCTGATGCATGTATGTGAGTAGCCCCGGTCACGAAATCTCCCATAGAGATCATGTATCTCCTTGTGAAAGTCATCTTCCTCTGAGCAGTTCCTTCTTGCACGGAGGAACTGACCCACTGGAATTCCCTGTTTTAAGGGATTATGGTGATGGCTTGATGCCAATAACAATGTATTGGCTGCCGTGTTCTTTCTAAATGTTTTGGTGTGTAGTTTGCCATCTTTAATATATATAGTGAGGTCTAGGAATGAAAGTCTATTGGCATCATATGTATATGTTAATCTGATGTTTCGGTCATTTTTATTGAGTTCATCGATAAATAGTACCAGGTCGGCCGATGAGCCATCCCAAAGCATGATCACATCATCGATGTACCTCAGCCACAAGCGACAGTGGCCGAGGTACAACGATGAGGGATACACGCATTCGAGTTCCCACAAGCCCAAGTGCAAACAGGTTTACGAGGGGGCCCATGGAGCACCCATCGATGTGCCCCTAATTTGCTTATAGTATGTTCCAAGGAACTGGAAGTAGTTATTTTCCAGCATAAACTGCAAAAGATCAACAATAAATTCGTTTTGCCCTGCCAAAAGTGGAAATTTGCTGTCTAGGAAAAATTGTGTTGCCCTGAGACCCCACTTATGCGGAATTGACGTATACAGTGACTCCACATCGACACCGACAAGTAGCACCCCCACCACAACGATGAGTGAATTTGAGGTCTTTAAGGATATTAATTTATTTTTGAGGAAATTAATTTTCAGATACTGGCACGTGGACAGAGGTAATCAGTGTACTGAAATGGATCAATTAGACAAACAGGAGCGGGATTCCCTTGAGGCCCTAATTGCCCTCCTTGATGAAAATCAAGAGTGTGATCTAGAAGTGGAAACAACACAGATATCATTTATCTGTCCCCGTCAGCAGCTCCCCCCTCTTGCTACTCAAATTTACACTGTACAGGCCACAGCATCCATGTGAATGACCCCCAAGACCTCATTCACACTCTGGTGTCCGTTTATGAAGCAGTGAAATCTATTCACTGCTTCATTCTCCGGCATTCACAGTAAAGATCTTTCTCCTCTGTGTGCCAGTTTATGAAGCTTTGTAGATCGCTTCACCTTTGGAGGAGTGAAGAGATCTACAAACGCTTCCAACAGTGGAGAACGTCCCCTGATACTGGAATCTCGTGAGACTTTACCAGATTACAGCACCAGAATACCGAGATGTCAGTTTATTAAGCAGTGATAAATCATCACAGCTCAATACACGGACAGACGGCGTGGATTAATGTTAATAAAATAATGAGTCCCCCTACATTATATATATATGTATACACACACACACATTATATATACATGTATATACACACACATTATATATATATATATATATATATATATATATATATATATATATATATATATATATATATATATATATATATATATATATATATATATAAATATACACATTATATGTATATATATGTATACACATAAATATGACAGGGGGACATGCATACAGTGTTGGGGGGTCTGAACGAGGTATAAAGAAGTGTAAAAATCTTCCTCCTTCCCCCTCAGATCCCCCCAGATTTCCTCTTCACTCCCCGATTCACCACCTCTGAGCTGGTGAACCTGGGAGTGTGAATTCTGAAACAGATCACCAGTGAAGCGGTGAGATCACCGCTTCATAAACTGGCCGTTACTGTGTCATTCAATGAGGATTCTCCATGTGTAGAGACAATCGGTGGGAGAACAAGTTCAAACATGTTCTCCCCCGATTATCGCTGTTTCATAAACTGTTTATGGACTGTGATCAGCGGCGATCCTCGGGATCACCACTGATCACTGCTTCATAAACGGACACCACAGAGCTTTATTTATTACCTCAATACAGTTTTATCTCAAATTATGTTATGTTTGGATCCACTAATGAATTTAGTGTATTTTTAGCAGAAATATCATTGTGATATTTTTGGGGGGATTGGGGTGGGGGCTGTCAGGTAGGCTGTATGGTACCCTGTGATTTTTAACAGCAGCCTCGCATGTGGGCAAACATGGCCCTTGCATGGATGTACGCTTAAATACCCGTTTGTGAATGGGGCCTTAAAGATTTAACCAACAGCAATGATTACTATACAAATAAAGAATTATAGCTCCTTTTATGATGAAGATGAATGTGTATGACACCGTCTGGTGGTAATTACAGTCATAGGGAGAGAGACATTTCCTTTTAAAATATTTTATTGTTTTGAGTTAAATATAGTTCAGGTTTACAAAGAAAGATAATAACATTCTTGTATATATAATTAACAGGCAATTGTAATGTATCACATACTGTAGGTGATTATGGTATGAAAAGTAACACACAATATATCATAAACGTGAGAGACATTTCCATGAGATAAGTTTGCAGTTTGCGGTTCTCATTTCTTATCACTCAGTATATTGAACTTCAGACTTCATCATGGACCTTACTGTAGATAACATTTTGTTTATTATGTTACATCACTGAACTTTTATCCCTTGTTCGGTTATTTTATATAATCTGGCAGTGCTGATTTAGTGTGTTCTGATGGCGGGGAAGTTTTAAAATACAATAACTAAGGAGGGGAAAACCCGGTCATTTTTGTTCAATTAACAAAACAAAAAAAGACTAATTCATAGACTACCTAACTGTATGTAATAAACTGAGTTAGTAAAAATAAAGTTAGAATAAAGCTGTTAGAAAAGTAAAGTGTGTGTGTCGGTGTATGGAATAAGAATATTACCAATATGTATCCAGTACTAGAAAATGTGTGTTCATTCATAACATGTGGATTAGGTGAAATGTTTTTCATTCTTAATGCAATGATACATTGTTGGCATATGGGAAAAATGCAGCGCATGTACAAATGAATATAGGTCTTTAAAATGGTGAAACAGTCAAGAAATAACTAATTGACCACAGGTGCCTTGAAACACAAACGTCCATAGATGGATGTAAATGTCCAACCGCACAGGAGGTATAAGTACTCCAAGGGGTGGTGATGGTCTGATGGTTGTCAGAAAACACCTGGCATCATACAGCGACTCCCCAACCGAGAAACCGGGTCCCAATGGGTCATTCAGAGAAAGTGCAAAAAAGCCTCTTACCAGATCCTGTGGATTCCCATGTCAGCGACAGGGAATCGCATGCGCAGTTTGTCACAAATGACGTGGAATGGGAGCTCAGGAATCGCCAACCTCTTGGATTGTGGTCTGTATGGATCTCGGCCGGCAACCGGATGGGTCCTCACAACGAACCGTCCTCACACCGAACCGTCCCAGCGTGCATCAGAAGTTTCACAAACGGTCCCCCGAAAGGAGCAGTTGGAGGGACTGGATCTCATGCGGTAAATGTGGAAACAAAAAGAATGTGCCTCCACATGGTGCAGATAAAAAAGGGTGTTTTTATTGACAAAAACGACCATACACAAATAAAAGCGTGATCACGGTGGATAAAAACAAATGGGCAACAAAGAGAGTGGTGTATGTACCCGACGCGTTTCGACCTAGGGGTCTTCAACAGGGGCATAGACCACTCACTCCAAGTTGCCAAATACATATAATAAAATTATTTAGAGAAGGACCAATCACAAGGGCTGAAAAACGTCATTTGTGACAAACTGCGCATGCGATTCCACGTCATTTGTGACAAACTGCGCATGCGATTCCCTGTCGCTGACATGGGAATCCACAGGATCTGGTAAGAGGCTTTTTTGCACTTTCTCTGAATGACCCATTGGGACCCGGTTTCTCGGTTGGGGAGTCGCTGTATGATGCCAGGTGTTTTCTGACAACCATCAGACCATCACCACCCCTTGGAGTACTTATACCTCCTGTGCGGTTGGACATTTACATCCATCTATGGACGTTTGTGTTTCAAGGCACCTGTGGTCAATTAGTTATTTCTTGACTGTTTCACCATTTTAAAGACCTATATTCATTTGTACATGCGCTGCATTTTTCCCATATGCCTATTTTGTTGTTTTTGTCAAACTGTATGCAGCAGCTTTCATTCATTTTACTGGTTAGCGCGGTGTTTTCTATTTACCAATGATACATTGTTACCAAATAAAACAATATCTGATCTGGTGACAATTATTTATAGTCCACAGTGGTCAGTCTCCAGAGTATATATGTTAACCCTTCAGTGACCAGTCTCCACAGTATGTGTTAACCCTTTGGTGACCAATATCCAGAGTATGCATGTTAACCCTTCAGTGGCCAGTCTCCAGAGTATGAGTGTTAACACTTTAGTGGCCAGTCTCCAGAGTATGCATTCTAACCCTTTGGTGACCAGTCTCTAGAGTATATATGTTAACCCTTCAGTGACCAGTCTCCACAGTATGTGTGTTAACGCTTTGGGGACCAGTATCCAGAGTATTGGTGTTAACCCTTCAGTAGCCAGTATCCAGAGTATATATGTTAACCCTTTGATGACCAATATCCAGAGTATGCATGTTAACCCTTCAGTGGCCAGTCTCCAGACAATGAGTGTTAACTCTTTGGTGGCCAGTATCCAGAGTATATATGTTAACCCTTCAGTGACCAGTCTCCACAGTATGTGTGTTAACGCTTTGGTGACCAGTATCCAGAATATTGGTGTTAACCCTTCAGTGACCAGTCTCCACAGTATGTGTGTTAACGCTTTGGTGACCAGTATCCAGAATACTGGTGTTAACCCTTCAGTGACCAGTCTCCACAGTATGTGTGTTAACTCTTTGGTGACCAGTATCCAGAGTATTGGTGTTAACCCTTCAGTGGCCAGTATACAGAGTATATATGTTAACCATTTAGTGGCCAGTCTCCAGAGTATGCATGCTAACCCTTTGGTGACCAATCTCTAGAGCAGTGCTTCTCAAATCCTGTCCTCAGGACCCACTAACAGGTGAGATTTTAAGTTTTACCTTGGGGGAGATGCAGACTAGAATAATACAATCACTGAGCAGCAAATGATATCACCTGTGATGTATTTCAGTTATCTTGCAAACCTGGCCTGTTAGTGAGGACAGGAGTTGAGTACCACTGCTCTAGAGTGTATATATATATATATATATATTAACCCTTCAGTGGCCAGTCTCCAGAGTATGGGTGTTATCCCTTTGGTGGCCAGTCTCCAGAGTATGGGTGTTATCCCTTTGGTGGCCAGTCTCCAGAGTATGGGTGTTATCCCTTTGGTGGCCAGTCTCCAGAGTATGGGTGTCAACTCTTTGGTGACCAATATCCAGAGTATGGGTGTTAACCCTTCAATGGCCAGTCTCCAGGGTATGGGTGTTCACCCTTTGGTGACCAGTCTCCAGAGTATGTGTGTTAACTCTTTGGTGGCCAGTATCCAGAGTATTGGTGTTAACCCTTCAGTAGCCAGTCTCCAGTGTACGGGTGTTATCCCTTTGGTGGCCATTTTCCAGAGTATTCATGTTAAGCCTTCAACGGTCAGTTTCCAGAGTATGTATGGTAACTCTTTGTTGGCCAGTATCCAGTGTATGTGTGTTAACCCTACAGTGGTCAGTCTCCAGAATATACAGTATGTGTTAACCCTTCAGTGGCTTCAAAGTGACCACTCTCTAGAGCATGAGTGTTAACCCTTCAGAAGCCAGTCATCAGAGTATGTGTGTTAACCCCACAATGTGCAGTTTCCAAAGTATGTGTACATTAACTTAAAAATTGTGTATGCACAACTTATAGAATAATCACAATATATATTGTGATTATATATTGTGAATATATATACCTGTGTATCACCCGCGGCTGTGAAGATGTGAAAAATCAATATTATTAAATAAATGTGCAGCTCTTCACTGTAACTTTTCCCCAATAACTCTCAAACTACATAGCAATATCAAACACTAGTAAAAAAAAAAAACATATACAATATGTCTACAGAGTAAAGTGCTACATCAATGTCTTTTCACCTGCTGGTAGCAGTGAGTGGTTCCAGATCTCTAGAGAATTGTTTCCTTGATATGCTGTCATGACAGGTTCTCTTTTTGAGTATCTTTTCTTCTTATGTAAATAAAGAGTATCCATACAGAGAGCATGAGAGGTTTCACTTATTATTTTGAGGTGCATTGCTGCATTCACTTCAACTGTTAGTGAAGGAGAGACGGTGGAGCATTTAGTGAATTATCTATTTCAGATGGTGCAAATAAGGATAGCTGAGAATGGATGATGGTATTGTGCCTGTTTACACCTCCTATGATGTAGAGATCATGTCTGAGGGGATACATAAATGCATTTTACACGGAGGTGTTTTGTAGAGGTGGAATTTTGAGCTTAAAGCGCAAATACTCTTCACTTCACGCAAGGTGCACTTTGGACACTGTAGGCAGGACCATTCTTATATATACCATGTTTCCCCGAAAATAAGTCCGGGTCTTGTATTATTTTGGCAACAAAAGACCCTGTAGGGCTTATTTTCGAGGTAGGGCTTGATATGTGCGGTCTTCTCTCCCCAGCTCCCTCCCTGCCTGTCAGGCTAGTGGAACTGAGTGGGTGTAAAAAATCCCAAAATGCACTATGCAAACCGTGCATTTCTCTGCAATCTGTGATAAGCACCCTGTAACAGTGCCGTGACCCGCCGATCCTCTCTTCCTGCACTGACCTTCATTTTCTGGTGCAATCCAGAGCACACTTCGAGCATTGCAGAGGGAGGGGGGCTGAGATCCCCCACTGGCAGAAAAGGCGAAGAGGAGAGCAGCGGGGATCAGCTGAGCACCTCTCGGTGCTTACATGGCCCGCTGGAGCTTCCTTCCCTGCTCCGAGCACTGCAGATGGGGGCCGAGATCCCCCGCTGACAGCTGGGAGAAGAGGAGGAGAGCAGCGGGGGATAAGCTGAGTGCCGAGCGGTGCCACACAGAAGGCATTAATCAAACATGGATCACAGGAACATATGGTACACAGTTCACACTATATAACACTGCAATAAAGTGCATTTTAGGATTTTACAACCCTTTTAAACTAGGGCTTATTTTCACGGTAGGGCTTATATTGTAGCCCTCCCCGAAAATCACAGTATCACTTTGGGCACTGCTAGGTTCTGATGTAGCACTTTGCACTGTAGATACATATATATAGTATATATACTCTAAACACTCTAATGCCCCGTACACACGGTCGGATTTTCTGATGGAAAATGTCTGATCGGAGCGTGTTGTCGGAAATTCCGACCGTGTGTGGGCTCCATCGGACATTTTCCATCTGATTTTCCAACACACAAAGTTGGAGAGCAGGAGATAAAATTTTCCGACAACAAAATCCGTTGTTGTAAATTCCGATCGTGTGTACACAAATCCAACGGACAAAGTGCCACGCATGCTCAGAATAAATAAAGAGATGAAAGCTATTGGCCACTGCCCCGTTTATAGTCCCGACGTACGTGTTTTACGTCACCGCGTTCAGAACGATCGGATTTTCTGACAACTTTGTGTGACCGTGTGTATGCAAGACAAGTTTGAGCCAACATCCGTCAGAAAAAATCCATGGATTTTGTTGTCGGAATGTCCGAACAAAGTCCGACCGTGTGTACGGGGCATAAATGTATTCAAAGAAAAATATATACAAAATATACAGAAAAAGATAGTTCCATAGTATCAACAGTTCCAGGCTAACACAATAGTTCACACTCTTCTTCAGGTAGGAACAATCTAAATAATTCACCATTCTCTTCCACAATATATGCTCATCTCACATCAGGAATTCATTTGGCATTTATCTCATTACAACATAAGAAGTAAATCATTCCATTTCATTTCCCGATTGCCCCAATCTCAAATCGATGGCTGTATGTGCTAAATTCAAACTCCATGTCATGGGGAGGTGATCCTGGTTCACACACTATCATCAAAAATACATATTTCTCATTAGGATTTAGTAAAAGCATCTTCAATGATATATAAATCATATCCAATACTAAACATGTTGTTAAATATAATGCACATGACCTGGCCACAAAAATTTGCCCATGATCAAAGACAAAAATAAAAACAAAAAACACACTACAAAAAAATATTACAACAAAAGATGTAAGTCAAAATCTGAATTTATCCCCCTAGGTTGTAAAGTATCTAGAAGGTTTATCCAATGCACCTCACGCTTTTTTAATTTGAGTTCATGATTACCTCCATGTCTATCATGGGGAATGGCCTCAATAACCATAAAGCAAAGTTGAGATACTCTATGTTTCATTTGCACAAAATATCTTGCTAATGGGAGCTGTATTCATTTATCATGTATAGAATACCTATGCCTGGCTATAGGATCTTTTATTTTCTGTGTGGTCTCGCCAAGGAGGCCGCACAGACATTTAATGATGTAGACAATGAAAGATGACTGACATGTATGCTATCCCTTCATTTCTATATTCATCCCACAATGGAGATTACAAAAAGTTTTTCCTTTAATCATAGAACTGCATTGGAGACAACTAAGACAGGGATATGCACCATTATTGGGAGGACCTAAAAAGGTCCTGGCAATATTGGTATTCTGTCTAAATTGATCCAATTTAACTAATTTACTATGTATAGTCCTGCCCTTACTATGAAAGCATGGGGAAGCCCTGAAATTCCTCAATCTGAGGATGATTATCTATAAGTATGGACCAGTGTTTTATCACGATACTATATACTCGTACAGAATAAGAGTGATACTGTGTAACAAATGGTAGTTTTCTAATTGTACTTTTGATACCTCTCCTGTCCAATATATCATTCCTGACTCTATTGATAATTAGTTTAGGGTAACCCCTTCTTATTAGTTTAAGCTCCATCTCATCAAGTTTTTTTTCTTTTTGAACTGGATCACTCACAATTCTTTTTACCCAAGCAAGTTGACTCTCGGGGATTGATTTAAATACCTCTGGGGGTGAAAACTTTTAAATTATAATGATTGATTGCGATCCGTGGTTTTTACATGAAGATCACTCTGTAAGACACCATCACTGATCCTCAAACATGTGTCTAAAAATTGAATTTTTTCTTGACTGTAATTCATGTTGAATTCCAAACCTGGTTTCAAAAGATTAAGATAAGTATGAAACAAAAATAAGGTATCAAACCCCCCCCACACACACACACTGCAAACACGTCATCAATAAAACGAAACCGACACTTACAATAACTCTTAAAGAGAACATTACAATAAACAAAAGCATTTTCTATCATATTCATAAAAGTGTTTGCACATGGGGGGGCGACATTGATGTGAAATCATGTGAAGTCACAGTGTATAAACTATAAATGTCCCATGTTACCAGAATAGAGTCAGCAGGTACAGAAACATCTTTAATTTTTTCCAAAAAATCTAACCTAATAAACGCCTGAGTCTGAAAAATGAGTGGTGTAATACATTTGTCTAAATATTTAGCTAAAGGTGCCATTACTGACTCCATACTGGACACTATGGAACCTGTGCATTTTTATGAATCCTAGGTAAAATGTATAGTACTGGAGTAACCGGAAATTCAGCAGTTAGAAAAGTCTGCTTATCACTATCTATTATCTTTTTGTCTACTGCATCCTTCAAAAGACTTTTGATCCCTTTCTGAATACGAAATACTGGATTACTATCCAGCCATGCATAAGTAGTATTATCAGACAACTGCCTCATGATTCCCCTCTCATATTTCACTGTATTCATAACTACAATGGATTGCTCTTTGTCGGCCGGCTTAATAGTGATATCTTGCCTGGCCGACAAAGAGTTAAGAGCTGTAATCTCATTACAATCTAAATTGTTGGGTGTATGGTCTATCAAAGACTGATCTTCAAAAAATAATTTGATATCCTGATTCAACCTTTTTTTTTTGTATATTTGGTACAAAAGGTGGTACAAAAAGCTTTATCATATATTTAAAAAAAGTACAATACGGGTAGTTTACACATAAGAAAGATCAAAATATAATCTGTAAATGTTGATATATAAATTTTGTTGTAGTATGTTAACATTTTAACATTAAACTCTAGGGTTATTGTATATATATATGTAGCACTGGGATTTTTGCCATCTAATGTTACGCAATGCTGTAATATTGTTAGATTGGTATTTGGCTCCCTCTAGTGGTGCGCAATGTGAAAGATGCTTGTTTAATCTTCACATAACAGCTAAGCAGGAAGTGACTTAATTGTTTTACTATAAAAGACTCACCTACCCACAATGCTCACTCACCTACCCATGAACACTGAGTGACTGAACTGCATGCTGGGTAGGTAATAAAAGGCCCGGCGCTGCCATTTTTCTTTCTCTTCTGGTCGCGTGGCTTGCCTGCAGGGATCTGTGGGGGAGTGTTCCAAAGAGCGCGGATTGCATGGAGCGGAGCAGACCAGCAACCACTGAGAGTGACTTACCACAGTGTGCTGGAGAAGCTGTGTGATCGGGTCTGAGGATCCAGACCGAGGAACCTGACGAAGCCAAGCGAGGGTCCCAGTCATCTTATGTGAGCGGAGCAGTGTGACGTGCTGGCTGGCAGCGGGACTGAGACCACTGGAGCGGAGTCATCCAGTTTTCCAGGCCTGGTGTGGTGAGAGGGCTGTCGCCCAGAAGTTATATACAGCACTTCACACGCTTAGACTAATCCCATAGTGTTGCTGAGACCTGTAGTTCCATAGAGAGGTCTCATTTAAGTGAACTGAGTCCAACCAGGCCTCAAGCCTATACTCCATTAGGTACTGATTGACAACTTGAGTGTACTTTCAACAGAGGCAGTTATAGGTGTGTTTCATAACCGGAATTGCTTTCATCAATCACTTTTACTTTTACATGTTACTGTATTATCTGTTAAACCTTTGGATTTCAAACACTGCAGTATAATAGCTAGCTGAAGAAGGAAGATCAGAGACTATACCACTCACTGGGAGACTTTGTGTTACAGTCACATGCAAAGGATTGCATCATATCTCAGGGGGAACTATTAAGTCATTATACTGTGTTGTGTTGTTTAATAACCTTGCATAGTGTGTCCATACGGCCGTACTGGAAGTGGGAAGGTGCCTAGGGTCAAGGTTTGATCACCTTGAGCACTAGTCCCACTTAGAGATGCGCCTGTAGGGGTAATTTAAGGAATCTTTGAGTGTTAACAATTTACATATACTCTCTGCATTATTGTATTAAGTTTGTGTGTTAATATAGTTATTGTGATTACCGTTCAGACCAGTTTCATTAAACTTACATTCAGGAAAAAGTACAATTGGTGTGAGGCTTGTTCATTCTCCTAAGAGCCCTTTCACACTGGGGCGGGGGCGTTGTAAGCGGCGCCTTACCGTCGGTATGCGGCCGCTAGCGGGGTGGTTTTACCCCCGCTAGCAGTCGAGAAAGGGTTAAAACCACCACAAAGCACCTCTGGGCACCAATGGGCAGGAGTGGTAAAGGAGCGGTATACACTCCGCTCCTTCACCGCTCCGAAGATGCTGCTGGCAGGACTTTTTTTACCGTCCTGCCAGCGCATCGCTCCGGTGTGAAAGCCCTCGGGGCTTTCAAACTGGAATGAAAGCAGCGGCACTTTCAGGTCGGTTTGCAGGCGCTATTATTAGTGCAATAGCGCCTGCAAACCGCCCCAGTGTGAAAGGGCTCTAACAGGTGGAACAACGGATGCCCAGGTAACGACAAAGGTACATTATATGCATATTGTTATTGTGGGATTGTTCCTTGTTATTAAGCTTCACACCAACACTATTACACAGCTGTGTCAAGCAGGTTGAGCCAATTTATTGGGGGTGCAAAAGCAGAGTACAGGTCCAATCAATTATCAGCAGCTCCTTCGGGGGTAAGTGCTACATATACATATCTTATAATGTTCTTCGGACATATGTTACTATTAGTGTCATTCAGGGTTGAAAAAAAGATTGGAAAAGTTTAAGCCATGGGTCCCATTTCTTAGTATAAAAATGATTGGTGTTCTGTAGCGTGTAGAATATTTTTTCCATAAGATTAATATTATTAATTTTGGTTTTCAATTGTGTTAGGGGGACCGATGAGGATTTCCAATGGAATGCTATCACCCAATGAATTGCTACACATATTGTGTGGATCAGTCTCATATTATGGGTGGTGAGTAGGGATGATCCGAACACCCCCCTGTTCGGTTCGCACCAGAACTTGCGAACAGGCAAAAAATTTGTTCGAACACCGTTAAAGTCTATGGGACACGAACATGAATAATCAAAGTGCTAATTTTAAAGGCGTATATGCAAGTTATTGCCATAAAAAGTGTTTGGGGACCCGGGTCCTGCCCCAGGGGACATGTATCAATGCAAAAAAGTTTTAAAAACGGACGTTATTTCGGGAGCAGTGATTTTAAGAATGCTTAAAGTGAAACAATAAAAATGAAATATTCCTTTAAATATCGTACCTGGGGGGTGTCTATAGTATGCCTGTAAAGTGGCACAGTTTTCCCGTGTTTAGAACAATACCACAGCAAAATGACATTTCTAAAGTAAAAAAAGTAATTTAACTCTGCTTGTGGCTGTAATGTATTGTCGGGTCACAGCAATATAGATGAAAATCATTGGGAAAAACGGCATGGGTTTACCTTCCCCAGCCCATTACCAGGCTCTTTGTGTCTGGTATGGATATTAAGGGGAACCCTGCACCCAAATGTAAAAAGAAATGGCATGGGTGGGCCCCCAGGCACTATATACTCTGAACAGAACAGAAGTATATATAATACGCCTGCCCTATATACTCTGCAGAAAATTGGGCCTTAGGTGTTGATGGTGCCAGAACACTGTAACCCCTCACAGTTACTCTTGTTGGGCGCAGGAACAGGCCCTGCTGTGAAATATTAGATCAAGAATTGTAATTACATGCCCCTGTTAGACAGAGGCAGAAAAATTGGGCCTTGGTGGTGGTGGTGCCACAACACTGTAACCCCTCACAGATTCTCTTGTTGGGCACAGGAACTCGCCCTGCTGTGAAATATTTGATCAGAAATTGTAGCCATTGATAACACTACACGCCTCCAAATGATATCTAAGTTTCTAAAACAATACAGCCCAAACCCCATATCAGACTCCATAGCCCAAGACTTAAACACCCCTCTCACACAAACCGAAGTCACTGACGCCCTAAAACAAATGAAAGCGGGTAAAAGCCCGGGACCTGACGGCCTTACTGCCAGCTACTACAAAACATACGCAGAATTGCTTACGCCTCATTTCTTGAAGGCCTTTGCCCAACCAGTCCGCCCCCCACGTGACCTCCTCACAGCTCATATAGCAGTAATCCCCAAACCAGACAAAGATCAATCAATAGTCACCAACTACAGACCTATATCACTGCTTAACGTAGACCTTAAATGGTATGCAAAAACCTTAGCCAACAGACTCCTGCCACTGATCCCCCAGCTTATTGATCTTGACCAAGTGGGCTTTGTCCCCAGTAGGGAAGCGAGAGACAACACTCTCAAAGCGATTAACATACACCATTGGCTCACATCTACCAAAAATAAAGGCTTCATGCTCTCGCTCGACGCGGAGAAGGCATTCGACAGAGTGGCTTGGGACTACATGAGGGAGACCCTCAAAGCCACAGGCCTTCCCCAAACGATGCTAAACTACATTTCAGCACTTTACTCTAACCCCACAGCAAAAATCCAAGTTAACGGCCACCTGTCGGATGCCTTCTCCATGTCGAATGGCACAAGACAGGGATGCCCACTATCCCCTTTAATCTTTATCCTTACCCTAGAACCTTTCCTCAGACGTATCAATGCTAACCCCGACATTAAGGGGATTCAAATCAAACATCACACATATAAATTAGCTGCATTTGCCGACGACATCCTCCTATTTCTTACGGATCCGCTTACAACAATCCCAAATCTGCTTCAAGACTTCAAAACCTTCCACACCCTTTCCAATCTCCAAATCAATTTCTCAAAATCTACCGCTCTCAACATCTCCCTACCCTCAGACTTATGTCAACAATGTAAACATAATTTCCCATTCACTTGGAACAAGCATTCAATCCCATACTTAGGAATCCAAATACCAACCTCCCTATCGAACCTCTACGCTTACAATCACTCCCCTCTTCTACAAAAAATATAACTGGACCTAACTAATTGGTCATCGGGACAATTCTCCTGGTTCGGTAGGGCCGCAATTATCAAAATGAATATCCTACCTAGAATTTTATATATCCTGCAAACAATCCCAATTAAACTACCGCCCTCATTCTTCTCCATATACCAAAAAGCTTGCACGAGCTTTATTTGGGGGAAAACACGCCCACGACTTAGCTTCAAAAGATTGACAATCCCCAAACTTTTAGGAGGAGTAGGACTTCCTGACGTACACAAATATCAACTAGCTTGTCACTTGGCAAGAATCATCGATTGGAATGTCCACACCAAACAGAAAGCCTGGATTCAAATAGAACAATCATTTTCACATATACCCATCCATCACACACCGTGGATCGTTCCCCCATTCTTACCCCATGCATACTCTCAACATCCGCTGATCAACCCTACATTACTAGCGTTCCGCACTACATGTACTAAACACAATATCTCCTCAATCAAAGGCCCGATGACACTGATACGTCTCAACCCTGAATTCCAACCGGGCATGCATACCTCCTTCTTAGCAGATATTTGGCCCCATCAAACTATCAGAGCGAATCAATTCTTTGAGAATGACAGCCTCCTATCCCAAACTAAATTAGCTTCAAAACTACACATAGACAAGTTTCCGTTCTGGACGTATGTGCAATTACGGAACTTCCTCAAGAAACCTTCTCCTGCACCGGAATGGTCCCGACCCATAACCCCATTCGAAAACCTCTGTCTAACCGAGGGCACACTCACCCACCTGATCTCACAAACCTATAACCTCCTGTTTATCGATCGCACCCCTACAAAACACTGGACCAACCGCCAATGGGAACAAGATCTCTCCATTCAGTTGAACGACCAAGATTGGGCTAACATATACACCTTGATTCACAAGGGTTCGATGAACGTGCAAGTCCAAGAAAACGCATACAAAATATTCTCTAGAAGGTATCGCACACCGCACCTTCTACACCAAATCGACCGAACGGTCCCCTCAACATGCTAGAGGTGTAAAACGGGCACAGGTTCCCTGTTACACATCTGGAGGTCTTGCACCAAAATCCAACCTTTCTGGGTGAAAGTCCACGAACTGATCACACGAATAACCACTTATTCCCTAGACTTTGAACCCCAAATGTTCCTTCTACATCATTCTAAGACACGAATACCGACATACAATCAATCTCTAGCTATGCATTTAGTGAATGCTGCAAAAATGTGTATTCCCCGTAAATGGCGATCCACAGAACCACCTACCATAAAAGACTGGTTTCACCGCATTCAACAAACAAAGGTCATGGAAGACCTCATTCACCAATCCAAAGACACACAAACTAAGTTCACAAAAATATGGATATGCTGGATACATTTCACCACTACGAACGAATACAAAATGACAATGACATAACTGACCATCCCAGATAGTAGCAAACTCTACAGTTGTATCCTTTTATCGATACCCCGACGGTGCCACCCACCACCCCCCTTACCCCCCCCCTTTTTACACACCACAAGCGTCCTATCCATCCCAACAAGCTACACTAGATTACTGATCATTCATGATTACATACTAACCCAGTGTCACCCCACAGGCTCACCATCCTCTCTTTCCCACATACACATTCCACCCCCACTCTCCCTCCGTTGTTTCTCTCTTATTCTTATTTTTTTTTTTACCTTCCCCTTCCCTTACTGATATTTACTCTACACACACACAAACACACCAACGAACGTGATACAGTATACCTTGTAACCACGGAGCTAATACTGAGCCACACACCCACAAAGGCATATAATGACTTCCACTTATCTCTGCCCTACAATATAGTTAAAGTATTTTAACCTTGCAAGATAAATTGAATGTTCCACACAACGTATGATCTCTGCTATATCTATCCCTTGCCCCTGGCCTTAAGAATGCAAATATGACTGTAATGTTTTATCACGCAACCACCGCGGCTGCGCCCGCACTCTCGCATCTTTTTGTGTAATCATTTACCTCTTTATGTACCTGTCAACTTATTTCTGAAAATCAATAAAAACATGTTAAAAAAAAAAAAAGAAATTGTAATTACATGCCCCTGTTAAACAGTTGTTGCAGTGCAGTGCTAGCAATTTGGCCAAGCTAGAATTCAGACGCTGAGCATGTGGATGACTGGGACTGAATTTCTTTTCACAGTTTAGCAACTGTGGTAGAGAAATTTGCCTGCTAAATCAGATGGAGGTGTACTGATAGCAGATTGGCTGCAAGTACTTGGGACACCTATTGCTATACCTTCATTCCTCTCAGTGCAGGTTTTCGAGAGGACTGGAGGTACAGTGGGGTTGGAGATCCCAGATGAGGAGCAAGGAGAGGACTGCCTTTTTCTTTGATGTGGGTCTTTCAAGTGCTGTTGCCAATGGACTGCATGGAAGGTCGTCATATGTCTGGTCAAGCATGTGGTGCCCAAGCAGCTGCTGTTCTGGCCAAGCTTGATCCACTTCAAACATAGGTTGCAGACAGCAACAGTGCGATCTGCTGCACAAAAAAGCCCACACCAAGGAACTTTTCTTTTTTTTTTACTTTATTTGTTTATTAAGATATTTATTTTGTTTACCATTACATAAAAATCAAACATCCCTTCAGCCCCCGACCCCTCCCCATTCCTCCCATCGCCCTATCAGGTAAGTTATAACAACAATAATCATTCATATCTTGGGTGGCCTGAGAGGGGATTGGTGTCATGGGGACAATAATGTCTGGTGTTCCATTTAATCTAAATTCCTACTCTGTCACACTTCCCTCTCATCCCCATTCTCTCACTCATCCATCCTCTTCATTTTCCCTCTTCCTTTGATTCCTATTAGGACACTTTTCATCGTTAAGATATTTTTTCACACTATTATTATTCACATATCAATCCCTCTTGCATCCCACCAAGGTTTCCACATCTTATCATATTTCTTTAAAGTCCCTTGTTTTATATATGCTGCTTTCTCTTTAAGAATTACCACATTAAAACAACATCTTCTCATAGGGGCAACATTAAAAACCCTACAAGCAAATAATCAGAGACATTTACTTACCTCCTCACTAGGGTCACTAACTCCACTGACAACAAACCCTGACTTCCCCTCAGGAATGGATGGTTCCATCCAATCACTTTACAACAGAAACACTCCACTTCTAGTCGCACATTGTTTAAAGAACAACAAAATCAAGTCTGAAGCAGATCTACAAAAAGAAATAGGACAAACACCACTACATTTCAAGGAATACCAACAAATACATGACTTCATCATGAACACTCAGAGACAAAAACATTTCCTTAGACCCTTAACACCCTCCGAAACTATATGTTTTTTGGCTAGTACGACCACTAAGAACATTTCATTAACATAAATTGCACAAATGGTTTCCGACAATACCTGGACATTGCTGGCGCTGCAATCGGGAAGAAGGCACTCTATACCACATCTGGTGGGAATGTGATTTGATTAAACCCTTTTGGAACCAAGTAATCAAGATCATAAAACACATCACAAAAATGAAAATTCATTTAGACGCTGCTTGCTGTCTTATAAATATTACCAATTGCACCCTAAAAAAATACAAAAACTCCCTGACCAGATTCTTAATCACAGCAGCAAAAACAGTAATACCAGGACACTGGAGAAACCCCTGCCGCACCTACAATTAAAGAATGGTTGGAAGACATACATCTCCTCAAAGGTATGGAGGAGATCAGGGCAACAGCACAAGGGAATACAGAAAATTTTAATAAAATATGGCAGCCGTGGATCATCTTTAAATTTTCTGATTCTTATAACACTTTCACTGAGGGATATACCTCTTAACATAAAGAAATGAGAATAATTACATCTCTCTTATATTTTATTTACTCTTCTTTCCCTCTCTTTACTTTTCATTTCTGTTACTATATATATTTAGAAGGGTATTTTTAGAGACCCTTGAATTTATTTTTCTCTTGAATTAAATAATAGATTTTGATACATAAATTTAGAGTATTTCAAATAAACAATTGATGTAAAGATAGGCTGATTACAAAGCCATCTTGTTGGTTTCGCTAGTAACATCCGGAGGCCGTCATATGACGGCCTCCACTTTCAGGGCTTATATCTGAATGATGTCTGAGGCTACAGACATCATTCAGATACCGGCATTTTCAGCCGGCGATTCCGTACACCATAAGAACGATCATAGCGGCTGTTCCGCCGCTTGATCGTTCTTACGTGCGGCGGGAGGGGACGTCCCCCCCCTCCCGCCGCCCTCCGGTGCTTCTACCGACTCACCTCAGCGATCGGTGAGTCGGATAGCGGATCCGCCGGCGCCGGATGTTCACCATAGAGATTTCCGGCGGACCAGATGGTCGCCGGAGTCTCTATGATCGTTCGGAGGCCGGGCGCGATGTTATGACGTCACGCCCGGCCTCTGCATTCAAAAAAACGGCGCCGCTTCGGCTATGAAGCGGCGATCGTTTTATTTTTTTTTTTTATTTTAGGCTTCCCAGCCTAGAGGTGAGATGTGGGGTCTTATTGACCCCATATCTCACTGTAAAGAGGACCTGTCATGTCATATTCCTATTACAAGGGATGTTTACATTCCTTGTAATAGGAATAAAAGTGAACAAAAAAAAAAAAAAAATTTTTAAAGTGTCAAAATAAAAAGTTTGAAGTAAAATTAACAATAAAAAAAAAAAATTTTTTTTTAAAGCGCCCCTGTCCCCGTGAGCTCGCACACAGAAGCGAACGCATACGTAAGTCCCGCCCACATATGAAAACGGTGTTCAAACCACACATGTGAGGTATCGCCGCGAACGTTAGAGCGAGAGCAATAATTTTGGCCCTAGACCTCCTCTGTAACTCAAAACATGTAACCAGTAAAAAATTTTAAAGCATCGCCTATGGGCATTTTTAAGTACCAAAGTTTGGCGCCATTCCACGAGCGTGTGCAATTTTGAAGCGTGACATGTTAGGTATCTATTTACTCGGCGTAACTTCATCTTTCACAATATGCAAAAACATTGGGCTAACTTTGCTGTTTTGTTTTTTTTTAAAGCATGAAACTGTTTTTTTTCCAAAAAAAACGCGTTTGAAAAATTGCTGCGCAAATACCGTGCAAGATAAAAAGTTGCAATGACCGCCATTGTATTCTGTAGGGTCTCTGCTAAAAAAACATATATAATGTTTGGGGGTTCTATGTAATTTTATAGCAAAAAAATGATGATTTTTGACATGTAGGAGCGAAGTGTCAGAAATGGCCCGGATGCGAAGTGGTTAAATTCAATTATATACAGTTATATTTTTATATGATACTCATGTACAAATGTTAGTATGATTGTACAAATGCTATATTTTAACATCAATAAAAGCTTATTGTTTAAAAAAAAAAGAATTACCACATTCATGCTATTTATCTATTCTCTACCAGACGGAGGCGACACCGACAGCCATCTCAGGGCAATCAGTTTCCTTGCCTGAAATGGGCATCTCAGAACTGCCATCTGGTTGATTCCCGGGTTTCCAACTCCTTCAATAATCGCAGGAGACAATACTTCGCCTCCAACCTAGTGAAGGTTCCAAACACTCGGTCAATGGTTCCTGTCACCTCCGCCCAGTAGCGAAACATCTTCGGGCATCTCCAAAACATATGTATCATATCTCCTTCCATGTCCCCACACCGGGGGGGCAGCGTGCATCCGGCCGTTGGCCAAATTGAAAAAATTTACGAGGACTATAATAGGTTCTATATAATAGGAACAGATGTGACATCCTCTGAGAAGGAGAGAGTGATACCAACGCAGCCACTTCAAGAATTCTTTTCCACTGTATTTCGGAAATATCTCCCACATCTTTTTCCCACTTCCTCTTATACATAGGGGCCTCTATCCCTCCCATTCTCCCCTTGTTTATATATGGGTATATTTTAAAGATTAAATCTTTCCCTGTTTCTGCATCAATTATTTTTGGAGAACTGGGATTGTGCTCCATTCTAAAGTCCTCCCTCTAAACTGTTCCTCCAGTGCGTGCCTGACCTGCAAATACCTATCGAAGGATCTATTTGATAGAGCAAAATAGTCTGAAAAGTTTTCAGGTCACCATCTTGGTATAGCTGAGCGATAAATTTTATTCCACATCTCTCCCATTCTCTTACTGTCCCCATCTTCTGCAGTTCTCCCAGTTTGCTATTCTTCCATAGGGGGGTATACTCATTGAGTACACTCTCATCATTAAACTCAAAGTAGGGAATCCTGATGAAAAGGATCCTGCCTCCAGAGCTTTCACTATTGAGTCATGTGGTGTATTTTGTAGAAGCATTTTTCTCCCTGCCTCTCCCCCTTCCAGGTTACACCCCCCCATGTACTGGAGTTGTGACGTGAGAAAGTAGCTAAAGGGGTGTGGGAGCGCTACTCCTCCTTCCTGTTTTTGTAACTGCAGAGTACTCAATCGAATTCTTGCCGACCCACCGTTCCAGATCAATTCCCTGAACACTGTGTCTATCTTTTGAAACCACATTTTATACAGCCAAATTGGGGAGTTATGCAATACATAAAAAAGTTGCGGCATCCAGATCATTTTAATTAAATTACAACGACCTGCCACGGATATTGGCAGGCGTTTCCACACTTTTATCTTCCTCCTAAATTTAGCCAGTGCCGGGACTATGGACTATATTATCTACTACATACTTATGAGGGTCTCTGGATACATTTATGCCCAGGTATTTAAATTTATTTACTACTTGGATCTGGGCCACCTCCTCAGGCAAGGGGCCTCCCAGAGGATCTACTGGCAGAAGGCTAGATTTTTCCCAATTTATCTTAAGGGAGTCCTGTGTATCACCAAGAAATAACAGAAGGTCATCCGCATATAATGATACTTTTTCTTCCAAGTCACTCCTTCTAAAACCCTTCCCCTGAGCAGAGGACCGCAGGGCAATGGCCAGAGGTTAAATTGCGATGGCAAAGAGGAGGGACTTTTCAAAATCAGCGGGGAGTCAGCAGCGCCCTGCACCTGCGGAGCTCTGCAGTGTAATGCAGTAGGGTGGCTGCCCTTAAGCTGCCCCTTGAGGACATCCTGCCTCGTTGGAGTTGTGCCTCCTCCTCTCTTCTATCAGGTACCCATGTAGAGTCAGTGACCTCATCATCCCCTCTCTCCTCGTCACTGGAGTAAACTTGGCAGTATGCTGCAGGTGGGGGAACATGACTGCCAGTTTCTTGTCCTTCTTGGGCATCCCCTCTCTCTAGGCTCACGTTTCTCCCTTCCTCAACCTGGGAACCAGCATCAGAGCCTTCTAATTGCAGCGCATCCTCCAGCAGCGTGTACCCGACACTGTGTTCGCATAGTTCGGGGGACTCCTCCGTGCATGATGTTGGGGCTACGGAAGGAGTAACTGTGGACAAGGAGCCGGTGGAATAGGCCACTTTGGCAGCTGCATTGGAAGGCAAACTACTCTGAGCTTGGGCGACAGAGGATGAGGATGGCTTTGTTATCCACTCCACCAACTCTTCTGCATGTTCTGGCACTAACACTGCCAGCAGCAGAAAAAAAGGACATGCGTGCCCCACGGCCACCTGCTGAGGATGCACCATGTCCACGACCAGCGCTGTTGACTGTAGATACAGAGCCTGCTTGCCCTCTTTTAGTGGCCTGTGAGTGTCTGCCTCTCCTTCTGCCTCTCCTTGGTGGCCTTCCGGACATGATGTATATTTTGTTTTGCAAAACCACACTGCACTGTATTGTGTACTGTGTACACCACCAGAAGTGTAGTAGCAACTGCACTACAGCTACACTGTATTGTGTAATGTGTACACCACCAGAAGTTTAGTAACAACTGCACTACAGCTGCACTGTATTGTGTACTGTGTACACCACCAGAAGTGTAGTAGCATCTGCACTACAGTTGCAGTGTATTGTGTACTGTGTGCACCACCAGAAAAGTAGTAGTAACTGCACTACCACTGCACTATATTGTGTACTGTGTATACCACCAGAAAAGTAGAAGCAACTGCACTACGGCTGCACTGTATTGTGTACTGTGTACACCACCAAAAGTGTAGTAGCAACTGCACTATGGCTGCACTGTATTGTGTACTGTGTACATCACCAGAAAAGTAGTAGCAACTGCACTAAGGATGCACTGTATTGTGTACCGTGTACACCACCAGAAGTGTGGTAGCAACTGCACTATGGTTGCACTGTATTGTGTAATGTGTACACCACCAGAAAAGTAGTAGCAACTGCACTACGGCTGCACTGTATTGTGTACCGTGTACACCACCAGAAGTGTGGTAGCAACTGCACTATGGTTGCACTGTATTGTGTAATGTGTACATCACCAGAAAAGTAGTAGCAACTGCACTAAGGATGCACTGTATTGTGTACCGTGTACACCACCAAAAGTGTGGTAGCAACTACACTATGGTTGCACTGTATTGTGTAATGTGTACACCACCAGAAAAGTAGTAGCAACTGCACTACGGCTGCACTGTATTGTGTAATGTGTACACCACCAGAAGTGTAGTAGCAACTGCACTACGGCTGCACTGTATAGTGTAATGTGTACACCACCAGAAGTGCAGTAGCAACTGCAGGGCTGCCATGACCCACCTTAGGCCAGGAGGGTCCTCAGGTCAGGAACAGCGCCACCCAAGAAAAAAAACCACAAGACCATTTGGCGTCTGAAACTGACGTAACCCAGCTATGTATATATACTAAACTGTCTGTGTATGTGTATATATAATATATATATATATATATATATATATATATACAATCTATCAAATACACCGCCTGAAGTAGATTAGTAATAGTACACCATGGAATGCACTGTAGAATGTAGATACAGGCTGCACTGACTGGATGCTGCAGAGTATATATATATATATATATATATATATATATATATATATAATGTGTGTGTGTGTGTGTGTATACTAGATGTGACGGACCTAGCCAAGACAGAGGCTTTTGGAGGGGACTGAATGCAAGCTCTCTGTGAGCTGCATGCCTGGGGACCCTGGGGCTGGTGTTTTGGATTCGGGTCCATGTCCCCCCAGGACATGCAGATTTTGGGAACCCGTTGTATGCCATATTAGAATAGTGACTAATTCATACCGTTGGGACTCATACTGTTAGATGCTAATGTCATCAACTTCAGTCACCTGTCTGTTGTCTGCTATAATGTGTTATTGTAAATAAGTCTAGTGTGGGCTCTAAGAGTCTTTTCACCCATTGTTGTTTGTGTTAATTAACGCTACTGTGTGAAGCTTGGTGACCACAAGTCTGCCCAAAAGGTCATGTCTCTTAGTCACCTTGGCTGTATAAAGGATTAGATAATTAGCTCATGTTAATTAGGTTAGCTTTTAGTCATCCTGCTGTATATATTTGTGTGAGATCTCAAATAAAAGACTATTCCTGATGTACTCCAAGACTGGTGTTGTCTGGTTCTTGGGGGTTCCTATAGCCAGATCCATTGGACTAGTGTTCCAGGACTTAGGAAGCGGTATACTGATGGAAGCACTCAAGTGGAGTGTGGGACGTTCCGTTCCGTCACACTAGACTGTCTGTGTGTGTGTGTGTATATATATATATATATATATATATATATATATATATATATATATATATATATAATCAAATACACTGCTTGAAGTATATTAGAAATAGTACACCACGGAATGCACTGCAGAATGCCGATATAGGTTACACTGGATGCAGCATATAGACTGAATATATATATATATATACCGTATTTATCGGCGTATAACACGCACTTTTTTCCCCTTAAAATCAGGGGAAAGTCGCAGGTGCGTGTTATACGCCGATCCCCGCCGATCCCGATCTGTAAATGTCAAAATCGCGGTCCGCGATTTGAAAATGGTGCCGCCGGAGCCGAAGTACACAGAGCCGGTCCTCGGCTCTTTCCGGCGGCTCTCGTTTACTTTCGGCTCCACTCGTAGTCCCGAGCGGAGCTATCCGAACCTACTCGGATAGCTCCGCTCCGGACTACGAGTGAAACCGAAAGTAAACGAGAGCCGCCGGAAAGAGCCGAGGACCGGCTCTGTGTACTTCGGCGCCTGCGGCGCCATTTTCAAATCGCGGACCGCGATTTTGAAGCCCTGGAAGCAGGGACAGGGGATGCAAGGCTGCACTGGGGAAGGCTGCACTGGGGAAGGCTGCACTGGGGAAGGCTGCACTGGGGATGGCTGCACTGGGGATGGCTGCACTGACGAAGGCTGCACTGGGGAAGGCTGCACTGGGGAAGGCTGCACTGACAAGGCTGCACTGACAAGGCTGACAAGGCTGCACTGGGGATGGCTGCACTGACAAGGCTGCACTGGGGAAGGCTGCACTGACAAGGCTGCACTGACAAGGCAGACAAGGCTGCACTGGGGAAGGCTGCACTGACAAGGCTGCACTGGGGAAGGCTGCACTGGGGAAGGCTGCACTGACAAGGCTGCACTGACAAGGCTGCACTGACAAGGCTGACAAGGCTGCACTGGGGAAGGCTGCACTGGGGAAGGCTGCACTGACAAGGCTGCACTGACAAGGCTGACAAGGCTGCACTGGGGAAGGCTGCACTGGGGAAGGCTGCACTGGGGAAGGCTGCACTGACAAGGCTGCACTGACAAGGCTGACAAGGCTGCACTGGGGAAGGCTGCACTGACAAGGCTGCACTGACAAGGCTGCACTGACAAGGCTGCACTGACAAGGCTGCAATGAAGGGCATTTAAATGTAAGTTTTTTTCCCTTCAACTTCCCTCCTAAAAGTTTTTTTTCCTTAAAATTCCCTCCTAAATTGGGGTGCGTGTTATACGCCGGTGCGTGTTATACGCCGATAAATACGGTATATATATATATATTAAATACACTGCCACTAACTTAATAACCTGCCTGCTTAATCTAAATCACACTATCTCTCTGTCCACACCAACAACACTACACAGGGCCACTAGGTAGGCAGCCTTATATAGTATGGGGCGTGGACTTAGCCCCCCTGAGCCATGGGTGCCTTTGGCCAATTATGGCTCTCTTAGCAGAGGGCACTGGGATTGGCCAAAGCATGCAGGTCAGGAGCATGCTTTGGCCAATCATCATACAGCAATGCACTGTGATCTTGTGGTGCATTATGGGGCGTTCCGTGGGCACTCGAATTTCCTGCGAATGCCCCATAATGTTCCTTCTTCGGCGAACGAGCGAACACCCGATGTTCGGGTCTAACTTATGTTCGAGTCGAACTTATGTTTGACCCGAACATCGAGCTCATCCCTAGTTATAACCTTTGATGTCCGGGTGTAATTGTATTGCTGTGGCTAAGGGTTCAATTGCTAGAGTGAATAGTAAGGGGAAAAGGGGACATCCCTGACGTGTACCCCTACCCAACTTGAAAAAGTCTGAATTACATCCCGGTAGACTTATCCTAGTAGCTGGGTTGTGATAAAGAGCTTGAAAGGCGTGGGAAAATTCTCCTTTGAATCCATATCTTTTCAGTATTATATCAAGGAAATTCCAGGATACACTGTCAAATGCCTTATTAATATCAAGGCTAAGTAATAGGACTGATATGAAGTTTATACATGTGCATCTTGAATTATGTTCAATACTAATCTTTTATTGTCAGTAATTTCTTGGGGGTGAGTGACCAGTTGATTTGTATTATTCTTGAGTTTATAAATGTAGGTGGGTTTTATTAATTGATTAAGTTTGCAGGCAAACCTAGTAGAACATGCATTACTGGATAGGAAAAAAATTTGCTTTTGACCAGCGGAGTGCCTTTTCTGCTTTAAATGTGAGTAATGAGTCCAATTCATTATGTTTTTGAGAAATTAATTTGTAGGTGTTTGGATCGTGTGAATTGGTATGATCTTTATATAGGGTTGTAGAGATCTTTGGTGAGAGAGTGATTTTTTTCTTGTTACATTGTGCTGCTCTTTTAATGAGGTGTCCTCTCAATACAGCTTTATGGGCTAGCCATAGTGTAGTTGGAGAAATATCTGGAGTTGAATTTAATGTAAAATACTCTTTTATTTCTGATGCAATCTCATTTTGGTGTGTGGGATCTGTTAATAATGATTCATTAATTCTCCATGAATATGGGGTGGAAATAAGGCCTATAAATTGAGTGGTGATATGGTGGTCTGACCGGGAACAAGGGTATATTGAGGTGTCATGGGTGTTGGCTAGGATTATTGGGGTGCAAAATATGTAGTCTATTCGTGAATATGAATTGTGTGGGTGAGAATAAAAGGTATACTCACGTGCGCCAACATTTAATGCTCTCCAGGAGTCTATCAGTTGTCATTTATGTGCGTAATAAAAGAAAAAAAGGAAATAAAACTGCGCTAAGAAGTAGGTGAATAAGTGATACAAAATTAACAAAAACTAATGATTGTGAAAGCAGCAATTCAAAATATATGACACCCATATACTGCCAGGTCACCTTGAGCCTAGGTGACAGATGCACTCTGTAGGAGTCAGAAGTGCACCGCTAGGTAGTGGACCCTAGGACTGACTGCTGCGGATTGAACCCTGGGAGGTTCAGGAAGCAGGTCTACTGGATCACTGACACAGATCCCACTGGGAGCTAGAGCATAGATTCCCCAGGGCGCGGAGTCTAAGAGCCAGCAGGTGTTCACCAGAGCATCTAGTGGTGAGGATGAACTGCGCTGCAGTCTGGCTCCAGGTCGCGGTCCCCCAGGGTCTCACAGCTCACGCTCACGGTAGACTACAGGAGAAGAGGAAGGAGGCAGCAGGCTGGAACAACAAGGAAAGTAAGGGATAAGCCAAGGTCAGGGCCACAAGCAGACAAGGACAACAGCGTTCACGCCAAGGTTCAGGGTCACAGGCAAACAGGGATGGTCGGGGACATGCCAAAGGTCAGGGTCACGAGCAGACAGGAATAGTTAAGAACAGGCCAAAGTCGGTAACTGGAATCAGACTTAGGAAACACAGCAAGTACACACGAAAGATAACACACAATGGTTGATCAGCACTGCTGGCTTGCAGTGCACAGGTTAATATAGGGTTCCCTGATAGGGCCTGGGGTGGGTCCATGCTTAGAGGTGAGGTTACAAAAGCAGTCAGGTGAGGGTCAGCTGGTCTCTAGAGATGAACACATGGAGACAGGTAAGCTGACCAACAAACTCTATTGCATAACCATGACATATACAAAATATTAAGAAAAAGAAAAAACACCTGAATCGCGCTATAAAATATTGAGATCTCAACCCAAATTAAAAATAGCATATATCCAAGACTAGATTGCTGAACTGCATAAAGTCATATGGGTACATGTACTGTAATACATAACATAGAACTCAGTGATGGTTATCAATGTGATCTGTAACTCAATAAATTACCAAATGAAGTCTCTAAATTAGGTGATAAATAATTGTCTACCCATGCAAAATGGAACAGCATAAAAGTCCACACAAAAAGGAATCTTGCTCCACTTCATTATGGATGTTTTTGAATACCGTGCATCTCGGGTAGTCAATACTGAGGGTGTGTTTGTTGCTTCCACCAATGACACGGAAATTGGAGGTCTGTTTATGAGGCTAAAGAACGTTATGGAACTTCCTAGAACAATATGTCACGGAAGGCATGATCCCACGTAGCCTCAGATGGGATGTCCAACCCCAACAGGGGGAGGCTGAACTTGATTCCTGGTTCAAATATTTTAATGATGCTGGGATCAAGTTCCTCGATTTCCTTATTAATAGGAAGCGTATCCGCCTTTCTGTTTTAGATCAAGAAATAAGGGAATTGAAAGATAAACTACTCGCCTATAAAAACTCTGTTGAATATAACACTCTGTCCTCTAATTTACAAGCGCACCTTGTAAAGGAAGACAGAGAACAAAAAATTAAAAAACATAAGAAATATTCTCGTGATATTGGGGATTATAAGGCGGGCAAAGTGTTTGGTTGGCAGAAATCCATTGTGGCACCCACCTCGCAGGTCACAATGGAGACTGATGCCCCCATTGAGGCTACTAATGTCCCCCTCCCCACACAACCCCCTTCGGTTCGCCCAAAACCTGCTACCGAAAGGGGGCGTCCATATGGTGGAGGTCCTCCCCCATACATGGGACGACAGTCTAATGCCCATACCCCCAGGAATCAACATAGGGGAAGAGGGCATCAATCTAGAGGTAGGGGTAGAGGAGGTAATAGGGGAGACCAATATGGCCATGACCATCAATATCGCGAACGGGAGAACTCATATCATCGTGATTCGCCGGCTCGCTACCATGACTCCCCTCACCATCCATACTACCCTAATTCCTCATCACATTATAGACACCCACCAATCTCCACTTATAACAGATATTCCCCGTTACGCGATCACTATAACGAAAACGTTTATCCGTTTCCAAATGCTGGATACGATCCATCTCCCTATAGACAACCATATCCAGACTCACGTACTACCCGGGGTTTTCGCGAGGACCCTCTGAACAGAAAAAGAGGTCCGGAAACAAGAGAGGGACCAGAGGAGGGAGGAGGGTCCAGAGAAGAAAAACGAAAAAGAACGTAATGTGTCAGGGGGTATTTAATTTGAGCAACACTGTTCTCACGCAGGAGGAGAAGAGTGTCCTGGATAAGGGGCTTAAATTTGCCCCCCCACACAGATTTGATAAATTTAATACGTTCATTGACATTCACAAATATATAAGAAAAATTCATGTCCAAAGATATATTATCTCGAACCCTACCAGAAATGTAGCCAGGGCGGCAACGTCAGGCACAGTACATTCCGATCTATCCAATCCCTCCCTCTTCAGCCCCCCAACACAACTTCCACCCACCATTAATTTATTTAAAGAACGAGTGATACGAGATCTAGCGAAGATTCCACTTAAACGTAAATTTCACAATCCTTTACCTGCAGTGGGCCTAAAAACCCTATGTGAAAATAAAAACTTGGTCATTTGCCCCGCCGATAAAGGCGGAGGCATAGTCTTATTGAATAAAACAGATTATCTAGAAGAAATGCATCGTATTTTAGGAGATCGAGAGACCTATACTGAGCTACCAAATAATCCAACACACAAGTATAAGAAAGAATTGAAGAATCTTATAACTAAAGGTTATGACTCCTATATTTTAAATAAAAAAGAGAGATCATTTTTAGTTCCCCTTGCCCCACGTATCCCAGTTATGTATTATTTGCCCAAAGTCCATAAGGACCCTCTTCACCCCCCAGGTCGACCCATAATCAGTGGCATCGATTCGGTCACCTCCAGAATTGGGAAGTACATAGATTTTTTCCTCCAGCCTTCTGTACGTAAGATGCCATCCTATTTAAAGGACACAAAGGATGTGATCAGATTACTTACAGATGTTTCCCATTCTGGTGATCTAATCATGGCCACTGCGGACGTAGCGTCCCTATACACCTGCATTCCGCACCGTGAAGGTGTGGATGCGGTGAAATGCTTTTTAAATAGGGATATCTCCCTGGCCACACCCCAGATCAACTTTATTGTTGATTTAATCGAGTTTGCGACACAACGGAATTATTTCTGGTTTAATGGTAAATATTATCGCCAACATAGGGGGGTGGCCATGGGAGCAAAGTTTGCCCCTAGCTTGGCCAACTTGTTCATGGCCAAGTGGGAGGAGGATGTCGTCTATGCCATGAACAACCCACATCTTTTGCTGTGGGCTCGGTACATAGACGACATCCTCCTCCTGTGGACGGGTAGCCGTGCTGATCTGTTGGACTTTATGACAATGTTGAATACTAATGATAGGGGCATTGCCCTGACTTTTGAGGCCAGCAACACCTCAGTCCATTTCTTGGACCTAGTCATTGATAGAAAAGATAATAGATTCAGCTTTAGTACATATTTTAAGTCCACCGACAGAAATGGCTATATATCGACTGATAGCTGTCACCACGGCTCTTGGATTAAATCAGTCCCCAGGAGCCAGTTCTTGAGGTTGCGCAGGAACTGTACCGATCAAGATACGTATATGGTTCAGGCCGGGCTACTTAAAGATAGGTTTGTCGAGAAGGGCTATAACCCGTCCGATCTAGACAGAGAAATTGCGAATGCTAGCAATGCAGATCGCCAGCTACTACTACAGGATAAACCCAAACAACCCAGTGATGAATTCAAGTGGTCATTCTTGACATCTTTTTCTATGCAACATAAAGATATTAAAAGGGTCTTTGAACACCATTGGAGCGTTTTAAAAACGGACAAAATATTGGGACCACTGTTACCTGACACCCCTAAGGTGGTCTTTAGAGGTGCTCCATCTCTCAGGAACAAGTTGGCACCTAATGTTATTGACCCACCAAATAAACCATCTTTTTTTCATAATATGACTGGCTTTTTCCCTTGCAAGAGGTGTTTGGTTTGTCAATATAACACCTGTGGCAGAAGGGCAAGCCATGATTTTACTTCTACTGTAACCGGTCGTACATATGCAATCAAGCAATTTTGCACATGTGTCACTACTGGGATTGTCTACCTACTAACCTGCCCTTGTGGCAAACAATACGTGGGCCGTACTATTAGATCCTTCACTGTACGTGTCTCGGAGCATATTAACCTTATCAAGGCAGGCAGCACTAAACATACCGTCCCGAGGCATTATAGGGAGTGCCATGATAGGAACCCTGCTGGCACCCAGTTTCTTGTCATAGATAGGTATACGGCTCCATGGCGGGGGGGGTCGATTCTTAGGGGCGTCTCCCGTTTGGAGACGTACTGGATCTATGAATTGGGGTCCCATTTTCCGCAGGGTATCAATGTAGAATGGGACATCAATTCCTTTATTAATCAGGCGTGAAATTAGATTGGATCTCTCTATTTTTTTTTTTTTTTCTTCTGTTTAATCTGTTTTTTTAATTAAAAAATGTATGCCAAATCTGATATGAGACATTTTTGGTGTTTTTGTGTAATATTATGTGACTTTTAGACTCTTTTTAATTGCATTCATACTAACATATTGTACTTGATAATTTACCATTTTTGGTTGTACATAAGGTTGGTCTGATGCCCCCTATTGGCAGTGTCCGGTAGGTTTTTTACCTATATTTAGATTATTAGACCCAGTATTATTGTCAGGATCTACATTTAAAATTACTCGGTTTAACCTGGTTGATTTTTTTAGTATTTTTAATAGATTTAAGTAACTTAGTAGTTCTTATACCCTCATCACTACATCCACCTCTGCTGACATTTTTTTTGTCTCCTCCACCCCTCTATTGGGTGGCTGGGCTTTACTTCCTGTATCCCGGGTGGCTGGGTTTCACTCCCTGTATCCTGGGATTAGAGCTGGTTGTACCGGGAATGAGGCCTGGCTAAAGGCCTGGAACGCACCGCCATTGTCATTCGACTATGCGTGTGACGTCATTGCGTCATTCGACGCCTGATCGAAAGCGAGGCTTGGTTGACATCTGTGGAGCGCACGGATGTCAACCACGGATGTGATGTCATCACGCCTCCGTGCCCAGAACGAGGCTCAGCACTGAGGGGGGAGCGCAGTTGTGATGATGCGCTCTCACCCATTCAATATGGAGATCGAAAGTGAGGCTTGGTCACAGATTTAAACATCCGGGCCATAGCCAATTTATACATTAGCACTCAGTGGCCCTATAGTTCAGAATTTGTATCAGACCATAGATCATAGATTATGATACCTAATCTATAGAAGTGTGGTTTCTAGTAATTCCTATATGCCTCCGGACCGGAAGTGAGGTCATTTCGATTACTTCCGGTTTCGGACATCTCCAGTGGGGGTCATTCTGTGCCTATAAATAGAGCGGTGGGGTGAGAGGGTTCCACACCCCAGAAGACGACTTTTTTAGTTGAAACATGTCGGGTGGACCCCTCACAACTACCGCTACACGATTTACATGCTTGTTTGATCTGCAAAAAATGTGAGTTTGTTTTTTAATGCCATTTTTAATAAATCCAAGTTAAAACGTTATTACGCTATGTGAGTGTTTTCATCCCTCACATGTTATATGAATCTTTCGCTTGGCTTATGGTGGTGTGATTACTACTGAGGAAGTCGTGCTGATTACTTCCCCCCTTCCCTCCGTTGATGTGGTGATGACATCTGACCAGATAATACATCTAGACCAATTGGTCATCAAGCCTTTTTGACCTGTTTTGGCATAGGCTATTTCAGGCCACTATTTCCGGTAAGCCTCCATACTCTCTGGTGATGGTCCTGGCACTGCTTTTGAATTTCTGTGCACCTCTGGTCGTTTAGAGTTCATCCATCCACCAGGCTACCGGGTCTATTTGATCTTCCTGCACGTATAAGAAGAACACCTGCATATTTTTTATACACTGTTTTACAGACTTCTTCTTGGTGTTATGGACTTTTTATTGTTTTTGTCTATTGATATACTCATCTAAAGCACATATATGTATTATTTTTTCACCAGTTACTATCATAAGTACTCACGTGAGAATTTTTCATTATTTGTTGTCACTTAAGGTCCAGTTTATTCATAATTTATTCACTCAATAGCGCCACACTTTGAATTTTTAGTTGTTATTTTTTCCCTGAGTCTACGGGTGTGTTGGCTGCTTCCTTAATTTTTAGTTTCTGTAGCGCAGCGCTGTATCATACTTTTTTAATATCTGTTTATGGTTTAGACACTTAATATAGCAGCAGCGTACTTGCTCCACTTCATTATGGATGTTTTTGAATACCGTGCATCTCGGGTAGTCAATACTGAGGGTGTGTTTGTTGCTTCCACCAATGACATGGAAATTGGAGGTCTGTTTATGAGGCTAAAGAACGTTATGGTTTCAGAACTCCATCTACAATGGGATCTAGCCTTCCTAGAACAATATGTCACGGAAGGCATGATCCCACGTAGCCTCAGATGGGATGTCCAACCCCAACAGGGGGAGGCTGAACTTGATTCCTGGTTCAAATATTTTAATGATGCTGGGATCAAGTTCCTCGATTTCCTTATTAATAGGAAGCGTATCCGCCTTTCTGTTTTAGATCAAGAAATAAGGGAATTGAAAGATAAACTACTCGCCTATAAAAACTCTGTTGAATATAACACTCTGTCCTCTAATTTACAAGCGCACCTTGTAAAGGAAGACAGAGAACAAAAAATTAAAAAACATAAGAAATATTCTCGTGATATTGGGGATTATAAGGCGGGCAAAGTGTTTGGTTGGCAGAAATCCATTGTGGCACCCACCTCGCAGGTCACAATGGAGACTGATGCCCCCATTGAGGCTACTAATGTCCCCCTCCCCACACAACCCCCTTCGGTTCGCCCAAAACCTGCTACCGAAAGGGGGCGTCCATATGGTGGAGGTCCTCCCCCATACATGGGACGACAGTCTAATGCCCATACCCCCAGGAATCAACATAGGGGAAGAGGGCATCAATCTAGAGGTAGGGGTAGAGGAGGTAATAGGGGAGACCAATATGGCCATGACCATCAATATCGCGAACGGGAGAACTCATATCATCGTGATTCGCCGGCTCGCTACCATGACTCCCCTCACCATCCATACTACCCTAATTCCTCATCACATTATAGACACCCACCAATCTCCACTTATAACAGATATTCCCCGTTACGCGATCACTATAACGAAAACGTTTATCCGTTTCCAAATGCTGGATACGATCCATCTCCCTATAGACAACCATATCCAGACTCACGTACTACCCGGGGTTTTCGCGAGGACCCTCTGAACAGAAAAAGAGGTCCGGAAACAAGAGAGGGACCAGAGGAGGGAGGAGGGTCCAGAGAAGAAAAACGAAAAAGAACGTAATGTGTCAGGGGGTATTTAATTTGAGCAACACTGTTCTCACGCAGGAGGAGAAGAGTGTCCTGGATAAGGGGCTTAAATTTGCCCCCCCACACAGATTTGATAAATTTAATACGTTCATTGACATTCACAAATATATAAGAAAAATTCATATCCAAAGATATATTATCTCGAACCCTACCAGAAATGTAGCCAGGGCGGCAACGTCAGGCACAGTACATTCCGATCTATCCAATCCCTCCCTCTTCAGCCCCCCAACGCAACTTCCACCCACCATTAATTTATTTAAAGAACGAGTGATACGAGATCTAGCGAAGATTCCACTTAAACGTAAATTTCACAATCCTTTACCTGCAGTGGGCCTAAAAACCCTATGTGAAAATAAAAACTTGGTCATTCGCCCCGCCGATAAAGGCAGAGGCATAATCTTATTGAATAAAACAGATTATCTAGAAGAAATGCATCGTATTTTAGGAGATCGAGAGACCTATACTGAGCTACCAAATAATCCAACACACAAGTATAAGAAAGAATTGAAGAATCTTATAACTAAAGGTTATGACTCCTATATTTTAAATAAAAAAGAGAGATCATTTTTAGTTCCCCTTGCCCCACGTATCCCAGTTATGTATTATTTGCCCAAAGTCCATAAGGACCCTCTTCACCCCCCAGGTCGACCCATAATCAGTGGCATCGATTCGGTCACCTCCAGAATTGGGAAGTACATAGATTTTTTCCTCCAGCCTTCTGTACGTAAGATGCCATCCTATTTAAAGGACACAAAGGATGTGATCAGATTACTTACAGATGTTTCCCATTCTGGTGATCTAATCATGGCCACTGCGGACGTAGCGTCCCTATACACCTGCATTCCGCACCGTGAAGGTGTGGATGCGGTGAAATGCTTTTTAAATAGGGATATCTCCCTGGCCACACCCCAGATCAACTTTATTGTTGATTTAATCGAGTTTGCGACACAACGGAATTATTTCTGGTTTAATGGTAAATATTATCGCCAACATAGGGGGGTGGCCATGGGAGCAAAGTTTGCCCCTAGCTTGGCCAACTTGTTCATGGCCAAGTGGGAGGAGGATGTCGTCTATGCCATGAACAACCCACATCTTTTGCTGTGGGCTCGGTACATAGACGACATCCTCCTCCTGTGGACGGGTAGCCGTGCTGATCTGTTGGACTTTATGACAATGTTGAATACTAATGATAGGGGCATTGCCCTGACTTTTGAGGCCAGCAACACCTCAGTCCATTTCTTGGACCTAGTCATTGATAGAAAAGATAATAGATTCAGCTTTAGTACATATTTTAAGTCCACCGACAGAAATGGCTATATATCGACTGATAGCTGTCACCACGGCTCTTGGATTAAATCAGTCCCCAGGAGCCAGTTCTTGAGGTTGCGCAGGAACTGTACCGATCAAGATACGTATATGGTTCAGGCCGGGCTACTTAAAGATAGGTTTGTCGAGAAGGGCTATAACCCGTCCGATCTAGACAGAGAAATTGCGAATGCTAGCAATGCAGATCGCCAGCTACTACTACAGGATAAACCCAAACAACCCAGTGATGAATTCAAGTGGTCATTCTTGACATCTTTTTCTATGCAACATAAAGATATTAAAAGGGTCTTTGAACACCATTGGAGCGTTTTAAAAACGGACAAAATATTGGGACCACTGTTACCTGACACCCCTAAGGTGGTCTTTAGAGGTGCTCCATCTCTCAGGAACAAGTTGGCACCTAATGTTATTGACCCACCAAATAAACCATCTTTTTTTCATAATATGACTGGCTTTTTCCCTTGCAAGAGGTGTTTGGTTTGTCAATATAACACCTGTGGCAGAAGGGCAAGCCATGATTTTACTTCTACTGTAACCGGTCGTACATATGCAATCAAGCAATTTTGCACATGTGTCACTACTGGGATTGTCTACCTACTAACCTGCCCTTGTGGCAAACAATACGTGGGCCGTACTATTAGATCCTTCACTGTACGTGTCTCGGAGCATATTAACCTTATCAAGGCAGGCAGCACTAAACATACCGTCCCGAGGCATTATAGGGAGTGCCATGATAGGAACCCTGCTGGCACCCAGTTTCTTGTCATAGATAGGTATACGGCTCCATGGCGGGGGGGGTCGATTCTTAGGGGCGTCTCCCGTTTGGAGACGTACTGGATCTATGAATTGGGGTCCCATTTTCCGCAGGGTATCAATGTAGAATGGGACATCAATTCCTTTATTAATCAGGCGTGAAATTAGATTGGATCTCTCTATTTTTTTTTTTTTTCTTCTGTTTAATCTGTTTTTTTAATTAAAAAATGTATGCCAAATCTGATATGAGACATTTTTGGTGTTTTTGTGTAATATTATGTGACTTTTAGACTCTTTTTAATTGCATTCATACTAACATATTGTACTTGATAATTTACCATTTTTGGTTGTACATAAGGTTGGTCTGATGCCCCCTATTGGCAGTGTCCGGTAGGTTTTTTACCTATATTTAATATTTAGATTATTAGACCCAGTATTATTGTCAGGATCTACATTTAAAATTACTCGGTTTAACCTGGTTGATTTTTTTAGTATTTTTAATAGATTTAAGTAACTTAGTAGTTCTTATACCCTCATCACTACATCCACCTCTGCTGACATTTTTTTTGTCTCCTCCACCCCTCTATTGGGTGGCTGGGCTTTACTTCCTGTATCCCGGGTGGCTGGGTTTCACTCCCTGTATCCTGGGATTAGAGCTGGTTGTACCGGGAATGAGGCCTGGCTAAAGGCCTGGAACGCACCGCCATTGTCATTCGACTATGCGTGTGACGTCATTGCGTCATTCGACGCCTGATCGAAAGCGAGGCTTGGTTGACATCTGTGGAGCGCACGGATGTCAACCACGGATGTGATGTCATCACGCCTCCGTGCCCAGAACGAGGCTCAGCACTGAGGGGGGAGCGCAGTTGTGATGATGCGCTCTCACCCATTCAATATGGAGATCGAAAGTGAGGCTTGGTCACAGATTTAAACATCCGGGCCATAGCCAATTTATACATTAGCACTCAGTGGCCCTATAGTTCAGAATTTGTATCAGACCATAGATCATAGATTATGATACCTAATCTATAGAAGTGTGGTTTCTAGTAATTCCTATATGCCTCCGGACCGGAAGTGAGGTCATTTCGATTACTTCCGGTTTCGGACATCTCCAGTGGGGGTCATTCTGTGCCTATAAATAGAGCGGTGGGGTGAGAGGGTTCCACACCCCAGAAGACGACTTTTTTAGTTGAAACATGTCGGGTGGACCCCTCACAACTACCGCTACACGATTTACATGCTTGTTTGATCTGCAAAAAATGTGAGTTTGTTTTTTAATGCCATTTTTAATAAATCCAAGTTAAAACGTTATTACGCTATGTGAGTGTTTTCATCCCTCACATGTTATATGAATCTTTCGCTTGGCTTATGGTGGTGTGATTACTACTGAGGAAGTCGTGCTGATTACTTCCCCCCTTCCCTCCGTTGATGTGGTGATGACATCTGACCAGATAATACATCTAGACCAATTGGTCATCAAGCCTTTTTGACCTGTTTTGGCATAGGCTATTTCAGGCCACTATTTCCGGTAAGCCTCCATACTCTCTGGTGATGGTCCTGGCACTGCTTTTGAATTTCTGTGCACCTCTGGTCGTTTAGAGTTCATCTATCCACCAGGCTACCGGGTCTATTTGATCTTCCTGCACGTATAAGAAGAACACCTGCATATTTTTTATACACTGTTTTACAGACTTCTTCTTGGTGTTATGGACTTTTTATTGTTTTTGTCTATTGATATACTCATCTAAAGCACATATATGTATTATTTTTTCACCAGTTACTATCATAAGTACTCATGTGAGAATTTTTCATTATTTGTTGTCACTTAAGGTCCAGTTTATTCATAATTTATTCACTCAATAGCGCCACACTTTGAATTTTTAGTTACTAACTTAATAACCTGCCTGCTTAATCTAAATCACACTAGCTCTCTGTCCACACCAACAACACTACACAGGGCCACTAGGTAGGCAGCCTTATATAGTATGGGGCGTGGACTTAGCCCCCCTGAGCCATGGGTGCCTTTGGCCAATTATGGCTCTCTTAGCAGAGGGCACTGGGATTGGCCAAAGCATGCAGGTCAGGAGCATGCTTTGGCCAATCATCATACAGCAATGCACTGTGATCTTGTGGTGCATTATGGGGCGTTCCGTGGGCACTCGAATTTCCTGCGAATGCCCCATAATGTTCCTTCTTCGGCGAACGAGCGAACACCCGATGTTCGAGTCTAACTTATGTTCGAGTCGAACTTATGTTTGACCCGAACATCGAGCTCATCCCTAGTTATAACCTTTGATGTCCGGGTGTAATTGTATTGCTGTGGCTAAGGGTTCAATTGCTAGAGTGAATAGTAAGGGGAAAAGGGGACATCCCTGACGTGTACCCCTACCCAACTTGAAAAAGTCTGAATTACATCCCGGTAGACTTATCCTAGTAGCTGGGTTGTGATAAAGAGCTTGAAAGGCGTGGGAAAATTCTCCTTTGAATCCATATCTTTTCAGTATTATATCAAGGAAATTCCAGGATACACTGTCAAATGCCTTATTAATATCAAGGCTAAGTAATAGGACTGATATGAAGTTTATACATGTGCATCTTGAATTATGTTCAATACTAATCTTTTATTGTCAGTAATTTCTTGGGGGTGAGTGACCAGTTGATTTGTATTATTCTTGAGTTTATAAATGTAGGTGGGTTTTATTAATTGATTAAGTTTGCAGGCAAACCTAGTAGAACATGCATTACTGGATAGGAAAAAAATTTGCTTTTGACCAGCGGAGTGCCTTTTCTGCTTTAAATGTGAGTAATGAGTCCAATTCATTATGTTTTTGAGAAATTAATTTGTAGGTGTTTGGATCGTGTGAATTGGTATGATCTTTATATAGGGTTGTAGAGATCTTTGGTGAGAGAGTGATTTTTTTCTTGTTACATTGTGCTGCTCTTTTAATGAGGTGTCCTCTCAATACAGCTTTATGGGCTAGCCATAGTGTAGTTGGAGAAATATCTGGAGTTGAATTTAATGTAAAATACTCTTTTATTTCTGATGCAATCTCATTTTGGTGTGTGGGATCTGTTAATAATGATTCATTAATTCTCCATGAATATGGGGTGGAAATAAGGCCTATAAATTGAGTGGTGATATGGTGGTCTGACCGGGAACAAGGGTATATTGAGGTGTCATGGGTGTTGGCTAGGATTATTGGGGTGCAAAATATGTAGTCTATTCGTGAATATGAATTGTGTGGGTGAGAATAAAAGGTATACTCACGTGCGCCAACATTTAATGCTCTCCAGGAGTCTATCAGTTGTCATTTATGTGCGTAATAAAAGAAAAAAAGGAAATAAAACTGTGCTAAGAAGTAGGTGAATAAGTGATACAAAATTAACAAAAACTAATGATTGTGAAAGCAGCAATTCAAAATATATGACACCCATATACTGCCAGGTCACCTTGAGCCTAGGTGACAGATGCACTCTGTAGGAGTCAGAAGTGCACCGCTAGGTAGTGGACCCTAGGACTGACTGCTGCGGATTGAACCCTGGGAGGTTCAGGAAGCAGGTCTACTGGATCACTGACACAGATCCCACTGGGAGCTAGAGCATAGATTCCCCAGGGTGCGGAGTCTAAGAGCCAGCAGGTGTTCACCAGAGCATCTAGTGGTGAGGATGAACTGCGCTGCAGTCTGGCTCCAGGTCGCAGTCCCCCAGGGTCTCACAGCTCACGCTCACGGTAGACTACAGGAGAAGAGGAAGGAGGCAGCAGGCTGGAACAACAAGGAAAGTAAGGGATAAGCCAAGGTCAGGGCCACAAGCAGACAAGGACAACAGCGTTCACACCAAGGTTCAGGGTCACAGGCAAACAGGGATGGTCGGGGACACGCCAAAGGTCAGGGTCACGAGCAGACAGGAATAGTTAAGAACAGGCCAAAGTCGGTAACTGGAATCAGACTTAGGAAACACAGCAAGTACACACGAAAGATAACACACAATGGTTGATCAGCACTGCTGGCTTGCAGTGCACAGGTTAATATAGGGTTCCCTGATAGGGCCTGGGGTGGGTCCATGCTTAGAGGTGAGGTTACAAAAGCAGTCAGGTGAGGGTCAGCTGGTCTCTAGAGATGAACACATGGAGACAGGTAAGCTGACCGACAAACTCTATTGCATAACCATGACATATACAAAATATTAAGAAAAAGAAAAAACACCTGAATCGCGCTATAAAATATTGAGATCTCAACCCAAATTAAAAATAGCATATATCCAAGACTAGATTGCTGAACTGCATAAAGTCATATGGGTACATGTACTGTAATACATAACATAGAACTCAGTGATGGTTATCAATGTGATCTGTAACTCAATAAATTACCAAATGAAGTCTCTAAATTAGGTGATAAATAATTGTCTACCCATGCAAAATGGAACAGCATAAAAGTCCACACAAAAAGGAATCTTGCTCCACTTCATTATGGATGTTTTTGAATACCGTGCATCTCGGGTAGTCAATACTGAGGGTGTGTTTGTTGCTTCCACCAATGACACGGAAATTGGAGGTCTGTTTATGAGGCTAAAGAACGTTATGGAACTTCCTAGAACAATATGTCACGGAAGGCATGATCCCACGTAGCCTCAGATGGGATGTCCAACCCCAACAGGGGGAGGCTGAACTTGATTCCTGGTTCAAATATTTTAATGATGCTGGGATCAAGTTCCTCGATTTCCTTATTAATAGGAAGCGTATCCGCCTTTCTGTTTTAGATCAAGAAATAAGGGAATTGAAAGATAAACTACTCGCCTATAAAAACTCTGTTGAATATAACACTCTGTCCTCTAATTTACAAGCGCACCTTGTAAAGGAAGACAGAGAACAAAAAATTAAAAAACATAAGAAATATTCTCGTGATATTGGGGATTATAAGGCGGGCAAAGTGTTTGGTTGGCAGAAATCCATTGTGGCACCCACCTCGCAGGTCACAATGGAGACTGATGCCCCCATTGAGGCTACTAATGTCCCCCTCCCCACACAACCCCCTTCGGTTCGCCCAAAACCTGCTACCGAAAGGGGGCGTCCATATGGTGGAGGTCGTCCCCCATACATGGGACGACAGTCTAATGCCCATACCCCCAGGAATCAACATAGGGGAAGAGGGCATCAATCTAGAGGTAGGGGTAGAGGAGGTAATAGGGGAGACCAATATGGCCATGACCATCAATATCGCGAACGGGAGAACTCATATCATCGTGATTCGCCGGCTCGCTACCATGACTCCCCTCACCATCCATACTACCCTAATTCCTCATCACATTATAGACACCCACCAATCTCCACTTATAACAGATATTCCCCGTTACGCGATCACTATAACGAAAACGTTTATCCGTTTCCAAATGCTGGATACGATCCATCTCCCTATAGACAACCATATCCAGACTCACGTACTACCCGGGGTTTTCGCGAGGACCCTCTGAACAGAAAAAGAGGTCCGGAAACAAGAGAGGGACCAGAGGAGGGAGGAGGGTCCAGAGAAGAAAAACGAAAAAGAACGTAATGTGTCAGGGGGTATTTAATTTGAGCAACACTGTTCTCACGCAGGAGGAGAAGAGTGTCCTGGATAAGGGGCTTAAATTTGCCCCCCCACACAGATTTGATAAATTTAATACGTTCATTGACATTCACAAATATATAAGAAAAATTCATGTCCAAAGATATATTATCTCGAACCCTACCAGAAATGTAGCCAGGGCGGCAACGTCAGGCACAGTACATTCCGATCTATCCAATCCCTCCCTCTTCAGCCCCCCAACACAACTTCCACCCACCATTAATTTATTTAAAGAACGAGTGATACGAGATCTAGCGAAGATTCCACTTAAACGTAAATTTCACAATCCTTTACCTGCAGTGGGCCTAAAAACCCTATGTGAAAATAAAAACTTGGTCATTCGCCCCGCCGATAAAGGCGGAGGCATAGTCTTATTGAATAAAACAGATTATCTAGAAGAAATGCATCGTATTTTAGGAGATCGAGAGACCTATACTGAGCTACCAAATAATCCAACACACAAGTATAAGAAAGAATTGAAGAATCTTATAACTAAAGGTTATGACTCCTATATTTTAAATAAAAAAGAGAGATCATTTTTAGTTCCCCTTGCCCCACGTATCCCAGTTATGTATTATTTGCCCAAAGTCCATAAGGACCCTCTTCACCCCCCAGGTCGACCCATAATCAGTGGCATCGATTCGGTCACCTCCAGAATTGGGAAGTACATAGATTTTTTCCTCCAGCCTTCTGTACGTAAGATGCCATCCTATTTAAAGGACACAAAGGATGTGATCAGATTACTTACAGATGTTTCCCATTCTGGTGATCTAATCATGGCCACTGCGGACGTAGCGTCCCTATACACCTGCATTCCGCACCGTGAAGGTGTGGATGCGGTGAAATGCTTTTTAAATAGGGATATCTCCCTGGCCACACCCCAGATCAACTTTATTGTTGATTTAATCGAGTTTGCGACACAACGGAATTATTTCTGGTTTAATGGTAAATATTATCGCCAACATAGGGGGGTGGCCATGGGAGCAAAGTTTGCCCCTAGCTTGGCCAACTTGTTCATGGCCAAGTGGGAGGAGGATGTCGTCTATGCCATGAACAACCCACATCTTTTGCTGTGGGCTCGGTACATAGACGACATCCTCCTCCTGTGGACGGGTAGCCGTGCTGATCTGTTGGACTTTATGACAATGTTGAATACTAATGATAGGGGCATTGCCCTGACTTTTGAGGCCAGCAACACCTCAGTCCATTTCTTGGACCTAGTCATTGATAGAAAAGATAATAGATTCAGCTTTAGTACATATTTTAAGTCCACCGACAGAAATGGCTATATATCGACTGATAGCTGTCACCACGGCTCTTGGATTAAATCAGTCCCCAGGAGCCAGTTCTTGAGGTTGCGCAGGAACTGTACCGATCAAGATACGTATATGGTTCAGGCCGGGCTACTTAAAGATAGGTTTGTCGAGAAGGGCTATAACCCGTCCGATCTAGACAGAGAAATTGCGAATGCTAGCAATGCAGATCGCCAGCTACTACTACAGGATAAACCCAAACAACCCAGTGATGAATTCAAGTGGTCATTCTTGACATCTTTTTCTATGCAACATAAAGATATTAAAAGGGTCTTTGAACACCATTGGAGCGTTTTAAAAACGGACAAAATATTGGGACCACTGTTACCTGACACCCCTAAGGTGGTCTTTAGAGGTGCTCCATCTCTCAGGAACAAGTTGGCACCTAATGTTATTGACCCACCAAATAAACCATCTTTTTTTCATAATATGACTGGCTTTTTCCCTTGCAAGAGGTGTTTGGTTTGTCAATATAACACCTGTGGCAGAAGGGCAAGCCATGATTTTACTTCTACTGTAACCGGTCGTACATATGCAATCAAGCAATTTTGCACATGTGTCACTACTGGGATTGTCTACCTACTAACCTGCCCTTGTGGCAAACAATACGTGGGCCGTACTATTAGATCCTTCACTGTACGTGTCTCGGAGCATATTAACCTTATCAAGGCAGGCAGCACTAAACATACCGTCCCGAGGCATTATAGGGAGTGCCATGATAGGAACCCTGCTGGCACCCAGTTTCTTGTCATAGATAGGTATACGGCTCCATGGCGGGGGGGGTCGATTCTTAGGGGCGTCTCCCGTTTGGAGACGTACTGGATCTATGAATTGGGGTCCCATTTTCCGCAGGGTATCAATGTAGAATGGGACATCAATTCCTTTATTAATCAGGCGTGAAATTAGATTGGATCTCTCTATTTTTTTTTTTTTTTCTTCTGTTTAATCTGTTTTTTTAATTAAAAAATGTATGCCAAATCTGATATGAGACATTTTTGGTGTTTTTGTGTAATATTATGTGACTTTTAGACTCTTTTTAATTGCATTCATACTAACATATTGTACTTGATAATTTACCATTTTTGGTTGTACATAAGGTTGGTCTGATGCCCCCTATTGGCAGTGTCCGGTAGGTTTTTTACCTATATTTAGATTATTAGACCCAGTATTATTGTCAGGATCTACATTTAAAATTACTCGGTTTAACCTGGTTGATTTTTTTAGTATTTTTAATAGATTTAAGTAACTTAGTAGTTCTTATACCCTCATCACTACATCCACCTCTGCTGACATTTTTTTTGTCTCCTCCACCCCTCTATTGGGTGGCTAGGCTTTACTTCCTGTATCCCGGGTGGCTGGGTTTCACTCCCTGTATCCTGGGATTAGAGCTGGTTGTACCGGGAATGAGGCCTGGCTAAAGGCCTGGAACGCACCGCCATTGTCATTCGACTATGCGTGTGACGTCATTGCGTCATTCGACGCCTGATCGAAAGCGAGGCTTGGTTGACATCTGTGGAGCGCACGGATGTCAACCACGGATGTGATGTCATCACGCCTCCGTGCCCAGAACGAGGCTCAGCACTGAGGGGGGAGCGCAGTTGTGATGATGCGCTCTCACCCATTCAATATGGAGATCGAAAGTGAGGCTTGGTCACAGATTTAAACATCCGGGCCATAGCCAATTTATACATTAGCACTCAGTGGCCCTATAGTTCAGAATTTGTATCAGACCATAGATCATAGATTATGATACCTAATCTATAGAAGTGTGGTTTCTAGTAATTCCTATATGCCTCCGGACCGGAAGTGAGGTCATTTCGATTACTTCCGGTTTCGGACATCTCCAGTGGGGGTCATTCTGTGCCTATAAATAGAGCGGTGGGGTGAGAGGGTTCCACACCCCAGAAGACGACTTTTTTAGTTGAAACATGTCGGGTGGACCCCTCACAACTACCGCTACACGATTTACATGCTTGTTTGATCTGCAAAAAATGTGAGTTTGTTTTTTAATGCCATTTTTAATAAATCCAAGTTAAAACGTTATTACGCTATGTGAGTGTTTTCATCCCTCACATGTTATATGAATCTTTCGCTTGGCTTATGGTGGTGTGATTACTACTGAGGAAGTCGTGCTGATTACTTCCCCCCTTCCCTCCGTTGATGTGGTGATGACATCTGACCAGATAATACATCTAGACCAATTGGTCATCAAGCCTTTTTGACCTGTTTTGGCATAGGCTATTTCAGGCCACTATTTCCGGTAAGCCTCCATACTCTCTGGTGATGGTCCTGGCACTGCTTTTGAATTTCTGTGCACCTCTGGTCGTTTAGAGTTCATCCATCCACCAGGCTACCGGGTCTATTTGATCTTCCTGCACGTATAAGAAGAACACCTGCATATTTTTTATACACTGTTTTACAGACTTCTTCTTGGTGTTATGGACTTTTTATTGTTTTTGTCTATTGATATACTCATCTAAAGCACATATATGTATTATTTTTTCACCAGTTACTATCATAAGTACTCACGTGAGAATTTTTCATTATTTGTTGTCACTTAAGGTCCAGTTTATTCATAATTTATTCACTCAATAGCGCCACACTTTGAATTTTTAGTTGTTATTTTTTCCCTGAGTCTACGGGTGTGTTGGCTGCTTCCTTAATTTTTAGTTTCTGTAGCGCAGCGCTGTATCATACTTTTTTAATATCTGTTTATGGTTTAGACACTTAATATAGCAGCAGCGTACTTGCTCCACTTCATTATGGATGTTTTTGAATACCGTGCATCTCGGGTAGTCAATACTGAGGGTGTGTTTGTTGCTTCCACCAATGACATGGAAATTGGAGGTCTGTTTATGAGGCTAAAGAACGTTATGGTTTCAGAACTCCATCTACAATGGGATCTAGCCTTCCTAGAACAATATGTCACGGAAGGCATGATCCCACGTAGCCTCAGATGGGATGTCCAACCCCAACAGGGGGAGGCTGAACTTGATTCCTGGTTCAAATATTTTAATGATGCTGGGATCAAGTTCCTCGATTTCCTTATTAATAGGAAGCGTATCCGCCTTTCTGTTTTAGATCAAGAAATAAGGGAATTGAAAGATAAACTACTCGCCTATAAAAACTCTGTTGAATATAACACTCTGTCCTCTAATTTACAAGCGCACCTTGTAAAGGAAGACAGAGAACAAAAAATTAAAAAACATAAGAAATATTCTCGTGATATTGGGGATTATAAGGCGGGCAAAGTGTTTGGTTGGCAGAAATCCATTGTGGCACCCACCTCGCAGGTCACAATGGAGACTGATGCCCCCATTGAGGCTACTAATGTCCCCCTCCCCACACAACCCCCTTCGGTTCGCCCAAAACCTGCTACCGAAAGGGGGCGTCCATATGGTGGAGGTCCTCCCCCATACATGGGACGACAGTCTAATGCCCATACCCCCAGGAATCAACATAGGGGAAGAGGGCATCAATCTAGAGGTAGGGGTAGAGGAGGTAATAGGGGAGACCAATATGGCCATGACCATCAATATCGCGAACGGGAGAACTCATATCATCGTGATTCGCCGGCTCGCTACCATGACTCCCCTCACCATCCATACTACCCTAATTCCTCATCACATTATAGACACCCACCAATCTCCACTTATAACAGATATTCCCCGTTACGCGATCACTATAACGAAAACGTTTATCCGTTTCCAAATGCTGGATACGATCCATCTCCCTATAGACAACCATATCCAGACTCACGTACTACCCGGGGTTTTCGCGAGGACCCTCTGAACAGAAAAAGAGGTCCGGAAACAAGAGAGGGACCAGAGGAGGGAGGAGGGTCCAGAGAAGAAAAACGAAAAAGAACGTAATGTGTCAGGGGGTATTTAATTTGAGCAACACTGTTCTCACGCAGGAGGAGAAGAGTGTCCTGGATAAGGGGCTTAAATTTGCCCCCCCACACAGATTTGATAAATTTAATACGTTCATTGACATTCACAAATATATAAGAAAAATTCATATCCAAAGATATATTATCTCGAACCCTACCAGAAATGTAGCCAGGGCGGCAACGTCAGGCACAGTACATTCCGATCTATCCAATCCCTCCCTCTTCAGCCCCCCAACGCAACTTCCACCCACCATTAATTTATTTAAAGAACGAGTGATACGAGATCTAGCGAAGATTCCACTTAAACGTAAATTTCACAATCCTTTACCTGCAGTGGGCCTAAAAACCCTATGTGAAAATAAAAACTTGGTCATTCGCCCCGCCGATAAAGGCAGAGGCATAGTCTTATTGAATAAAACAGATTATCTAGAAGAAATGCATCGTATTTTAGGAGATCGAGAGACCTATACTGAGCTACCAAATAATCCAACACACAAGTATAAGAAAGAATTGAAGAATCTTATAACTAAAGGTTATGACTCCTATATTTTAAATAAAAAAGAGAGATCATTTTTAGTTCCCCTTGCCCCACGTATCCCAGTTATGTATTATTTGCCCAAAGTCCATAAGGACCCTCTTCACCCCCCAGGTCGACCCATAATCAGTGGCATCGATTCGGTCACCTCCAGAATTGGGAAGTACATAGATTTTTTCCTCCAGCCTTCTGTACGTAAGATGCCATCCTATTTAAAGGACACAAAGGATGTGATCAGATTACTTACAGATGTTTCCCATTCTGGTGATCTAATCATGGCCACTGCGGACGTAGCGTCCCTATACACCTGCATTCCGCACCGTGAAGGTGTGGATGCGGTGAAATGCTTTTTAAATAGGGATATCTCCCTGGCCACACCCCAGATCAACTTTATTGTTGATTTAATCGAGTTTGCGACACAACGGAATTATTTCTGGTTTAATGGTAAATATTATCGCCAACATAGGGGGGTGGCCATGGGAGCAAAGTTTGCCCCTAGCTTGGCCAACTTGTTCATGGCCAAGTGGGAGGAGGATGTCGTCTATGCCATGAACAACCCACATCTTTTGCTGTGGGCTCGGTACATAGACGACATCCTCCTCCTGTGGACGGGTAGCCGTGCTGATCTGTTGGACTTTATGACAATGTTGAATACTAATGATAGGGGCATTGCCCTGACTTTTGAGGCCAGCAACACCTCAGTCCATTTCTTGGACCTAGTCATTGATAGAAAAGATAATAGATTCAGCTTTAGTACATATTTTAAGTCCACCGACAGAAATGGCTATATATCGACTGATAGCTGTCACCACGGCTCTTGGATTAAATCAGTCCCCAGGAGCCAGTTCTTGAGGTTGCGCAGGAACTGTACCGATCAAGATACGTATATGGTTCAGGCCGGGCTACTTAAAGATAGGTTTGTCGAGAAGGGCTATAACCCGTCCGATCTAGACAGAGAAATTGCGAATGCTAGCAATGCAGATCGCCAGCTACTACTACAGGATAAACCCAAACAACCCAGTGATGAATTCAAGTGGTCATTCTTGACATCTTTTTCTATGCAACATAAAGATATTAAAAGGGTCTTTGAACACCATTGGAGCGTTTTAAAAACGGACAAAATATTGGGACCACTGTTACCTGACACCCCTAAGGTGGTCTTTAGAGGTGCTCCATCTCTCAGGAACAAGTTGGCACCTAATGTTATTGACCCACCAAATAAACCATCTTTTTTTCATAATATGACTGGCTTTTTCCCTTGCAAGAGGTGTTTGGTTTGTCAATATAACACCTGTGGCAGAAGGGCAAGCCATGATTTTACTTCTACTGTAACCGGTCGTACATATGCAATCAAGCAATTTTGCACATGTGTCACTACTGGGATTGTCTACCTACTAACCTGCCCTTGTGGCAAACAATACGTGGGCCGTACTATTAGATCCTTCACTGTACGTGTCTCGGAGCATATTAACCTTATCAAGGCAGGCAGCACTAAACATACCGTCCCGAGGCATTATAGGGAGTGCCATGATAGGAACCCTGCTGGCACCTAGTTTCTTGTCATAGATAGGTATACGGCTCCATGGCGGGGGGGGTCGATTCTTAGGGGCGTCTCCCGTTTGGAGACGTACTGGATCTATGAATTGGGGTCCCATTTTCCGCAGGGTATCAATGTAGAATGGGACATCAATTCCTTTATTAATCAGGCGTGAAATTAGATTGGATCTCTCTATTTTTTTTTTTTTTCTTCTGTTTAATCTGTTTTTTTAATTAAAAAATGTATGCCAAATCTGATATGAGACATTTTTGGTGTTTTTGTGTAATATTATGTGACTTTTAGACTCTTTTTAATTGCATTCATACTAACATATTGTACTTGATAATTTACCATTTTTGGTTGTACATAAGGTTGGTCTGATGCCCCCTATTGGCAGTGTCCGGTAGGTTTTTTACCTATATTTAATATTTAGATTATTAGACCCAGTATTATTGTCAGGATCTACATTTAAAATTACTCGGTTTAACCTGGTTGATTTTTTTAGTATTTTTAATAGATTTAAGTAACTTAGTAGTTCTTATACCCTCATCACTACATCCACCTCTGCTGACATTTTTTTTGTCTCCTCCACCCCTCTATTGGGTGGCTGGGCTTTACTTCCTGTATCCCGGGTGGCTGGGTTTCACTCCCTGTATCCTGGGATTAGAGCTGGTTGTACCGGGAATGAGGCCTGGCTAAAGGCCTGGAACGCACCGCCATTGTCATTCGACTATGCGTGTGACGTCATTGCGTCATTCGACGCCTGATCGAAAGCGAGGCTTGGTTGACATCTGTGGAGCGCACGGATGTCAACCACGGATGTGATGTCATCACGCCTCCGTGCCCAGAACGAGGCTCAGCACTGAGGGGGGAGCGCAGTTGTGATGATGCGCTCTCACCCATTCAATATGGAGATCGAAAGTGAGGCTTGGTCACAGATTTAAACATCCGGGCCATAGCCAATTTATACATTAGCACTCAGTGGCCCTATAGTTCAGAATTTGTATCAGACCATAGATCATAGATTATGATACCTAATCTATAGAAGTGTGGTTTCTAGTAATTCCTATATGCCTCCGGACCGGAAGTGAGGTCATTTCGATTACTTCCGGTTTCGGACATCTCCAGTGGGGGTCATTCTGTGCCTATAAATAGAGCGGTGGGGTGAGAGGGTTCCACACCCCAGAAGACGACTTTTTTAGTTGAAACATGTCGGGTGGACCCCTCACAACTACCGCTACACGATTTACATGCTTGTTTGATCTGCAAAAAATGTGAGTTTGTTTTTTAATGCCATTTTTAATAAATCCAAGTTAAAACGTTATTACGCTATGTGAGTGTTTTCATCCCTCACATGTTATATGAATCTTTCGCTTGGCTTATGGTGGTGTGATTACTACTGAGGAAGTCGTGCTGATTACTTCCCCCCTTCCCTCCGTTGATGTGGTGATGACATCTGACCAGATAATACATCTAGACCAATTGGTCATCAAGCCTTTTTGACCTGTTTTGGCATAGGCTATTTCAGGCCACTATTTCCGGTAAGCCTCCATACTCTCTGGTGATGGTCCTGGCACTGCTTTTGAATTTCTGTGCACCTCTGGTCGTTTAGAGTTCATCTATCCACCAGGCTACCGGGTCTATTTGATCTTCCTGCACGTATAAGAAGAACACCTGCATATTTTTTATACACTGTTTTACAGACTTCTTCTTGGTGTTATGGACTTTTTATTGTTTTTGTCTATTGATATACTCATCTAAAGCACATATATGTATTATTTTTTCACCAGTTACTATCATAAGTACTCATGTGAGAATTTTTCATTATTTGTTGTCACTTAAGGTCCAGTTTATTCATAATTTATTCACTCAATAGCGCCACACTTTGAATTTTTAGTTACTAACTTAATAACCTGCCTGCTTAATCTAAATCACACTAGCTCTCTGTCCACACCAACAACACTACACAGGGCCACTAGGTAGGCAGCCTTATATAGTATGGGGCGTGGACTTAGCCCCCCTGAGCCATGGGTGCCTTTGGCCAATTATGGCTCTCTTAGCAGAGGGCACTGGGATTGGCCAAAGCATGCAGGTCAGGAGCATGCTTTGGCCAATCATCATACAGCAATGCACTGTGATCTTGTGGTGCATTATGGGGCGTTCCGTGGGCACTCGAATTTCCTGCGAATGCCCCATAATGTTCCTTCTTCGGCGAACGAGCGAACACCCGATGTTCGAGTCTAACTTATGTTCGAGTCGAACTTATGTTTGACCCGAACATCGAGCTCATCCCTAGTTATAACCTTTGATGTCCGGGTGTAATTGTATTGCTGTGGCTAAGGGTTCAATTGCTAGAGTGAATAGTAAGGGGAAAAGGGGACATCCCTGACGTGTACCCCTACCCAACTTGAAAAAGTCTGAATTACATCCCGGTAGACTTATCCTAGTAGCTGGGTTGTGATAAAGAGCTTGAAAGGCGTGGGAAAATTCTCCTTTGAATCCATATCTTTTCAGTATTATATCAAGGAAATTCCAGGATACACTGTCAAATGCCTTATTAATATCAAGGCTAAGTAATAGGACTGATATGAAGTTTATACATGTGCATCTTGAATTATGTTCAATACTAATCTTTTATTGTCAGTAATTTCTTGGGGGTGAGTGACCAGTTGATTTGTATTATTCTTGAGTTTATAAATGTAGGTGGGTTTTATTAATTGATTAAGTTTGCAGGCAAACCTAGTAGAACATGCATTACTGGATAGGAAAAAAATTTGCTTTTGACCAGCGGAGTGCCTTTTCTGCTTTAAATGTGAGTAATGAGTCCAATTCATTATGTTTTTGAGAAATTAATTTGTAGGTGTTTGGATCGTGTGAATTGGTATGATCTTTATATAGGGTTGTAGAGATCTTTGGTGAGAGAGTGATTTTTTTCTTGTTACATTGTGCTGCTCTTTTAATGAGGTGTCCTCTCAATACAGCTTTATGGGCTAGCCATAGTGTAGTTGGAGAAATATCTGGAGTTGAATTTAATGTAAAATACTCTTTTATTTCTGATGCAATCTCATTTTGGTGTGTGGGATCTGTTAATAATGATTCATTAATTCTCCATGAATATGGGGTGGAAATAAGGCCTATAAATTGAGTGGTGATATGGTGGTCTGACCGGGAACAAGGGTATATTGAGGTGTCATGGGTGTTGGCTAGGATTATTGGGGTGCAAAATATGTAGTCTATTCGTGAATATGAATTGTGTGGGTGAGAATAAAAGGTATACTCACGTGCGCCAACATTTAATGCTCTCCAGGAGTCTATCAGTTGTCATTTATGTGCGTAATAAAAGAAAAAAAGGAAATAAAACTGTGCTAAGAAGTAGGTGAATAAGTGATACAAAATTAACAAAAACTAATGATTGTGAAAGCAGCAATTCAAAATATATGACACCCATATACTGCCAGGTCACCTTGAGCCTAGGTGACAGATGCACTCTGTAGGAGTCAGAAGTGCACCGCTAGGTAGTGGACCCTAGGACTGACTGCTGCGGATTGAACCCTGGGAGGTTCAGGAAGCAGGTCTACTGGATCACTGACACAGATCCCACTGGGAGCTAGAGCATAGATTCCCCAGGGTGCGGAGTCTAAGAGCCAGCAGGTGTTCACCAGAGCATCTAGTGGTGAGGATGAACTGCGCTGCAGTCTGGCTCCAGGTCGCAGTCCCCCAGGGTCTCACAGCTCACGCTCACGGTAGACTACAGGAGAAGAGGAAGGAGGCAGCAGGCTGGAACAACAAGGAAAGTAAGGGATAAGCCAAGGTCAGGGCCACAAGCAGACAAGGACAACAGCGTTCACACCAAGGTTCAGGGTCACAGGCAAACAGGGATGGTCGGGGACACGCCAAAGGTCAGGGTCACGAGCAGACAGGAATAGTTAAGAACAGGCCAAAGTCGGTAACTGGAATCAGACTTAGGAAACACAGCAAGTACACACGAAAGATAACACACAATGGTTGATCAGCACTGCTGGCTTGCAGTGCACAGGTTAATATAGGGTTCCCTGATAGGGCCTGGGGTGGGTCCATGCTTAGAGGTGAGGTTACAAAAGCAGTCAGGTGAGGGTCAGCTGGTCTCTAGAGATGAACACATGGAGACAGGTAAGCTGACCGACAAACTCTATTGCATAACCATGACATATACAAAATATTAAGAAAAAGAAAAAACACCTGAATCGCGCTATAAAATATTGAGATCTCAACCCAAATTAAAAATAGCATATATCCAAGACTAGATTGCTGAACTGCATAAAGTCATATGGGTACATGTACTGTAATACATAACATAGAACTCAGTGATGGTTATCAATGTGATCTGTAACTCAATAAATTACCAAATGAAGTCTCTAAATTAGGTGATAAATAATTGTCTACCCATGCAAAATGGAACAGCATAAAAGTCCACACAAAAAGGAATCTTGCTCCACTTCATTATGGATGTTTTTGAATACCGTGCATCTCGGGTAGTCAATACTGAGGGTGTGTTTGTTGCTTCCACCAATGACACGGAAATTGGAGGTCTGTTTATGAGGCTAAAGAACGTTATGGAACTTCCTAGAACAATATGTCACGGAAGGCATGATCCCACGTAGCCTCAGATGGGATGTCCAACCCCAACAGGGGGAGGCTGAACTTGATTCCTGGTTCAAATATTTTAATGATGCTGGGATCAAGTTCCTCGATTTCCTTATTAATAGGAAGCGTATCCGCCTTTCTGTTTTAGATCAAGAAATAAGGGAATTGAAAGATAAACTACTCGCCTATAAAAACTCTGTTGAATATAACACTCTGTCCTCTAATTTACAAGCGCACCTTGTAAAGGAAGACAGAGAACAAAAAATTAAAAAACATAAGAAATATTCTCGTGATATTGGGGATTATAAGGCGGGCAAAGTGTTTGGTTGGCAGAAATCCATTGTGGCACCCACCTCGCAGGTCACAATGGAGACTGATGCCCCCATTGAGGCTACTAATGTCCCCCTCCCCACACAACCCCCTTCGGTTCGCCCAAAACCTGCTACCGAAAGGGGGCGTCCATATGGTGGAGGTCGTCCCCCATACATGGGACGACAGTCTAATGCCCATACCCCCAGGAATCAACATAGGGGAAGAGGGCATCAATCTAGAGGTAGGGGTAGAGGAGGTAATAGGGGAGACCAATATGGCCATGACCATCAATATCGCGAACGGGAGAACTCATATCATCGTGATTCGCCGGCTCGCTACCATGACTCCCCTCACCATCCATACTACCCTAATTCCTCATCACATTATAGACACCCACCAATCTCCACTTATAACAGATATTCCCCGTTACGCGATCACTATAACGAAAACGTTTATCCGTTTCCAAATGCTGGATACGATCCATCTCCCTATAGACAACCATATCCAGACTCACGTACTACCCGGGGTTTTCGCGAGGACCCTCTGAACAGAAAAAGAGGTCCGGAAACAAGAGAGGGACCAGAGGAGGGAGGAGGGTCCAGAGAAGAAAAACGAAAAAGAACGTAATGTGTCAGGGGGTATTTAATTTGAGCAACACTGTTCTCACGCAGGAGGAGAAGAGTGTCCTGGATAAGGGGCTTAAATTTGCCCCCCCACACAGATTTGATAAATTTAATACGTTCATTGACATTCACAAATATATAAGAAAAATTCATGTCCAAAGATATATTATCTCGAACCCTACCAGAAATGTAGCCAGGGCGGCAACGTCAGGCACAGTACATTCCGATCTATCCAATCCCTCCCTCTTCAGCCCCCCAACACAACTTCCACCCACCATTAATTTATTTAAAGAACGAGTGATACGAGATCTAGCGAAGATTCCACTTAAACGTAAATTTCACAATCCTTTACCTGCAGTGGGCCTAAAAACCCTATGTGAAAATAAAAACTTGGTCATTCGCCCCGCCGATAAAGGCGGAGGCATAGTCTTATTGAATAAAACAGATTATCTAGAAGAAATGCATCGTATTTTAGGAGATCGAGAGACCTATACTGAGCTACCAAATAATCCAACACACAAGTATAAGAAAGAATTGAAGAATCTTATAACTAAAGGTTATGACTCCTATATTTTAAATAAAAAAGAGAGATCATTTTTAGTTCCCCTTGCCCCACGTATCCCAGTTATGTATTATTTGCCCAAAGTCCATAAGGACCCTCTTCACCCCCCAGGTCGACCCATAATCAGTGGCATCGATTCGGTCACCTCCAGAATTGGGAAGTACATAGATTTTTTCCTCCAGCCTTCTGTACGTAAGATGCCATCCTATTTAAAGGACACAAAGGATGTGATCAGATTACTTACAGATGTTTCCCATTCTGGTGATCTAATCATGGCCACTGCGGACGTAGCGTCCCTATACACCTGCATTCCGCACCGTGAAGGTGTGGATGCGGTGAAATGCTTTTTAAATAGGGATATCTCCCTGGCCACACCCCAGATCAACTTTATTGTTGATTTAATCGAGTTTGCGACACAACGGAATTATTTCTGGTTTAATGGTAAATATTATCGCCAACATAGGGGGGTGGCCATGGGAGCAAAGTTTGCCCCTAGCTTGGCCAACTTGTTCATGGCCAAGTGGGAGGAGGATGTCGTCTATGCCATGAACAACCCACATCTTTTGCTGTGGGCTCGGTACATAGACGACATCCTCCTCCTGTGGACGGGTAGCCGTGCTGATCTGTTGGACTTTATGACAATGTTGAATACTAATGATAGGGGCATTGCCCTGACTTTTGAGGCCAGCAACACCTCAGTCCATTTCTTGGACCTAGTCATTGATAGAAAAGATAATAGATTCAGCTTTAGTACATATTTTAAGTCCACCGACAGAAATGGCTATATATCGACTGATAGCTGTCACCACGGCTCTTGGATTAAATCAGTCCCCAGGAGCCAGTTCTTGAGGTTGCGCAGGAACTGTACCGATCAAGATACGTATATGGTTCAGGCCGGGCTACTTAAAGATAGGTTTGTCGAGAAGGGCTATAACCCGTCCGATCTAGACAGAGAAATTGCGAATGCTAGCAATGCAGATCGCCAGCTACTACTACAGGATAAACCCAAACAACCCAGTGATGAATTCAAGTGGTCATTCTTGACATCTTTTTCTATGCAACATAAAGATATTAAAAGGGTCTTTGAACACCATTGGAGCGTTTTAAAAACGGACAAAATATTGGGACCACTGTTACCTGACACCCCTAAGGTGGTCTTTAGAGGTGCTCCATCTCTCAGGAACAAGTTGGCACCTAATGTTATTGACCCACCAAATAAACCATCTTTTTTTCATAATATGACTGGCTTTTTCCCTTGCAAGAGGTGTTTGGTTTGTCAATATAACACCTGTGGCAGAAGGGCAAGCCATGATTTTACTTCTACTGTAACCGGTCGTACATATGCAATCAAGCAATTTTGCACATGTGTCACTACTGGGATTGTCTACCTACTAACCTGCCCTTGTGGCAAACAATACGTGGGCCGTACTATTAGATCCTTCACTGTACGTGTCTCGGAGCATATTAACCTTATCAAGGCAGGCAGCACTAAACATACCGTCCCGAGGCATTATAGGGAGTGCCATGATAGGAACCCTGCTGGCACCCAGTTTCTTGTCATAGATAGGTATACGGCTCCATGGCGGGGGGGGTCGATTCTTAGGGGCGTCTCCCGTTTGGAGACGTACTGGATCTATGAATTGGGGTCCCATTTTCCGCAGGGTATCAATGTAGAATGGGACATCAATTCCTTTATTAATCAGGCGTGAAATTAGATTGGATCTCTCTATTTTTTTTTTTTTTTCTTCTGTTTAATCTGTTTTTTTAATTAAAAAATGTATGCCAAATCTGATATGAGACATTTTTGGTGTTTTTGTGTAATATTATGTGACTTTTAGACTCTTTTTAATTGCATTCATACTAACATATTGTACTTGATAATTTACCATTTTTGGTTGTACATAAGGTTGGTCTGATGCCCCCTATTGGCAGTGTCCGGTAGGTTTTTTACCTATATTTAGATTATTAGACCCAGTATTATTGTCAGGATCTACATTTAAAATTACTCGGTTTAACCTGGTTGATTTTTTTAGTATTTTTAATAGATTTAAGTAACTTAGTAGTTCTTATACCCTCATCACTACATCCACCTCTGCTGACATTTTTTTTGTCTCCTCCACCCCTCTATTGGGTGGCTAGGCTTTACTTCCTGTATCCCGGGTGGCTGGGTTTCACTCCCTGTATCCTGGGATTAGAGCTGGTTGTACCGGGAATGAGGCCTGGCTAAAGGCCTGGAACGCACCGCCATTGTCATTCGACTATGCGTGTGACGTCATTGCGTCATTCGACGCCTGATCGAAAGCGAGGCTTGGTTGACATCTGTGGAGCGCACGGATGTCAACCACGGATGTGATGTCATCACGCCTCCGTGCCCAGAACGAGGCTCAGCACTGAGGGGGGAGCGCAGTTGTGATGATGCGCTCTCACCCATTCAATATGGAGATCGAAAGTGAGGCTTGGTCACAGATTTAAACATCCGGGCCATAGCCAATTTATACATTAGCACTCAGTGGCCCTATAGTTCAGAATTTGTATCAGACCATAGATCATAGATTATGATACCTAATCTATAGAAGTGTGGTTTCTAGTAATTCCTATATGCCTCCGGACCGGAAGTGAGGTCATTTCGATTACTTCCGGTTTCGGACATCTCCAGTGGGGGTCATTCTGTGCCTATAAATAGAGCGGTGGGGTGAGAGGGTTCCACACCCCAGAAGACGACTTTTTTAGTTGAAACATGTCGGGTGGACCCCTCACAACTACCGCTACACGATTTACATGCTTGTTTGATCTGCAAAAAATGTGAGTTTGTTTTTTAATGCCATTTTTAATAAATCCAAGTTAAAACGTTATTACGCTATGTGAGTGTTTTCATCCCTCACATGTTATATGAATCTTTCGCTTGGCTTATGGTGGTGTGATTACTACTGAGGAAGTCGTGCTGATTACTTCCCCCCTTCCCTCCGTTGATGTGGTGATGACATCTGACCAGATAATACATCTAGACCAATTGGTCATCAAGCCTTTTTGACCTGTTTTGGCATAGGCTATTTCAGGCCACTATTTCCGGTAAGCCTCCATACTCTCTGGTGATGGTCCTGGCACTGCTTTTGAATTTCTGTGCACCTCTGGTCGTTTAGAGTTCATCCATCCACCAGGCTACCGGGTCTATTTGATCTTCCTGCACGTATAAGAAGAACACCTGCATATTTTTTATACACTGTTTTACAGACTTCTTCTTGGTGTTATGGACTTTTTATTGTTTTTGTCTATTGATATACTCATCTAAAGCACATATATGTATTATTTTTTCACCAGTTACTATCATAAGTACTCACGTGAGAATTTTTCATTATTTGTTGTCACTTAAGGTCCAGTTTATTCATAATTTATTCACTCAATAGCGCCACACTTTGAATTTTTAGTTGTTATTTTTTCCCTGAGTCTACGGGTGTGTTGGCTGCTTCCTTAATTTTTAGTTTCTGTAGCGCAGCGCTGTATCATACTTTTTTAATATCTGTTTATGGTTTAGACACTTAATATAGCAGCAGCGTACTTGCTCCACTTCATTATGGATGTTTTTGAATACCGTGCATCTCGGGTAGTCAATACTGAGGGTGTGTTTGTTGCTTCCACCAATGACATGGAAATTGGAGGTCTGTTTATGAGGCTAAAGAACGTTATGGTTTCAGAACTCCATCTACAATGGGATCTAGCCTTCCTAGAACAATATGTCACGGAAGGCATGATCCCACGTAGCCTCAGATGGGATGTCCAACCCCAACAGGGGGAGGCTGAACTTGATTCCTGGTTCAAATATTTTAATGATGCTGGGATCAAGTTCCTCGATTTCCTTATTAATAGGAAGCGTATCCGCCTTTCTGTTTTAGATCAAGAAATAAGGGAATTGAAAGATAAACTACTCGCCTATAAAAACTCTGTTGAATATAACACTCTGTCCTCTAATTTACAAGCGCACCTTGTAAAGGAAGACAGAGAACAAAAAATTAAAAAACATAAGAAATATTCTCGTGATATTGGGGATTATAAGGCGGGCAAAGTGTTTGGTTGGCAGAAATCCATTGTGGCACCCACCTCGCAGGTCACAATGGAGACTGATGCCCCCATTGAGGCTACTAATGTCCCCCTCCCCACACAACCCCCTTCGGTTCGCCCAAAACCTGCTACCGAAAGGGGGCGTCCATATGGTGGAGGTCCTCCCCCATACATGGGACGACAGTCTAATGCCCATACCCCCAGGAATCAACATAGGGGAAGAGGGCATCAATCTAGAGGTAGGGGTAGAGGAGGTAATAGGGGAGACCAATATGGCCATGACCATCAATATCGCGAACGGGAGAACTCATATCATCGTGATTCGCCGGCTCGCTACCATGACTCCCCTCACCATCCATACTACCCTAATTCCTCATCACATTATAGACACCCACCAATCTCCACTTATAACAGATATTCCCCGTTACGCGATCACTATAACGAAAACGTTTATCCGTTTCCAAATGCTGGATACGATCCATCTCCCTATAGACAACCATATCCAGACTCACGTACTACCCGGGGTTTTCGCGAGGACCCTCTGAACAGAAAAAGAGGTCCGGAAACAAGAGAGGGACCAGAGGAGGGAGGAGGGTCCAGAGAAGAAAAACGAAAAAGAACGTAATGTGTCAGGGGGTATTTAATTTGAGCAACACTGTTCTCACGCAGGAGGAGAAGAGTGTCCTGGATAAGGGGCTTAAATTTGCCCCCCCACACAGATTTGATAAATTTAATACGTTCATTGACATTCACAAATATATAAGAAAAATTCATATCCAAAGATATATTATCTCGAACCCTACCAGAAATGTAGCCAGGGCGGCAACGTCAGGCACAGTACATTCCGATCTATCCAATCCCTCCCTCTTCAGCCCCCCAACGCAACTTCCACCCACCATTAATTTATTTAAAGAACGAGTGATACGAGATCTAGCGAAGATTCCACTTAAACGTAAATTTCACAATCCTTTACCTGCAGTGGGCCTAAAAACCCTATGTGAAAATAAAAACTTGGTCATTCGCCCCGCCGATAAAGGCAGAGGCATAGTCTTATTGAATAAAACAGATTATCTAGAAGAAATGCATCGTATTTTAGGAGATCGAGAGACCTATACTGAGCTACCAAATAATCCAACACACAAGTATAAGAAAGAATTGAAGAATCTTATAACTAAAGGTTATGACTCCTATATTTTAAATAAAAAAGAGAGATCATTTTTAGTTCCCCTTGCCCCACGTATCCCAGTTATGTATTATTTGCCCAAAGTCCATAAGGACCCTCTTCACCCCCCAGGTCGACCCATAATCAGTGGCATCGATTCGGTCACCTCCAGAATTGGGAAGTACATAGATTTTTTCCTCCAGCCTTCTGTACGTAAGATGCCATCCTATTTAAAGGACACAAAGGATGTGATCAGATTACTTACAGATGTTTCCCATTCTGGTGATCTAATCATGGCCACTGCGGACGTAGCGTCCCTATACACCTGCATTCCGCACCGTGAAGGTGTGGATGCGGTGAAATGCTTTTTAAATAGGGATATCTCCCTGGCCACACCCCAGATCAACTTTATTGTTGATTTAATCGAGTTTGCGACACAACGGAATTATTTCTGGTTTAATGGTAAATATTATCGCCAACATAGGGGGGTGGCCATGGGAGCAAAGTTTGCCCCTAGCTTGGCCAACTTGTTCATGGCCAAGTGGGAGGAGGATGTCGTCTATGCCATGAACAACCCACATCTTTTGCTGTGGGCTCGGTACATAGACGACATCCTCCTCCTGTGGACGGGTAGCCGTGCTGATCTGTTGGACTTTATGACAATGTTGAATACTAATGATAGGGGCATTGCCCTGACTTTTGAGGCCAGCAACACCTCAGTCCATTTCTTGGACCTAGTCATTGATAGAAAAGATAATAGATTCAGCTTTAGTACATATTTTAAGTCCACCGACAGAAATGGCTATATATCGACTGATAGCTGTCACCACGGCTCTTGGATTAAATCAGTCCCCAGGAGCCAGTTCTTGAGGTTGCGCAGGAACTGTACCGATCAAGATACGTATATGGTTCAGGCCGGGCTACTTAAAGATAGGTTTGTCGAGAAGGGCTATAACCCGTCCGATCTAGACAGAGAAATTGCGAATGCTAGCAATGCAGATCGCCAGCTACTACTACAGGATAAACCCAAACAACCCAGTGATGAATTCAAGTGGTCATTCTTGACATCTTTTTCTATGCAACATAAAGATATTAAAAGGGTCTTTGAACACCATTGGAGCGTTTTAAAAACGGACAAAATATTGGGACCACTGTTACCTGACACCCCTAAGGTGGTCTTTAGAGGTGCTCCATCTCTCAGGAACAAGTTGGCACCTAATGTTATTGACCCACCAAATAAACCATCTTTTTTTCATAATATGACTGGCTTTTTCCCTTGCAAGAGGTGTTTGGTTTGTCAATATAACACCTGTGGCAGAAGGGCAAGCCATGATTTTACTTCTACTGTAACCGGTCGTACATATGCAATCAAGCAATTTTGCACATGTGTCACTACTGGGATTGTCTACCTACTAACCTGCCCTTGTGGCAAACAATACGTGGGCCGTACTATTAGATCCTTCACTGTACGTGTCTCGGAGCATATTAACCTTATCAAGGCAGGCAGCACTAAACATACCGTCCCGAGGCATTATAGGGAGTGCCATGATAGGAACCCTGCTGGCACCTAGTTTCTTGTCATAGATAGGTATACGGCTCCATGGCGGGGGGGGTCGATTCTTAGGGGCGTCTCCCGTTTGGAGACGTACTGGATCTATGAATTGGGGTCCCATTTTCCGCAGGGTATCAATGTAGAATGGGACATCAATTCCTTTATTAATCAGGCGTGAAATTAGATTGGATCTCTCTATTTTTTTTTTTTTTCTTCTGTTTAATCTGTTTTTTTAATTAAAAAATGTATGCCAAATCTGATATGAGACATTTTTGGTGTTTTTGTGTAATATTATGTGACTTTTAGACTCTTTTTAATTGCATTCATACTAACATATTGTACTTGATAATTTACCATTTTTGGTTGTACATAAGGTTGGTCTGATGCCCCCTATTGGCAGTGTCCGGTAGGTTTTTTACCTATATTTAATATTTAGATTATTAGACCCAGTATTATTGTCAGGATCTACATTTAAAATTACTCGGTTTAACCTGGTTGATTTTTTTAGTATTTTTAATAGATTTAAGTAACTTAGTAGTTCTTATACCCTCATCACTACATCCACCTCTGCTGACATTTTTTTTGTCTCCTCCACCCCTCTATTGGGTGGCTGGGCTTTACTTCCTGTATCCCGGGTGGCTGGGTTTCACTCCCTGTATCCTGGGATTAGAGCTGGTTGTACCGGGAATGAGGCCTGGCTAAAGGCCTGGAACGCACCGCCATTGTCATTCGACTATGCGTGTGACGTCATTGCGTCATTCGACGCCTGATCGAAAGCGAGGCTTGGTTGACATCTGTGGAGCGCACGGATGTCAACCACGGATGTGATGTCATCACGCCTCCGTGCCCAGAACGAGGCTCAGCACTGAGGGGGGAGCGCAGTTGTGATGATGCGCTCTCACCCATTCAATATGGAGATCGAAAGTGAGGCTTGGTCACAGATTTAAACATCCGGGCCATAGCCAATTTATACATTAGCACTCAGTGGCCCTATAGTTCAGAATTTGTATCAGACCATAGATCATAGATTATGATACCTAATCTATAGAAGTGTGGTTTCTAGTAATTCCTATATGCCTCCGGACCGGAAGTGAGGTCATTTCGATTACTTCCGGTTTCGGACATCTCCAGTGGGGGTCATTCTGTGCCTATAAATAGAGCGGTGGGGTGAGAGGGTTCCACACCCCAGAAGACGACTTTTTTAGTTGAAACATGTCGGGTGGACCCCTCACAACTACCGCTACACGATTTACATGCTTGTTTGATCTGCAAAAAATGTGAGTTTGTTTTTTAATGCCATTTTTAATAAATCCAAGTTAAAACGTTATTACGCTATGTGAGTGTTTTCATCCCTCACATGTTATATGAATCTTTCGCTTGGCTTATGGTGGTGTGATTACTACTGAGGAAGTCGTGCTGATTACTTCCCCCCTTCCCTCCGTTGATGTGGTGATGACATCTGACCAGATAATACATCTAGACCAATTGGTCATCAAGCCTTTTTGACCTGTTTTGGCATAGGCTATTTCAGGCCACTATTTCCGGTAAGCCTCCATACTCTCTGGTGATGGTCCTGGCACTGCTTTTGAATTTCTGTGCACCTCTGGTCGTTTAGAGTTCATCTATCCACCAGGCTACCGGGTCTATTTGATCTTCCTGCACGTATAAGAAGAACACCTGCATATTTTTTATACACTGTTTTACAGACTTCTTCTTGGTGTTATGGACTTTTTATTGTTTTTGTCTATTGATATACTCATCTAAAGCACATATATGTATTATTTTTTCACCAGTTACTATCATAAGTACTCATGTGAGAATTTTTCATTATTTGTTGTCACTTAAGGTCCAGTTTATTCATAATTTATTCACTCAATAGCGCCACACTTTGAATTTTTAGTTACTAACTTAATAACCTGCCTGCTTAATCTAAATCACACTAGCTCTCTGTCCACACCAACAACACTACACAGGGCCACTAGGTAGGCAGCCTTATATAGTATGGGGCGTGGACTTAGCCCCCCTGAGCCATGGGTGCCTTTGGCCAATTATGGCTCTCTTAGCAGAGGGCACTGGGATTGGCCAAAGCATGCAGGTCAGGAGCATGCTTTGGCCAATCATCATACAGCAATGCACTGTGATCTTGTGGTGCATTATGGGGCGTTCCGTGGGCACTCGAATTTCCTGCGAATGCCCCATAATGTTCCTTCTTCGGCGAACGAGCGAACACCCGATGTTCGAGTCTAACTTATGTTCGAGTCGAACTTATGTTTGACCGGAACATCGAGCTCATCCCTAGTTATAACCTTTGATGTCCGGGTGTAATTGTATTGCTGTGGCTAAGGGTTCAATTGCTAGAGTGAATAGTAAGGGGAAAAGGGGACATCCCTGACGTGTACCCCTACCCAACTTGAAAAAGTCTGAATTACATCCCGGTAGACTTATCCTAGTAGCTGGGTTGTGATAAAGAGCTTGAAAGGCGTGGGAAAATTCTCCTTTGAATCCATATCTTTTCAGTATTATATCAAGGAAATTCCAGGATACACTGTCAAATGCCTTATTAATATCAAGGCTAAGTAATAGGACTGATATGAAGTTTATACATGTGCATCTTGAATTATGTTCAATACTAATCTTTTATTGTCAGTAATTTCTTGGGGGTGAGTGACCAGTTGATTTGTATTATTCTTGAGTTTATAAATGTAGGTGGGTTTTATTAATTGATTAAGTTTGCAGGCAAACCTAGTAGAACATGCATTACTGGATAGGAAAAAAATTTGCTTTTGACCAGCGGAGTGCCTTTTCTGCTTTAAATGTGAGTAATGAGTCCAATTCATTATGTTTTTGAGAAATTAATTTGTAGGTGTTTGGATCGTGTGAATTGGTATGATCTTTATATAGGGTTGTAGAGATCTTTGGTGAGAGAGTGATTTTTTTCTTGTTACATTGTGCTGCTCTTTTAATGAGGTGTCCTCTCAATACAGCTTTATGGGCTAGCCATAGTGTAGTTGGAGAAATATCTGGAGTTGAATTTAATGTAAAATAGTCTTTTATTTCTGATGCAATCTCATTTTGGTGTGTGGGATCTGTTAATAATGATTCATTAATTCTCCATGAATATGGGGTGGAAATAAGGCCTATAAATTGAGTGGTGATATGGTGGTCTGACCGGGAACAAGGGTATATTGAGGTGTCATGGGTGTTGGCTAGGATTATTGGGGTGCAAAATATGTAGTCTATTCGTGAATATGAATTGTGTGGGTGAGAATAAAAGGTATACTCACGTGCGCCAACATTTAATGCTCTCCAGGAGTCTATCAGTTGTCATTTATGTGCGTAATAAAAGAAAAAAAGGAAATAAAACTGCGCTAAGAAGTAGGTGAATAAGTGATACAAAATTAACAAAAACTAATGATTGTGAAAGCAGCAATTCAAAATATATGACACCCATATACTGCCAGGTCACCTTGAGCCTAGGTGACAGATGCACTCTGTAGGAGTCAGAAGTGCACCGCTAGGTAGTGGACCCTAGGACTGACTGCTGCGGATTGAACCCTGGGAGGTTCAGGAAGCAGGTCTACTGGATCACTGACACAGATCCCACTGGGAGCTAGAGCATAGATTCCCCAGGGTGCGGAGTCTAAGAGCCAGCAGGTGTTCACCAGAGCATCTAGTGGTAAGGATGAACTGCGCTGCAGTCTGGCTCCAGGTCGCAGTCCCCCAGGGTCTCACAGCTCACGCTCACGGTAGACTACAGGAGAAGAGGAAGGAGGCAGCAGGCTGGAACAACAAGGAAAGTAAGGGATAAGCCAAGGTCAGGGCCACAAGCAGACAAGGACAACAGCGTTCACGCCAAGGTTCAGGGTCACAGGCAAACAGGGATGGTCGGGGACACGCCAAAGGTCAGGGTCACGAGCAGACAGGAATAGTTAAGAACAGGCCAAAGTCGGTAACTGGAATCAGACTTAGGAAACACAGCAAGTACACACGAAAGATAACACACAATGGTTGATCAGCACTGCTGGCTTGCAGTGCACAGGTTAATATAGGGTTCCCTGATAGGGCCTGGGGTGGGTCCATGCTTAGAGGTGAGGTTACAAAAGCAGTCAGGTGAGGGTCAGCTGGTCTCTAGAGATGAACACATGGAGACAGGTAAGCTGACCGACAAACTCTATTGCATAACCATGACATATACAAAATATTAAGAAAAAGAAAAAACACCTGAATCGCGCTATAAAATATTGAGATCTCAACCCAAATTAAAAATAGCATATATCCAAGACTAGATTGCTGAACTGCATAAAGTCATATGGGTACATGTACTGTAATACATAACATAGAACTCAGTGATGGTTATCAATGTGATCTGTAACTCAATAAATTACCAAATGAAGTCTCTAAATTAGGTGATAAATAATTGTCTACCCATGCAAAATGGAACAGCATAAAAGTCCACACAAAAAGGAATCTTCAACTGTTGTATAACCAAAATTGTGTGATCCACCACCAGTGTAGAAGGGGTTACTCCTTACCAGACAGATGATCCCCCATTACAGAGGATCATAGAAGGCATGTCAACTGTGATGGCAAGTATCTCCCGTGCTACACTGCCGTTGTACCTCAGATCATCACATAAATCAAATCATCAGATGGGAAGCATGGCATGTAACAGAAATAGAAGAAACTCCAATCGTGTAAAACCTTTAACAATGTATTTAGTATAAAAAGGACAAATGCACACTTACAAACGTAGTTTGGTAATCAAGCCTAAAGTCCGTTGTGTCGGCCGAACACACATGGACAGACCCGCCCTGCTGGAAACAAACACAGAGATGGAGGTGACGTCAGCGTGTCGTCCTGCTCCGCCCTACGCGTTTCGTGATAGGTCACGTCATCCAGGGGCACGGGTGGCACGCTGCGTCACCTCCCTAAGTACCGGAACCTCATAGCCAAGTCTCGCTCTGAACCGCGATCCACCAATGGGCATCCAAAATGCCCGAAATGGACCGCAAGGTCAGAAGCGAATGGCCAATGGGTATTTGAAAATGTTACTAATAACGATAAGACTTATAATAAAATAGAATGATATAAAAAGGAGCCAAATATCTAATGTCGCTCTGGTGTTCCATATGACCCACCAAGATGAGACACGGATAAACAAAAAATAAAAGATAAAATAAACGGCACCCCTATATGTTTCTCAAATAAGGGTTCAACCAAAGATATCGAGTGCTAATGGACTCCATCGAACTCAAACTATTCATAAGGACCTTTATATTGCAAAAAGGACCTTCCATGTATATGTCAAGGAGGTTGCTGGTAAAAAGATGCATGTTCATATCGATCGCAAGCCTAACCAGCAATACGATCGGCATGTTAAGGATGGTACACATGGAGTATTTAAACCGATACGGCATTGATATAATTAATATCTGATGATTAGATGTAAACAACATTTAAATAACCAGCACCTCTCACTGATCTAGTGGATATAAATAAATCTTAAATGTTTTGAGTCAAAACAAATAATCTAAAACCAGAAACAGAAAAATTGTAACAATTGGAGCCACAGCCACAATGAAAAATACTGACATCTAGTGGTACGATTATAGAATGCACAGCAAAATTTCATTGCAGATGAGATAAAACCACTATATTCAAACCAAAAGAATCCCTATTGAACCTTTGTATGGAGTGTCTGAAAGCCCATAACTGGTGACAGAAAATATAAATTTAAAATTTAAAATATGTATAAAATTGTAAAAAATAAATGTAGGAAATAAAATACAGTATAAGAGAATATATGAAACGGCCCACTGAATTTAAGCATTGATATTAAAAAGCCTGAAATTTGGTGGACAGGGGCTCAAAGCACCAATGAACCCACAATTCACAATTAACCTCCCTGGCAGTATGATTATTTCGGATTTTAGGTGCTGAAAGTGGTACAATTATTTTGCATGGAAATTTGGCGTTTTATATTGTAGGTCTGTAATTCTTAACAATAACACACTTAAATCTGTCCAAACAAGAGTCTAGTAGATATCCCGGGTATGATAAAGTTTGAAACACAAAAACATAAATTATAATATAATAAATAAATAAAAATAATTAAAAAAAAATAATAATAATAATAAAATAAATTTCCCCACGATTCACTATCGTCCAATTCTGCAAGTGTTCTAATTTACTATCGCTGTTTTCTAGCTGGTCTAAAGCCACTTTTAACGTAAAGGGACACTTTTTGGTTGCTATGGACAATCTCCAGTTTCCAGGCAGAAAGAACAGTATATATAACATAAAACTGCATGCAGGGCATGGGCCAAAGCACTGGGGACAAAAGGGATGTGAAATCATTTCATACAGTACTGTAATCTGTAAGATTACAGTACTGTATGTGTTATGATTTTTACATTTTTTTGAATTTGCTGCCAGGCTCCGCCCCACTGCGTCGCGACGCTCGCAGGGAACGGAGCCTGTCAAGGAGAGGCTTCGGAGGAGGACAGAGCCCGCAGACACCGCGGGGGGACATCGCAGGATCCCGGGGACAAGGTAAGTAAAGCCACACCAGGATCCTGCGATGTAATCCCGAGTGTGGCTCGGGGTTACCGCTAATGGTGCTGAAATGTAACCCCCAGCCACACTCGGGAAAACCGCCAGGGAGGCTACACTCCATAACCGGCCCTACAGTAGGCTATGCAACCAGATGCATAATGCTCAGGAATTGTTGATAAAGGCATTCACGTCGGTATCGACATTGAGTCCAAATGGGACATAAGAATTAAGTCTATGGATCCAGGACATTTCACATTTTTAAAATCTCCCTAACCAATGACCCACCCCTCCAATGGTCCACCTCCCAAAGATTCATAAAAGTCTTACTTGCCCCCCGGGACGCCCTATAGTCAGTGGCATTGACTCGGTCACGTCCCGGGTGGGCAAGTATATAGATCATTACTTACAGCCCCTGGTACAGAATGTTCCCTCGTTTATTAAAGATACCAAACAGTATCAATATGCTGTCCACTATCGCCCCTAAAAAAGGACTATGGTTGGTCACAGATGACGTGACCTCCCTTTACACCATCATCCCCCACTCCCTAGGTTTAGAGGCAGTTGAGTTGTATTTGACTAGAGGGTCCGGTTTGGTTCCTACTCAGATTAATTTCATCATGGAACTACTAGAGTATGCAGCCAGTCACAACTATTTCTGGTTCGACCATCAATTTTATCACCAGGATAGGGGTGTGGCTATGGAGGCTAAATATGTCCCCAGCTTGGCCAATCTTTTTCTGGCCAAGTGGTAGGAGGATGTCGTCAATGCCCAGGGCAGACCTGAGTTGGTCCCCTGGGCAAGATATATTGACGACGTCCTCCTCCTATGGGATGGCAGTGAGGTTGCACTTCAAGACTTCATGTTGTTTCTCAATGACAATAACAGAGGTATCAGGCTGAATTTAGAAGCTAGCCATGAAGAAAAAAATTACCATCAAAAGTGACAAATTCATAACATCTACTTATTTTAAGCCGATTGATAAAAACTCTTACATTCCCTTGGACAGTTGTCACTATGAGCCTTGGTTGAGGGCAGTTCCCTATGGCCAGTATGCACGTTTAAGATGTAATTGCACTGAAGTTGAGATTTTCGATAGCCAGGCCACCAATAGGTTCATGGAGAAGGGGTATGATAGTGGGGTTCTGTCGAGAACTCTTTAATCTATACGGGATAAAGATAGGATGTCGCTTTTAGTGGATAAACAACAGGATAGGGACAACACCCAATTCTCTTTGCCATTTATCACTACGTTTTCAACACAACATCGTAGTGTCAGGAGGTTGATTCAGAAACACTGGCATATCCTAACCAGCGATCAAGTTCTTGGCACTATATTACCAAAAAATCCCCGGGTTGTGTTCAAAGGAGTATCCTCCCTTTGCAATAGGATTGCCCCTATGGTTCAAGATCCACCAAGTCTGAATAGAATTTTTTTTCATAATCTTACCGGTTACCACAGGTGTAAAAAGTGTCAGGTCTGCACCATCAATAGGTGCAGAGACAGGAAAATCGACCACAGTCTCTGGGAAACCTCTTCTTTACTTGTGCGAATGGTGAGCCGGTACATCTGTGCCTGCACATTGGGTTTGAGGCGTAGCAGGCATCCCACCTGTCTGGATTTTTCTTGAATGATTCCAGCTGCCACAAAATTGGACGGATTTGGATCAACATTTTCCAAAAGAGCAGGTCCAAATCCAATAAGCTTTGCTTTAATGATTTCAGTATCCATCAGATGCTTTGCCTTGAAAATGTTCTGAATCTTTTGTTTGGGCCCACTGAGCTGTTTCCAGCGTTGAAAAAAGTCTTGCCTTCCATCTCGGTTGGTTGAAAGAATTTACTGATTGTGATAGGCAGCTTCACTGAGAAATTTTGGAAAGCTCTTCCGTACCTGAACTGGATGTTGAGAACCGGGGCTTCCACAAACTCCTGCACACACTCAATGTTGACCACTTATATTCCTTACACATAAAAAAAAAAAAAGTAAAACATCATTCTTTCAAAATGTGATTTCATGAAATGCCACTAGATGGCAGTGGTGTATTAAAAAAAATCTGCAATACCACCTGCTTGAACTTCTACAACAACTATTAAACAAATACTCAAAGTAGAGTTACCTTCATCTAAACACCTATGAAATACAATACACACTTAGATTTAAGGAACTCTCATCTCTCTACAGCATAAAGTGTATATACTAAAATACCTTATAATAACGGGAAATCTAGGTTTTTGCTTTACTTGTACTAATTTGTTTTTGATTATATCGTTGATTCTACTCTCAACACTACAGAGAAGGAAAACACAGCTTTCAAAGATCAGTCGTGTCATCTCCCAAAACGTACATCTATGAACAAAGTTCCAATAATTGTGAGTATTCAGAAACAACTGAAGACACATGGAGAGAAGGTATGATATATAAGGAACTACACCCCTCATTAACAGAGGAAAACGTGAAAAGGAGCACAGACACTATACCAGACAAACTAAATCCTTACAACTTTATACCAACTATCCCATGTTACACCATCCTTATACTCACTAAATGAGGAACAAAAGATCTACATAGTTCTCTCGCTCTACCCATTGTCACTCATGACAACCCTCAGGACAATACCCTAATCCTAATACAGATTTACCAGTCTCAATACCTAATTGCCCAGGGAAAGCTTGGATGTCTTTTCTTAACCACTTCCCACCCAGGCCAGTGGTTCAGTTATCCTGACTGGGCGTCATATGACGTCCTTCAGATTAACAGCCACCGTGTGCCCGTGGGGTGCTCATCGCGGCGATTGGTGGTGCGGTGTGTCAGTTTGACACACTGCTATACTGATCTCTGTAAAGAGCCTCTGACGGAGGCTCTTTACCACGTGATCAGCCGTGTCCAATCACGGCTGATCACGATGTAAACGGGAAAAGCCGTTGACAGACGCGAGTAGAGGAGAGCCGATCGGCGGCTCTCCTGACAGGGGGTGTCTGCGCTGATTGTTTATCAGCGCAGCCCCCCCTCGGATGCCCACATTGGTTCACCAGGGAAGCCCCCAACATGTGGATCGCCAGGTACATCCCCCATGGCCATCCACATGTGCTCAATCTGTGCCAATCAGTGCCCACAAATGGGTACTGACTGGCACCAAAGAGTAATAGATGAATTGAGTAATGCCCAGCAATGTCACCCATCAGCGCCATCAGTGCCACACATCAGTGCCCATTAGTGCCCACCTATCAGTGCCCATCTGTGCCACCTATCAGTGCCACCCATAAGCTCCCACCAGTGCCACCCATAAGTGCCAATCAGTGCCGCCTATGAGTGCCCAACAGTGCCACCTATGAATGCCCATCAGTGCCGCATACCAGTGCCACCTATCAGTGCCCATCATTGGTTCTCTTCAGTGCCACCTCATTGGTGCCACCTCATCGATGCCCATCAGTGCCGTCAGTGCAGCCATATCAGTGCCCATCATTGAAGAAGAAAACGTACTTATTTACAAAAAAATTTAACAGAAACAAAGAAAAAATAACACCAAAAGAAAGCTCTTTTTGTGGGAACAAAATGATAAAAATTTAGTTTGGGTACAGCATAGCATGACCGCGCAACTGTCATTCAAATTGCGACAGAGCTGAAAGATGAAAATTGGCCTGGGCAGGAAGGTGTCTAAGTGCCTGGTATTGAAGTGGTTAAAAGAAATCGCTCACAACAATTTAGACATTACTTTGTACATTTGTATGTTCTGTGGAGCTGAGAGGAAGAAAAGAAAAAGGAAGAAAAATTTTACTTTGTGTTTTGTACTACTTCTCATTATCCATATAATTACTCTTGGTCTTATTATAATGACTTTATGGATAAAAGAGAGCAACATGTCATTTCTAAATAAGTCAAAGGAGAAGGAAATGCTATAAAATATAACAACACATTTCTGACTAGAAATCTTTTGATCTTTAAAAAATAAATAATTCTATGGTACTAAAACAATCACGTATGAAAGCCTATACTAACATACCTAGTTGTCACAAACACAGGATTTCACAATTTTCCTTCTCCTTTGCAATAGAGATCACATACTCTTTTATGACATTATTCGAACACTATTACTTTCACGTTTACTTTATAAACCTCTTCTATATATGCTGGTTCTTGTTAAATGTTCACTTAATTGTGACAATCATCATTGTTTTACAAGTTATAGAACATACAGTAGTTCAGTTGAGTTGTTATTTGATAACAGTAAATTTGAAAGTACACTTTACTGCAAACATCAGAAGAAACTCGAACTTCACTCAGTGACAAATGCTGTATTTTCCGGCATATAAGATGACCCCCAACTTTTCCAGTTAAAATATAGAGTTTGGGATATTTGGGACAGCCCTCCCTGTCTCCAAGACTATCAGAGCGATAGCGCAAACACACCTCTTTCGTGGAATGAAGTGACTTAACGTGAAAGATAGAGCGGCGCTGTGCCCAGAAAAACACATCTTTTTCACCCATCTGGCCTGTCCTTGTATCCTATTACCTCCTTCTCTGCCTCTCAGATCTTGCACATGCGCGCCCACGCCGCTTCACTGCAGTCCTCAGGAGCGAGATCTGAGGGGCAGAGAAGGAGGTATTAGGATACAAGGGCGGGCCAGACAGGTGAAAGAGGTGTGTTTTTCAGGGAACAGCGCCACTCTATCTCTCACGTTAAGTCACTTCTTTCCACGAATCCTGGTTCTTCTACCGTACTTGTACAGTGCCGCCCTTGCTGCTTTCATACGGTCGCCGCCTACGGCAGGGATGCGGCCGCTGCCGTTTTTGAGCTCCCCCCACCGTATGCGGCAACCTCAGATTGTCCAGTTCGGTTCGGAAGTTTCAGCACCCACCCTATAAGACGACACCCGGCATATAAGACGACCCCAGACTTTTGAGAAGATTTTCCTGGGTTAAAAAGTCGTCTTATACGCCGGAAAATGTGGTATATACTTTATAAAATACTAGATACTACACCCTTTTAACCGCTTGCCAACTGTCGCATGTACATTTACATCGGCAGAATGGCACGGCTGGGCAAATGACGTACCTGTACGTCTCTTTAAATTCCCCCCCCATGTCAGCGTGCGCACGCCCCCGTCACGTGCTCTGTGATCGCCCCCCGCGGGTCCCACTGACTCAATGTCTCCCAGCGATTGTGTCACGGAGAGGTAGAATGAGGAGATGCTTTTGTAAACAAAGCATTCCTCATTCTGCCTAGTGACAGGACATAGATCACTGCTCTCTGTCATCTAGAGCAGTGATCACTGTCCTGTGTGTTGAAGCCCATCCCCCACACAGTTAGAATCACTCCCTATGTCACACTTAACCCCTTCATCACCCCGTAGTGGTTAACCCCTTCCCTGCCAGTGTCATTTACACAGTAATCAATGCATTTTTATAGCACTGATCGCTGTATAAATGACAATGGTCCCAAAATAGTGTCAAAAAGGTCTGATGTGTCCGCCATAATGTCGCAGTCATGATAAAAATCGCAGATCACCACCATTACTAATAAAAAATAAAATAATAATAAAAATGCCATAAAACTATCCCCTATTTTGTAGACGCTATAAATTTTGCGCAAACCAATCAATATACGCTTATTGCGATTTTTTTTTTCCCAAAAAATATGTAGAAGAATACATATCGGCCTAAACTGAGGGAAACCATTTTTTTTATATATTTTGGGGGGATATTTATTACAGCAAAAAGTAAAAAATATTGCGTTTATTTTCAAAATTGTCGCTCTTTTTTTGTTTATAGTGCAAAAAATAAAAAATCGCAGAGATGATGAAATACCACCAAAAGAAAGCTCTATTTGTGGGAAAAAAAAGAGCTTCAATTTTGTTTGGGTACAGCGTTGATGACCGCGCAATTGTCAGTTAAAGCGACGCAGTGCCGAATCGCAAAAAATTGCCCGGTCATTGAGCAGCCAAATCCTCCGGGGCTGAAGTGGTTAAAATTACATCCTAAAGCAACTCTTGTTTACCAGACAAAATCAAGAATGCCACTGCTGTATTTGATTCATAGAAGATCGTCTTCTATATTTAAATTAGATAAAATAGACATAATTCATGGAGACTACACCCACCCCGACCAGTGAAACATCTTTTACAAGACCCACTCCAGACGTTTAATGGTCGATTCAGATAACAACATCTCCCTCGTCCACGTCTCTCCACTCACCACCAACAGAAAATAATCTGAGATTATTATTATCAAAATACCAACACTAGTTTTCTAACAAGCTACACAACCCTGGGTGTCAATTTGAGTTTTCCACTCCCCTCCACCCACCAATTTTTTCTCCTCTACCCTCCTCTCCTCCATCCTACTAGACTTACAAACTAAAACAATATGGCATACTCAGGCTTGGAAAGATCTCCCACTATTATTTCACACAACATAAATGGCTTAAATGCACCAGAAAAAAAGGAGTAAAATATTATATGAACTGAAGAAAAGCAAACCTCAAATTGTCTACCTCCAAGAGACACACTTTAAAGGTCACCATATACCTAAACTAACAAATAATAATTTTACTGAAGCATTCCATGCGACGAACCCTCACGCCAAAACTAAGGGTGTCTAAATTCTTTTGAGCAAAGAGACATCCTTCTCTACAGAACATCAATTAATTGACCCAGAAGGAAGATACCGTATATACTCGAGTATAAGTCGTTCCGAGTATAAGTCGAGGCCCTAATTTACCACAAAAAAAATGGGAAAAACTTATTGACCCGAGTATAAGACGAGGGTGAGAAATGCACAGCTACTGTAAGTGAAAAAGAGGGTCAATAATGCCAATTTGCAGCATCACTGTTCCCATTTGCATGCCTCACTGTGCCCATTTGCAGCCATAGGTCCCCTGAACTTCAAACTCGGTAGTTAAGGGTTCCTAGATGCCCCCTAGCTGCAGCCAAAATTTGGGGTCTCTGAACCTAAAGGGTCCAGATCTGACATTGCTGCAGATGGATACAGTTGACCGAATTTGGGGCCCCGTATCTCGGGGCCACTTAGTGCTAGGAATCCCAAATTTGGTGTGCAAACCCAGTGGAACTAGTACCATAACATTTCCAAAGCTGGGGTTTCTAGCACCAAGTGGCCCCGAGATACAGGGCCCCAAAAATCAGTTCAGAAAATGTCAAGCAGTTTTCTGCAGCAGAGAATGACATTTTCCGAACCAGTTTTGGGTCCCCTTATCTCAGGGCCACTTGGTGCTAGGAACCCTAGCTTTGGATATGTTATGGTACCAGTTCCACTGGGTTTGCACACCAAATTTGGGGTTCCTAGCACCAAGTGACCCTGAGATATGGGGCCCCAAATTCGGTTCAGAAAATGTCAAGCACTTTTCTGCAGCAGAGAATGACATTTTCCAGACCGATTTTGGGGCCCCGTATCTCGGGGCCACTTAGTGCTAGGAACTTTAGCTTTGGATATGTTATGGTACCAGTTCCACTGGGTTTGCACACCAAATATGGGGTTCCTAGCACTAAGTGGCCCTGAGATACGAGGCCTCAAATTCGGTTCAGAAAATGAAATTTTTTGCTGCAGAAAAGTGCTTGACTCGAGTATAAGTCGAGGGGGGCACTTTCAGCACAAAAAAAGTGCTGAAAAATTCGACTTATACTCGAGTATATACGGTACATATTTTTTGAAAGGTACCATGAATGGAAAACCGGTCACATTAGCAAATGTCTACTTTCCGAATAAATCACATGTCACATTTTGTCAATTGATAATTGATGAACTGAGGGTTGTATTCTTTTAGGTGGGGATTTTAACATCCCTTTGAACCCAAATCAAGATACATCCACAGGCAAATCTTGTATTACATACAGAATCCTGACAAAAATAAAAACTTTACTAAAATCAATGACTCTAATTGACACATGGAGAACATTACACCCCGCAGGAAAAGACTATACCTTTTTCTCCACCCCTTATAAATGCTACACAAGAATTGATCAACTCTTTATCACACAAAGAGACCTAGCAGTCCTTGAACATGCCGAAATCGAATCCATCAACATATCAGATCACGCACCAATTTTGGTCAAATTATTAACAAACAGAAATCATCCGCAAAAATTCTGTTGGAGGTTAAACGCTTCAATACCAGTTGACCCAAATATCCATTCACAGATCCAGAACTCACTTACCAATTACTTCCAGACAAACAACACTCCAGACATTTCACCATTGACGACATGGGAAACTCACAAAAGCGTGATCAGGGGCGAACTAATCATAATGGGGATCACGAAAAATTAAGGAAAGGGGGAAAAATGCATTAATGAACTAGTGCTAAAAATAACTAACCCGGAACTCATCCACAATCACACGCACAAAAAATGGACCAGGAACTTACACACACTGGGAAAACTCTACAAAACCTACTTGACTACAAAGCAAAGAGTTCACTATTCCTCAGGAAGTCAATTTATTACAAACACGGGGACAAAGGAAGCAAACTTCTTGCAAAAGCCTTAAAAGAATCAAAATTAACAAACAATATTCACGGAGTTCGTAATAAAGACGTAATTATGATCCACGGCTCAACCAAAATAGCAGAACTCTTTCATAAATACTACACCTCACTTTACAACATCCCGCCTCAGAACAAACCAACACATTTATCAGGTGACATAAAACAGACAATTACAGGAAACTCAGGGCTTTTTTTCAGTGGGAACGGGGGAGGGGGGGGGGGGGATGCAGTTCTGGCACCTCCACCACTGAATGTATGTAATGGCTGGGTTGTGCTACAGTGTCTATTGATGCTGGCTGCTGGTGGATCTATTGTTGCTGGAGGGGATCTATTTCTGCAGAAGGGTTGATTGCTGCTGGGGAGGTCTATTGTTGCTGGTGGGGGATCTATTGTTGCTGGGGTGGATCTTATGTTGCTGGGGGGTCATTTGTCACTGGGAGGGATCTACTGTTGAGGGAGCAGTCTATTATAGCTGGCTGCTAGAGAGTTCATTGTTGCTGGGTGGTATTTTGTTGTAGGTGGTCCATTGTTGCAGGGGGGATCTATTGATGCTGGTGGGTGTATTGTTTTTGTCTGTGGGGGGTCTATTTTACTGCTTTTCTTGTTATTAATAACAAACTCAATACAAATTACTTAGTACCACAAATGTTACTTGGTTCTGTATTCTCTAAAAGAGACAGTGCTGGGAGGTGGGTAGGGGGTGGAACCAAGGACTGGTGCCCAGAGGTAGGTAGGGGCAAAGACAATAGGTAACTCCCAAAAGGGGAGTTCCTGCACCTATTCTCTGAGAAAAAAAGCCCTGAGAATACCTAAATTAATTGCAACATGCCTACTCTCCCCCGAATTGATATAGTTTTACTAGAAGACCCCATAACTCTGGAAGAAGTCTCGAATGCCATCAAAGAATTGAAAACGGGAAAAAAGCCCCGGCCCTGATGGCTTTACCTCACAATATTATAAAATGATTGAACCTACTCTTACCCAACCACTGACGAAAGCCCTAAACGCTATCTCCAAAGGCCACAAAGCATCTAAGCAATTTATTTAAGCATAGATCACAATGATACCGAAACCAAATAAAGACCCCACTGAATGCACAAATTACAGACCCATCTCCCTTTTAAATTTAGACCTGAAACTTCTAGCAAAAATTCTAGCCAACAGAATTAGACCCCTACTTGACAGACTTATCGGACCTGAACAGGTAGGGTTTATGCCAAACCGTGAAGCAAAAGACAGCACAACTAAAACACTCAATCTAATTCATAGAATCCGACAAAGTGATACAGAAGGCCTCCTGCTGTCAACTGATGCAGAGAAGGCCTTTGATAGGGTCTCATGGGATTATATGTTCGACACCTGCAAACATATTGGGTTTGGTAACAACATGATGACATGGATAAAATCTCTTTACATTAACCCAAGTGCAAAAATAAAAATTCATCAAACCTACTCTGATTCGATAGAAATCCATAACGGAACAAGACAAGGCTGCCCCCTATTGCCTTTATTATTCATTCTATCTATCGAACCCCTAATTAACTTACAACAATCAATTCACAGATTTAACATAGATAATAGAGAGTACAAAATAGCAGCATATGCTGATGACCTACTTTTTTACATTCCCAACCCCATATATCTATCCCAAACCTGAATAAATATTTTCTTGATTTTAGATACCTATCAAATTTTAAAATCAATCTTAAAAAGTGTGAAGCCCTGGGGCTTACACTCTCTAAAAAGACAGAACTACTCACATGGAAAAATTGTCCCTTTAAATGGGAAAATACATTTCTGAAATATCTGGGCATACACCTCACCTCTAAACTAGAATCCCTCTTTGAATATAATTATCAACCATTATTCAAAAAGATTGAAACAGACCTAAAAAATGGAATTCCAAGCAGTTTTCGTTGTTTGGAAGGGCCGCCATCCTGAAAATGACGGTACTGCCAAGACTTTTATACCTATTCCACACACTACCCATAGAACTACCAGAGTTTTTCTTTAAAAAACTAGGCTCAATTCAAAGACATTTCCTATGGGCCAAAAAACGTTCGCGTGTACAAATTAGTCTTCTACAACTCCCTAAAACAAAAGGAGGAATAGGCCTTCCTGACTTTAGGAAGTACAATTTTGTGACCCATTTATCCAGAATAATTGATTGGCATTGCCACGATCATTATAAAGATTGGGTTATCCTTGAAAAATCCTGTTCAAAACTTGCCATACAATACCTACCTTGAACTGATCCTTGTCAATATCCTCTGAACATTAAAGGACATCCCTTGATACACACAACCCTTAAGATACTCCATAAAATTGCAGCCAAGCATAAACTTTCTTCTACACCCAGCCCCTTATCCTCATTAGCAAATAATCCCGACTTCCCACCTGGACTTGACAACAAAAACCTTCTCAAAGACAACACCAATAAACCTCTTCTAGCCTACCATTGCCTACAAAACAATAAATTAAAATCATATACAGACATACAACACGAACTAGGCACAAAACCCATGAATTTCTGGATCTATCTACAAATCCACTACTTTATATTAAACAAATAAAAAAAAAGAATATATAGTTAGACCTCTTACTAATTTTGAGCATATTTGCCTCAACCAAACCCATATAAAAAAGATCAATTATGTATAACTGGCTATCACAGCCAATGTCCGATCTGAAAAATATGTGAGAGGATGATCACATATGCTATACATATAATTATACATATAATTGCATTACATATAATGCAATTCTCAGATCTACAATGGGAAAAAGCCAGTGTGTTTTCCCATAAATGCTCCCTAAGCACACATATGCAAGAAATATCATATAAAATCCCCACTCAGTGGTATATCACACTGACAAAACTTTAAAAATGTTTTCCCGGAGAATCGGAATTGGAGATGCAACAAAGGAAGGGGCTCCTTCCTTCATTTATGGTGGAATTGCACCCTCATCCAAATCTTCTCTCCCAGGTTAAAAAGTGGATAGTACACATCATGGGCACTCAGATAGAACTAAATGCAGCATGTTGCTTACTACATATTAACGATCTTTCTTACCGAGAATACAAAAACTCTCTTACAAGACACCTGCTCAATGCTGTCAAAGCAATAATCCCAGTCAACTGGAAATCCAAAAATATCCCAACAATCAAAGACTGGCTTACAAAGTGCAATCAGTTTATGAAATGGAGGAAACAATTGCCATAAAAAGAGAAAACACATCTCGGTTTCAACAAAGGTGAAAACCCTGGAACACCTTCATTCTATCAGAGAACTATAAGGCCCCTTTCACACTGAGGCACTTGTAAACTGCCAGTAAAACACTGAGCACTTTTGAAGAGCTTTTCAGGCACTTTTGAAGCGCTTTCCATAAATTTTAATGGAGAGGGGCGTTTTTTCACCGCCCTACCAGCGCACTGCCCCAGTGTGAAAGCATTGATTGATTTTAATTAAAATAGGGTTCCGTGAGCTTTTCAGGCGATTTTTTTCACCTGAAAGCGCCTGAAAAGCGCCTCAGTGTGAAAGGGGTCTAAAAGAACAACCTCCAATTAATTCTCTTTATGGATTCAACTTCTAATGTATCACCCATTTCATTTTAACTATACACAAGATACTCCTTTTATGTATGTGTGTATGTATGCGTGTGTTTTATATATCCATACACCTGTGTAATATTGTCTAGTATACAAATGTATTTGCCATTAGGTATCTGATATACATTCCCACTCACTAAAATTAATAATTCATTTCTTTTCCTCTGAAAATAATGGTCTGCATGATCAACAAAAATAATTTTATTTCATTCATTATACCTAAGTGAATATTATTTGTTTATTTACAGTCACATCATTTATATGTAAAAAGAAAATTTACAAAATTCATTGCCATATTTTATTTATATGATTACACCTATGTTATAACATTTCATTTCGTGTTAAGTGTTTACATTTAGGGTATCTCCCTATACTCCCTTTACTTACAATAAACTTTATTGTGAAAAAAAAATGTGTGAAGAAAGTGGTTTGTGTCTCATTTGGTTCATATACATTGGCGATCGTTAACTCTCTTCCCGATAAAGTGCCTTTGATAATTATGAACCTACTATCTTGGTCCTTGTAAACCTGTTGAACCTCTAATGGGAAAGTTGATAGATAAAGACAGCCACTCCTTTGGTTTTAGAGGAGGTTGAGGTATAAAAGGATTGATTAAAGGCTTTGTGAAAAAAATGTAGGATGGCTGTCTTTCATGAAATGTGTTTCTTGTAACATTAAAATTTTGGCATTTCGTTTTTTTATATTGTAAGAAGGCTTTTTTCTTTTTGTACAGGGAATTAAATCCTTGGACATTGTGTGATAAAATGGTGATGGTCATGGTTTTAGTATAAATTTTGGCGATTCATCAGGAAGTGATGATGTAAGATAATTTAAATGGTGAATGGTGTATAGATGTCCATCTCTACTAAATATACATAAGATCAACCAGGTGTACAAGGAATTAATACAACTTATATTTTTTTTCTACCATGTGCAACTCAAGGCATAGTAAAAGGATTGTACCATATTTTTTTGGGTTTATAAAATCAGAAATTGGTTTAACATTAATCAAGTGTAACATATATCTGTAAAAAAAAAAACTGTATGGGGTTGGAAAAAAAAGATTTTCCAACCGACCGTGAAACATAATGAGACCGGATGGTCTTAAACTCAGTCTTAGAATGTTAGAATCAAAATTTATGAACTTAACCAAAAATAACCAAAAAAAAAACCATCTGAAGTAATATGTGAATAAACATTGATACAGAACAAAAAAAATCCCACTAGTGAGGAAATATGTAACGACTTAGTGGGGGCAAATCATGTCGGCATAAGGCAAGTAGCCACATCAATTTTCAATATTTATGAATAACTGTGCAACTTTTGACAGATACATTCAAATTTAAAGACACTATAAAATGATTCTGTTCTTGAAACTGTGAAGAAAAAAAAAATGTAAATCAACAGGTGGGCCTAGACATCAATTGAAGCTAAACCATACCACTCGTGTACAAAGCAATTTTAGTTGGTTTATGTAAATATTAATCAGGATCAATGTGTAAATTATGTGTTGTTGCCATAAGGCAGGAGAATAAGGTGAATGATTATGATTGACTCTATTATGCTTTATGGATATATTGCTCCACCGATATCTAAGCTATTTTTATAATCAACGTATATGAGTGAGATAACCAAAAAACCTTAAAATTTTATATATGGTGGTTATAACTAGGTACGTCTCTAGAAAAATTTAAAGAGAAAAGTAAGCAAAAAAGCTTAAAAAATTAAAAATAAATAAATAAATAAAATAAGGGAGGTATGTCCACTGTTTCAAATGGTACTGCGATTTAGGTGTATGACATGTGATAAGCATTCACAAGGAGTAGCTGAATGTAAACATATCTTTAGTCTTTGCAATGGAGTCCGCATTGCCAATATAGGGCACAAGATGGCAGTGTTGGGTTATAATAGATTATAAAAATTATTGATCTGATGCTATTAAGGTAATGTGGAAAAATTATGCGTTGAGGCTTTGTTGTACCACTTTACGGCAGTAGATGTCAGTATGTCATCATCATTTGGTTGAGTTTAACCATTCATGCTGTGAAAAAAAATACTTTACATAGAATTAGTACATAGGGCAAATATTGCAGTTATTATATATTCTGGTGTTTTTGAAACAGGTTTATAGCCATGAGGATTCTCAAGTGGGTCAGGGTAAGTGGGTATAAATCTGTTAAAGAAAATTCTTGTAGTAAAAGAAAGAAAGAAAAATAAGTATATAAAAAATAGAAAATAGGTGAAAAATAAAAAGCAAAAAAAAAAATCTATCTATCTATCTATCTATCTATCTATCTATCTATCTATCTATCTATCTATCTATCTATCTATCTATCTATCTATCTATCTATCTATCTATCTATCTATCTATCTCAAAATATATGTAATTCTTCTTAGTTCCATTGACCGGGTTCATGCCTGGTTCTGCGTCTGTTGCCTCTTGAAGCTGGGGTGCTCCAAATGGGAGCTGGACGCGGTGCAGAAGGAGTACGTGGGAGCTTGCTTGGATCAAGAAGACCCAATTTTGTCAGAATACCCTGTCCTTCGGTGATAGTGGTGGCGATGTAGGTAGTGCCATTATGAGGAATAATTAGTTTGAATGGGAACCCCCATCTGTACCAGATCCTTGCTGTGGAGAGCACTTTCCTGCGTCTGTCTAGTGTTGCTTGCAAGATGTCTGGATAGATCTGCAACTGAACTCCATCTAAAGTGATGTTTCTGATGCCACGTGCAGCACGCATTATTTCTTTTTTGACCAAAAAGTCTTTCATGCATAATATAATGTCCCTGGGAGGCTTGTCTGGAGGGGGTTTGGCCCTTAGTGCATGATTGATACGATTGCATATAAAGGATCGGGGGTCTTGTTCTGGTAACGGACTGGAATAATTTTGTGGAATATGCAATTAAATCTGTGATCGATTCCAGAGCTCCTCTTATTCTAAGATTACCCCTTCTGTTCCTGTTATCTAAATCTTCCACATGTGCTTGCAACTGTGTAAAAGCAGAGGAAAGGGTTTCATGCTCCCTTGAAAGATCAAGATTTTCTAGTAAGTCTGTGTGTGTGCCTATGGCTACTATTTCTTTGGATGGGGTACTTGTGGATTTTTGTATCTCTGTTTGGAATTTAGTGAACAGTTTAGTATATAGAAAGAAAGAAAAAAAATGTTATCACTAGCGCAGCTTTTTTTATTTTTCCTAGTATATAAAGTGTCTAAACTGATGTCCAGATCTGCTTTTGAGAGTGGAATGTACTCACTGCTTTTAGATGTCTCTATGTCCAGTTGCAGATCTTTTACAGGAGGTGGGGAGGCAGATGAGGTGGGCAGGGAGCCAGCGCCATTTTTTGCCATGCTGCTCCGTTCCTGTAATTTAAGAAGATAGTGTGTTAGAGACTACTGGTGGCTCCCACGTCTCTTATTCCCTGTATTCGGCATGCACAGGTGCTTATGTGCAGGGATGCCTGATTTCTGCTCCAATTGCGGATGTTTCTGACCCCTTTTTGTGGCTGAGAGCCCTGTGAAGACCAGAGCTCTCGTTAGAAGCAGCTGCTCCGTCCCATGCCATGCATGCGCCCGTGATCCAACCTTTTTCGTGTACAGTTCCACCGCTGGAGAAGAGGTGGAAGGTGTAATTAGACTTTTAGAACGTAAATGCAGATTTTTTATAGACAATAGTGGTGGATTAGAACTGCACATAAATGGCCGAGAGGAAAAGAATGCCTTCAGGTGAATCTGTCTGTAGAACCTATACAAATCCTGCTTCAAAACAAATTTATCCATACGTTCTTTTGGGCAAAAGCCTAGTCCCTTGTTTAATACATGCAATTAAGTCTCTGAGAATTGGACAGAAGAAAAATTATGTACCACATTTTCCATCAAGGTCTCCGCTGCCGCATTCTTCTGGTTGTCACTCCTCGATGTCCCCTTGTTTATTGACGCTTTTCTCCTCTCCTCCTCCTACAGGGGGTTTTCTGGTAGTAGCCTCTAAAAAAAAGTTGGATCAGCCAGATAGAAGATGATATAAACCCAATAAAACAGGAAGTACAGCTGATGCGGAAACAGTTGAATATGTGCATCCACAAAATGGATGAAATGGAAAATAGATCACGCAGGAAAAATGTAAGAGTACTAGGTCTCCCAGAGAAAAGTGAAGGTAACAGCCCTGTAGAATCTATGGAGATGTGGTTTAAAGAAATATTTGGCAGAGACTCTTTTTCAGTTTTCTTTGCCATCAAGCGTGCGCATAGAGTTTCATCTAGGGCACTGCCCTCAGGAAGCCGGCCCAGGTCCAAGATCATTAAATTCTTGTACTACAAAGATAAAAATACGGTTTTCCAAAAGGCAAGAGTGATGAGGAATATACAGTATAATGGTGCAAGGCTTTCAAAATACCCAGACTTTTCTCCTGAACTACAGAAACAAAGAGCAAAATTTACAGAGTGCAAGCGTAGACTGCAACAGCTTAAAATTAATTATGCACCGCTGTACCCAGCACGATTAAAAGTGATAGCCCTTGGAGAAACCAGATTTTTTAATACACCTGCAAAAGTGACATTATGGTTGGAAAGGAATGAAGGGAAGATACAACAGGGTGTAGAGCCATGAGGTCGACCAGAACGTGGAAGATATTTTTCTCTCTTATACCTGAACTTTCTTTTTTCTACTTTTTCTTTTTTCAGTTATATGTATGAAAATGGGAGCGAGGGAGGGAAGGAAAGGGGAAAGAGATTCAGGGTAGAGTATGGAGAGGACTGAGTCACTTTTCCCTGTGAGGGGGGAATATTGGAGTGTTAATTATACATTTTTTTTTTTTTGTATCAATGGACACAATGAACACAATTGAGATATTTGAGACACCGAGGATTGATTTCCCCTTATTTAACTTAGTTTATAATACACAAATAGGTTTTTTTATTATTATTTTCAAAAAAATTGAGAATTATCACCTTGGGGAAGAAATGCGGTCAGTTTAGAAGCCCTCAACATGGGCCCAAAGATGGGCAGAAAAGAGGTGGTAGGACGGGTGAGAGGAGGAGGGAGTGGGGAGGTAAGGGTGGGGGGAGGTGGGGGGGAGAAGGGGAGGAGGGGAGTGAATGGGATGAATTTAAAGTTGCAAGGGAGACTAGGAGAAATGGTGAAAAGTTTTGGTATGGATCGGGAGGGAGATGGGGGGGAGAAAGGTGAGAATGTGGGATGCGAGTTATGGATGGTTTATAAGAATATATGTGGGATAGGGTTTGAGTTTACACGGGAAGATAAATCACTAAAAAGAGATCACAATACACAGGGGGAAGAGTATTTGAGAACACTAAACATGAAAGGAAATGGAACAAAGTTAAGGAATTATTTTGATAGAGATAAGAAAAGTGGGATAATAGAATGGTAAGGATTGGAGATAGGAGAGGGGAGATCCCAGGTCAGACCAGGAAAACCAGGAAAGTCCAGATATGCTCTTGGAATGTACGGGGGGTGAAGAATCCGTCCAAGAGACGGGCAATTTTTTCAGAGATTAGTTTGGGTGGATCCGGAATACTTTGCCTGCAGGAGACACACCTCGAGAAAGAATCAACTAACGTCTTAGAGCATAAGAAATTTAGGGTGCAATATCACTCGACTCACACCTCCTATTCAAGGGGGGTGAGTACATTGATAGATTCTGGAGTGTTTTTTTCCTGCAGGCAAAGTAAAATAGATGAGAATGGAAGGTATATCTTTCTTTTTTGTGCGATTGAAGACAGAGAATGCGTGTTAGCTAATGTTTATATTCCTCCACCATTTAGTACGGAAATTTTATGCGATTTGAAGGGGTTTGTCACTGATAAACCGGGAGTGCCAGTCATAGTGTCAGGAGATTTTAACATGACCATGGATAAAAGTTTAGACAGGTTCCCGCAGAGGGCCTCTACCAATGGAACACCTGGTGGCCCATTGTTTCGATTCTGTGAAGAGACAGGGTTGGTGGATATATGGAGGAGGGCAAAACAATATTCCTGCCACTCCAGGTCACACTCTACTCTGTCCAGGATTGACCTCATACTGTGCAATGAAGAAGCTTTGAAGATAGTGAAGGAGGTAGATTATAAGCCAAGGGGGATCTCAGACCACTCACCAATAGTCTGTTCAATAAAAATAGGGGTGAATCATAGCAAGGGGGACTAGAAGGTAAACCTATTCTGGTTGGAGATAATCAAGGACACTGGGGAGATTGCTGCCAGCCTGAGGGAATTTATAGATTTAACCACTTAACAACCGGCCCATAGCCGAATGACGGCTGCAGGGCGGTTGCTTAACTCTGGGAGGGCGTACTATGACGTCCTCCCAGAATTCCCCTCTCGCGCGCCCCCTGGGGCGCGCACCTGAACACATCCGTGACCGCCGAGTCCGGAGGACCCGGCGCATCACGGATCCCGGTAAATGGCCGCTGATCGCGGCCGTTTACCATGTGATCGCGCCGTCAAATGACGGCGCGATCACATGTAAACCGACCGGCATCATCTGATGGCGCCGGTTCCTCTCCTCCCCCTCTCCTCCCCTCCTGTGTACCGATCGGTACACTGTGAGCGGAGAGGGGGATGGATGGCTGCAGCGCTGTGGGCTGGATGTGTAGTGCCCACAGCGCTGCACAGTGACATCCAGCCATCCATCCATCCATGCTCAGCCATCCCCACTACTCTGCAATGCTGTGCAATACTCTGCAATGCCCCACATTACCCTGCAATATCCCGCAGTACCCCGCCATACTCCGCAATACCCCGCCATACTCCGCCATACCCCGCCATACTCCGCTATACTCTGCCATACCCCGCCATACCCCGCCATACCCCGCAATACCCAGCAATACCCCGCCATACTCCGCAATACCCCGCCATACTCCGCAATACCCCTCCATACCCCGCAATACCCCGCCATACTCCGCAATACCCCTCCATACTCCGCAATACCCCGCCATACTCCGCAATACCCCGCCATACTCCGCCATACTTCGCAATACCCCGCCATACTCCGCAATACCCCACCATACTCCGCAATACCCCGCCATACTCCGCAATACCCCGCCATACTCCGCAATACCCTGCCATACTCTGCAATACCCCGCCATACCCAGCAATACTCAGCTGTACTCGGCCTCTGTATGTGGCCAGGCTGTGGAAGTCTCACACATGTGGTATTGCCGTACTCTGGAGGAGTAGGAGAATCTATTTTGGGGTGTCATTTTTGGTATGTACATGTTATGTGGTAGAAATATTGTATAAATGGACAACTTTGTGTTAAAAAAAAAAATGCGTTTTAACCACTTGCCGCCCGCCGGCCGTCATACAACGTCCTTGACTTTTTGCGGGGATATCTGAATGATGGGGGCAGCTACAGGCATCATTCAGATATCAGCTTTTTCAGCCGGCGATTCCCTACACCATAAGAATGATCATAGTGGCTTTTCCACTGCTTGATCATTCTTACGGGAGGCGAGAGGGGATGCCCCCCCTCCCGCGCTTCTACCGACTCACCGCTACAATCAAAGCCAGGATCGTTTTTTTTTTATTTTAGGCTTCCCAGCCTAGAGGTGAGATGTGGGGTCTTATTGACCCCATATCTCACTGTAAAGAGGACCTGTCATGCCATATTCCTATTACAAGGGATGTTTACATTCCTTGTAATAGGAATAAAAGTGGTCAAAAATTTTTTTTTTTGGAAAAAAGCATCAAACTAAAATAAATTAAGTAAAATCAACAATAAAAAAAAAAAAAAATTTTTAAAGCGCCCCTGTCCCTGTGTGCTTGCATGCAGAAGCGAATGCATACGTAAGTCCCGCCCACATATGAAAACGGTGTTCAAACCACACATGTGAGGTATCGCTGCGATCGGTACAGCGAGAGCAATAATTTTGGTCCTAGACCTCCTCTGTAACTCAAAACATGTAACCAGTAAAAAAATTTAAAACGTCGCCTATGGGGATTTTTGAGTAGCAAAGTTTGGCGCCATTCCACAAGCGCGTGCAATTTTGAAAGGTGACATGTTAGGTATCTATTTACTCAGCGTAACTTCATATTTCACATTATGCAAAAACATTGGGCTAACTTTACTGTTTTGGTTTTTGTAAAGCACAAAACAGTTTTTTTTCCAAAAAAAACACGTTAAAATAATTGCTGCGCAAATACCGTGCGAGATAAAAAGTTGCAACGACCGCCATTGTATTCTCTAGGGTCTTTGCTAAAAAAACATATATAATGTTTTGGGGTTCTAAGTAATTTTCTAGCTAATAAATGATGATTTTTACATGTAGGAGAGAAATGTCAGAATTGGCCTAGGTGCTCCAGAACGCCTGAAGGTGCTCCGTGCATGTTGGGCCTCTGTATGTGGCCACGCTGTGTAAAAGTCTCACACATGTGGTATCGCCGTACTCGGGAGTAATAGCAGAATGTGTTTTGGGGTGTAATTTGTGGTATGCATATGTGGTGTGTGAGAAATAACCTGCTAATATGACAATTTTGTGGAAAAAAAAAGTAAAAAAAAAACCTTGATTTTGCAAAGAATTGTGTGAAAAAAATGACAACTTCAAAAAACTCACCATGCATCTTTCTAAATACCTTGGAATGTCTTCTTTCCAAAAAGGGGTCATTTGGGGGGTATTTGTACTTTTCTGGAATGTTAGGGTCTCAAGAAATGAGATAGGCCGTCAGTACTTCAGGTGTGATCAATTTTCAGATATTCGCACCATAGCTTTTGGACTCTATAACTTTCACAAAGACCAAATAATATCCACCGATTTGGGTTATTTTTACCAAAGATATGTAGCGGTATAAAATTTGGCCAAAATATATGAAGAAAAATTACTAATTTGCAAAATATTATAACAGAAATGAAGAAAAATGTATTTTTTTACTGATTTTTCGGTCTTTTTTCTTTTATAGCGCAAAAAATAAAGAACCCAGCGGTGATTAAATACCACCAAAAGAAAGCTCTATTTGTGTGAAAAAAAGGACAAAAATTTCATATAGATACAGTGTTGCATGACTGAGTAATTGTCATTCAAAATGTGAGAGCACCAAAAGCTGAAAATTGGTCTTGTTAGAAAGGGGGTTTAAGTGCCCAGTTGTCAAGTGATTAAATTCAGGGACTGCATCATTGGGAACAATTTGGGATACCCTGAAAGCATACCTGCGGGGGGTGCTGATACAAAAAATAACCCATGTTAAAAGGTAATCACAGGCTAAAGAAGCTAGGGTGAGAGAAGAGGTGGAATGGGCGGAATTACGGTATATGGAGTCACCAACCCCTGATAGTTATGATGAGTATGTGAAGAAACAAGATGAATATAAAAACTTAGCCTTGGAAAAAGTAGAAAATAAAAAATTATTTCAGAGGCAGGCTTTCTTTGGGGAAGGAGAGCGAGTAGGGAGAATTTTGGCCCTAATAACCAAGGCAAATAGCCCTCCAGCTACTATACTAGCAATACAGGACAAGAAAGGTGAAACTAGAAGGACCACCCCAGAAATAGTGAATCAGTTTAGGAATTATTATAAAAAATTGTACAGCACCTCACAGAGAAATGTAGAAGGGGAAATGTGGGACTTTTTCCAAAAACTGAAAATACCCTCAATGTCAAAGGAGGATAGGGAGAGATTAGAGGCTCCACTGACACTTGAAGAATTGCGCAAAGCAACAGCAGACATGGCAAATCAGAAAGCTCTGGGACCAGTTGGCTTGCCAATAGAAATCTATAAAAAATATGGGGATATATTATTACCCAAACTTCTACAGGTGTTCAATGGAGCCATAGGGGAAGGGAAATGACCACTTTCAATGACAGAAGCAATAATAATTGTATTAGCAAAAGGGAAAAATCAATTAGAAACAGCCTGATATAGGCCAATATCCCTCTTATGTTCAGATGTCAAAATTCTTGCAAAAGTATTAGCAGCAAGATTGAATAAAATATCTGGTAAGGTAATACACCCGGACCAAACCGGCTTTATACTGGATAGATCTACAAGCCTAAATATAAGGCAAGTTTACCTAAATATGCAGATCCTGGTAGAAAATGGAGGGAATAGAGCTATTCTATCATTGATAGCCTAGAATGGCACTATTTGTGGAAGGTACTGGCGGAATTTCAGTTTGGACCCCAATTTGTTCGTTGGATAAAATTACCATATGAGGGCCCCAAAGCCAAGGTAAGAATAAATGGGGAGTGTTCTGAGTGGTTTCAATTGGAGAGGGGGACAAGACAGGGGTGCCCTTTGTCCCCCTTGCTCTTCACCCTCACAATGGAGCCTTGGCCATTGCCCTAAAAGCATCCCAAGAGATTCAGGGATTTAAAAGGAAAATAGGAGAGAAAAGAGTTGCTATGTATGCTGATGATGTTTTGTTGTTCCTCTGGGATACACAATCTTCTTTGGAGGTGGCTTTGAGATTGGTACAAGACTTTGGACATTTTTGGGCAGGAAATTGGTTGGGATAAGTCTGTACTTCTGCCCATAGATCCCCTCACGGAGCCACTCCCACAACAGGTAACCCAAATAAAGGTAACTAACCAAATGAGATATCTGGGTATTAATATGACCAACGATTCAGGGCAGTTTATAGCAGGAAATGTAGTCCCACTTATAGTAAAATTCAGACAGAAGAGTAGGGTGTGGGGCCGACTACCTCTCTCTGTGGCTGGTCGGACCAACTTAATTGAGATGGTGTGGATGCCACAAATATTATATGTAATACATAACTCACCAGTATGTATCCCAAAACATTGGTTCAAAAAATTAGATGGAGTATCCAGGGAATTAATCTGGAAGAACGTATCAGCAAGAATTTACTTGCAGGCACTACAGCGACCGAGAGAGGTGGGGGGCCTGGCTCTGCCAAACCCGAGGTTTTATTTTCTGGCGGCACAATTACAGTATATGAGGGGAAGTAATATACCTGCAGAAAGGGAGGAAGGAAATAAGCTATTATTGAATGATACAAGCCATAGCACAGTAGTAGAAGCGGTGGTGATTCCTTTGGATCTAGATGCCCAACAACCTAATTAATGGTGAGAACCTGGGAAACCATCAGGACTATGTTGGGTCATTGTGGTTTTTCTGAGTTTTCTCCCATTTGGGATAACAAAAATTTAAAAGAACTTAAGGTAATGGGGAAAGTAGAGGAATGGGATCTGAAAGGTTTCCACTACCTAGCACAGTTGTATAGGGCAGGAAGATTAAAATCATTTAAGGAAATTAGTAAAGAATATGAAATTTCAAAAACGATTATTTTACATATACCTACAAGTTAGGCACGTCCTGGACACACAATTTAGAGGGAAGGTACTGGAGCTGAGTGAAATGCCCTCTCTTAAAAAACTGGTTAACGCTAAAACATATAAAGGGTTAATATCTGAAATGTACGAGAATATAAGTGGAGGAGTACAGGAAGGAGAGGTGGAACATGGTAACAGGGTTCAGTGGGAAAGGGATGTGGGGCCAATAACGGAGGAACAATGAAGACGGGTCCTGGCTTTGGGGCTTTCGCCCTTGCAGATCATATCACACCTATACCTGAAACACAGGTCCTATTATACACCCACAAGGTTGTTTTTGTTTGGGAGGAGACTGAATGCAGAATGCCAAAGATGCAGAGACAGGAGGGGCGATTTGGTACATATGATCTGGCGATGTCCCAAGCTGTATAGGTACTGGAAGGGAATAATAGGAAAAATAAACGCTGTGTTTGGGACATCATTGGGTACAGAGGCCAAGATATGTCTTCCGGGCTTAATAGAAGAGGAAGAAGTACTGGGATCTACACAAATTGCAGTAACCAGATGCTTGTTCCAAGGAAGGAAGGTAATTGCACGTAAGTGGCAGGATAAAAAAACCCCAACAGTAATAGAATGGGTGAAAGTGGTAAATGATACGATTGAGAAGGAGAAATATACATATAAAAAGAGAAGGAACTATAAGAAGTTTGTTAAAATATGGAAGCAATGGTTGGAGCTGGAATAACCTGGAATATGTCGTTGTGAATGAGTATGAAAGGAAGTTTGGTAGTGAATGGAAGTTATTTGTAAGGATGAATGGGGAAAGGGGAAGGGAAGGGGGTGAACTGGGATGATAAAGGAGAAAATATGGTTTGTTTCCCGGACCCTTGGTTTTTTTTTCTTCTGTCTCCTGTTCTTGCACTTTGCTGTGGGAATTGCATACTGACTAAATAATGTGATTTTAAGATTGGAAAACAAATGTATTTTCTTAATAAAAAGTATTTGAATTAAAAAAAAAAAAGTTGGATCAGTTTCATTTTTAGAAGAGCCAGTAGATGCCATAGAACAGTGTTTCTCAACTCCAGTCCTCAAGGCGCACCAACAGGTCATGTTTTCAGGATTTCCCTCAGATGAAACGGCTGTGGTAATTACCAAGGCAGTGAAACTGATCAAATCACCTGTGCAAAATAGTGGAAATCCTGAAAACATGACCTGTTGGTGCGCCTTGAGGACTGGAGTTGAGAAACACTGCCATAGAAGATGTCGAGGTATACTGTACAAAGTTGGAAGCCTGATCCCCAGTCAGACGACCGAAAAAATAATAATATAGAGAATATACCAGTGATGATAGAGTTAAAAACATAGCACCAGGTGGGGTCGTAGTTGTACAATAAGACAATTGATCTCAGAAGTCAATTCCTCGACTAGTTTCGCGGACATAACCGCTTCATCAGGAGGGAGTTTGCAATTTGCAACCCTCACATCAGTCCCCACACTTTCACTAATCTATTTCCCTCATTATCCAATGTGTCACTTGTTCACTCGTTTTAGTTTGGCAACTTAGTATACCCAACCATTCTAATTATTTCATCCCTATTATCCCCGTCATCGCTGTAGCTCCCTCGGGTCGCCGTGGGAGATCACTCCAGGGTGGTGGAGCCCCGCGCTTGGGGTCAACTGGGACATGGGTAAGCAGATTTGTCCTTTCCCCCTGTAACCTTTATTATATGTTTCTAATCATGATGCAACAATACTAATTTTACTGTAGATGTCTTTTGGCAAATCACATTGTACCTTTTCTCACTTTGTTTAGCCAAAATAAACCATCCTCAGACTCCCTCCTGATGAAGCGGTTATGTCCGCGAAACTAGTCGAGGAATTGACTTCTGAGATCAATTGTCTTATTGTACAACTACGACCCCACCTGGTGCTATGTTTTTAACTCTATCATGCTGTATTGTATTACCAAGATTTGTTTTCTGCATCAATAAAATCTACTATACAATTTTATATCACTGGTATATTCTCTATATTATTACCAATGTTTATTGTACCGCAATAGTCTAATATGCCCCCACTTTTTTCGGTCCTCTGACTGGGGATCAGGCTTCCAACTTTGTAAATTATTGATTCCTGGATGATGGTACATGTTTATAGTTTTTACCTTAATATCTTATCATAGAGGCCACCTGTTTACATATATATTTTGGGTGGATAACACTCCCGGCATCATGTTGAGTGGGAATCATTGAGTGAGCTGCTTGAGTGGACAGGGCTTTTGGTCTGCCCTCCACCTCCCTGGCCCCAATTATCCCACCCTTCATTTTTAATCAACCCCCACTGACCATTTGCTTGTCTCTTTGGGGGGGCCTCTTTCAATATTCATCATTACTCGTTGCTTACCACTACCTCCTACACATTAACCCTGATACAACCCTCCATGACAGACGCCCAGGCCGAGCAGACACAATTACTTTGGCTACCCGCCCAATCTTCCACATGGTTGTACCCAACCATGTGATAATTGTCCTCGGCCCTCACTGATATACATTGCATTATGTAGTTAAGTCTTTATGGGTTTATGTCATGCCGGTGAATTGCATCAGTTCTAGGGTATTCATTAATCCCTAATTTACCAATTTCAAGTTTTATTATGTTATTTTTTATCACACTTATATCATCAATATGTTATTTTTCATTAATGTTTGTTTTCATCAACTGTCTATATATTCTGCATACTGGGACTTTCTGCTTCCCCTTTCTTGTCCCCTGACCCGGGTGCTGGTGTGCGGTCCTCCCCCTGTGTTTTTCCGCGGCGGCCCAGTGGGGTCCCTGGCGGGGAGGTCGGTCTCGGACACGGGACCGCCCCCTCCTCTTGCACTGGTCCTGGCAGCGACTCTGTTCCCATAGCCTCAGGGCAGGTGCGCATGCGCAGGCGCGCGATCATCTCGCACGCGCGCTGTGTGGGACCTCTGACCCTGCGACGTCATGCGCTGGCATCCTACCGGCGTGTGTTTAGCGTTGCTCGGTTGGGAGCTATTAATAGCAGGCTTTACCTGTCTGTTCATTGACGGTCGGTTCCGGGTTCCGGGTATCGTGTAATATGGCCTGCTTTTAGTGAGTCACAAGGGATTACTCTATTTACTCTATTATCTTGCTGTCCCATACCTTAGGGCACCAGCATGGGTTTATATTGACCGTAGGTTTTCTCCCCTTCAGATGCTCTAGGCATGTGCGAATATGCTGTGGCCCGCTTCCGCCCCCTACCTGCAGTTCTTAATAGCCCTCCTTCGGCCTCACATGGTATTGGCCCCTTTCTGGGTGCCTTCCCGCATACCTCCCTATGTTTTTACCTCGGCATCAGGTATTACTATGCCCTCAATTACTTCACATATCACCATAAAACCCCCCCTTCCCGGTTCCCCCTCCCCTTCTCCCCCCCCTTCAGTTTTTTTCACTTTCTTGCCTTTCCTCCTTTCTCCGTCACCCTGTCCAGGTCCCCTGCTTCTCTAGTCCTCCCCCTCCTTATTGTATTACCAAGATTTGTTTTCTGCATCAGTAAAATCTACTATACAATTTTATATCACTGGTATATTCTCTATATTATTACCAATGTTTATTGTACCGCAATAGTCCAATATGCCCCCACTTTTTTCGGTCGTCTGACTGGGGATCAGGCTTCCAACTTTGTAAATTATTGATTCCTGGAGGATGGTACATGTTTATAGTTTCTACCTTAATATCTTATCATAGAGGCCACCTGTTTACATACGTCAAGGTATACTGGGGTTTATACCGATATCCTTGTTTGTATGATCTGTAGCGCTGGAAATTTGGATCAGACCAGTTGTAAACTCTGTCATGGGCATAATCGTCCCGATCACGTTCCAATTTACTCCTTTTCCGTGTTTCCACATCTTTTCTGAAAATAACCAACTTATCCAGATATACTTTATATATTGTCTTGTAGTTATTGTAAGTGTTGGTTTCATTTTATTGATGATGTGTTTGCAGTGTGGGGGGTGACATTGATACCTTATTTTTCTTTCATACTTATCTTAATTTTTTGATACCAGGTTTGGAATTCAACATGAATTACAGTCAAGAAAAAAATTTTAGACACATGTTTGAGGATCGGTGATGGTGCCTTACAGAGTGATCTTTATGTAAAATCAACGGATCGCAATCAATTATTATATTATAAAAGTGTTCACCCCCCAGGGGTATTTAAATCAACCCCTAAGAGTCAACTTACTCGGGTAAAAAGAATTGTGAGTGATCCAGTTCAAAAAGAAAAAAAGAATTGATGAGATGGAGCTTAAACTAATAAGAAGGGATTACCCTAAACAAATTATCAATAGAGTCAGGAATGATATATTGGACAGGAGAGGTATGAGAAGTACAATTAGAAAACTACCATTTGTTACACAGTATCACCCATATTCTTCACGAGTATATAGTATCGTGAAAAAACACTGGTCCATACTTATAGATAATCATCCTCAGATTGAGGAATTTTAGGGCTTCCTCATGCCTTTGTTTCGTAAGGGCAGGACTATATATAGTAAATTAGTTAAATTGGATCAATTTAGACAGAATATCAATATTGCCAGGACCTTTTTAGGTCCTCCCAATAATGGTGCATATCCCTGTCTTAGTTGTATCCAATGCAGTTCTATGATTAAAGGAAAAACTTTTTGTCATCCCCGTCGTGGGATGAATATAGAAATGAAGGGATAGCATACATGTCAGTCATCTTTCTTTTTCTACATCATTAAATGTCCGTGCGGCCTCCTTTATGTGGGAGAGACCACATAGAAAATAAAAGATCCTATAGCCAGGCATAAGTATTCTACACATAATAAATGAATACAGCTCCCATTAGCGAGATATTTTGTGCAAATGAAACATACAATATCTCAACTTTGCTTTATGGTTATTGAGGCCATTTCTTATGATAGATGTGGAGGTAATTGTGAACTTAAATTAAAAAAGCGTGAGGTGCATTGGATAAACCATCTAGATACTTTACAACCTCGGGGGTTAAATTCAGATTTTGACTTACATCTTTTTTTGTAATTTTTTTTGTAATTTTTTTTTTTATTTTTATTTTTGTCTTTGATCATGGGCAAATTTTTGTGGCCAGGTCATGTGCAATATATTTAACAACATTTTAACTATTGGATATGATTTATATATCATTGAAGATGCTTTTACTAAATCCTAATGAGAAATATGTATTTTTGATGATAGGTGTGAGCCAGGATCACCTCCCCATGACATGGAGTTTGAACTTAGCACATACAGCCATTGATTTGAGATTGGGGCAATCGGGAAATGAAATGGAATGATTTATTTTGTATGTTGTAATGAGTTAAATGCCTAATTAATTCCTGATGTGAGATGAGCATATATTGTGGAAGAGAATGGTGAATTGTTTAGATTGTTCCCACCTGAAGAAGGGCATGAACTATTGTGTTAGCCCGAAACTGTTGATACTATGGAACTATCTTTTTCTGTATATTTTGTATATATTTTTCTTTGAATAAATAGAGTGCAGCAATCCTGGACTTTTTTCTTATATAGTGGCCTGTGGAAGAGCCTGATTGCATGCACCTGTAAAGACTTTGAGTGCTGTTCACCACACCTGTCTCTAAGGCTGTTTTCACACTGAGGCGCTTTGCAGGCACTAAAGTAATAAAAATAGCGCCTGCAAAGCGCCCTGAAAGAGCCGCTCAATGCACTCCAATGTGAAAGCCCTGAGTGCTTTCACACTGGAGCAGTGCGCTTGCTGGGCTGTCAAAAAAGTCCTGCAAGCCGCATCTCTGCAGCGCTATAGGAGCGGTGTATTTACGGCTCCTAAAGCGCCCCTTCCCATTGAAAACAATGGGGCAGCACTGCAAACCCACCGGCAAACCGCCACTGCAGTGGCGCTTTGCGGGCGGTTTTAACCGTTTTTTGGATGCTAGCGGGGGTTAAAACCGAATAGCACCACTAAAACTGAGGTAAGGCGGAGCTAAATATAGCGCCGCTTTACCGCCAGTTCCCGCACGCCTCAGTGTGAAAGTAGCCTAAGTATTGCACAAGTCACCATTTTTCTCTGTAAATCTATTGGTAAAGGTTCTATTGACGTGAAATTTTCCCCACATGTCAGTAACAACCCATGCAATCCATACATACAAAGACACCAAAACAAATATGTTCATAAATGAAGTTCTGTGTAATAAAATGGAAGGACACAGGGAAACACGCTAACTCAAATGTATTTAATACTTGGTACAAAATCCTTTGTTGGTAATGACGGCTCCAAGACGCCTCCTGTATGGAGAAATGAGTCGTATGCGTTGCTCAGGTGTGATTTTGGCCCATTCTTCCACACAAACAGTCTTCACATCTTGAAGGTTCTGTGGGATTCTTCTATGATGTCTGATCTTTAGTTCTTTCCATAGATTTTCTATTGGATTCAAGTCAGGTGATTGGCCGGGCCATTCTAGCAGCTTTATTTTCTTTCTTTGAAACCAATTGAGAGTGTCCTTGGCTTTGTGTTTGGGATGATTGTCTATGAAATGTTCTCTCTCGTTTCATCTTCATCATCCTGGTAGATGGCGGCACATTTTTATCACCATTCATCCTTCCTTCAATGATATGAAGTTTGCCAGTGCCATTTCAGCTGGTGTCTTGGCTTTCCATGCCTTTTCGCTCTTCCCTTTCTTCATGTGTTCAATGCTTTTTCCCTGTGTCATTACATTTTATTACACAGAACTTCAATTCTGAACTTATTTGTTCTGGTGTCTTTGTATGTATGAATTGCATGAGTTGTTACTGACATGTGGGGAAAATTTCATGTCGATAGAACCTTTAGAAATAAAATTCACCTAGAAAAATGGTGACGTGTTCAATTACCCACTGTATATATTTTTTTCTTTTTAATTAAAGCAGAATTTCAGTCATTTTTTCATCTTTCCATCTATTAAATATTCTGCCCTTGTTGTAGTTTTAACTTTGGATAGTAAAACATTTTGTGTGTGTGTGTGTGTGTGTGTGTGTGTGTGTGTGTGTGTGTGTGTGTATATATATGTATATGTATATATATATATATATATATATATATATATATATACACAGTATCTCACAAAAGTGAGTACACCCCCCCACACACACACAGTATACGTACATAGTATACAGTATACATACACACATACAGTATACACACATAGTATACACACATACAGTATACATACATTATACACACAGTATACAAACATACAGTACACAGACACAGAATACACACATACAGTATACACACATACAGTATACATTAGTATACACACACAGTATACATACAGTATACACACATACAGTATACATACACAGTATACACACATAGTATACATACAGTATACACACACCAGCACTTTTCACCCAAAAATCGGCCTGATTGAACACATTGCTGCTGCCCCCATCTTCCGGCATGCTGGTATTTGTAGTGCCCCTGCAGCTGACCCATATTGGATGAGGTGATACAGGAGAGGAGGGGACTGTGCCTGTGTATTGGTGAGCAGGTAATGAGTAGGGAGGTGTAGCAGAGATTGGAGGAGTTCAGAACATCCTTCCTCCAGAAGCAGAGCACTTCTCACACACAGAACATCGATCTAACAGCAGCCTAAGAGACAGGAGGAGCCCTTCTAGAGGAAACACAGCCTTCCCCCTCCCCCCTGCTCACCAGGGTAAGCCACTGACAAGAATACATTATGTTCAGCTCAGTCAGCTTACCTTTTATCAGGCAGCAGTCCGCCCCACACCGCAGGCTGTCCCCTCCTCTCTCTCCTATCCTCCAGCAGTCAGCATCTCCTGCTCTGAAGTCAAAGAAGCTGAGCTGGAGAAGGGGGCGGGTACACTGTGCTTCCATTGGCTGTGGAGACAGTAGAGAGGTGGGGCAGCTATAATCTTGGGATTTGTACAGCAAAAGGACAGTAGTGGCCATTTCAGGGACATATGTAAAAATACACAGATTTTTACAAACTGTCCCTGCTTTTACTGAGACTGGCAACCCTGGTGGGGCCCCCTAGTGGCCAAGTGCCCGAATGGTGAGTCCGCCCTGCTAGTGGGTTTAACTAATCATTTTTTATATAATTCTCCTTTAAGGGGGCGTGGCAGGGGGTGTGTCCTATGCCTACATACTTTTGCTGATAGGTGTCCCTCGTTCTCACCTCAAAAAGTTGGAAGATATGGCTGAAGTCTTGGAGTGTCAGCAACTTTTAGGTGTAAGCCCCCTAGCTCTGCCACAGCCAGGACCTAGGTGAACAACAGAGCAACCTGAAGGTAGGGGGAGTCACTCACCACCTGAAAAGGTGGAATCCCTTTACCAGGAACCCTGCTGTTCTAAAGCTATTTATGTGCTTCTCAGCCACCTTCTGAGTAGGGATGAGCCGAGTTATTGTCATAAAAAGTGTTTGGGGACCCGGGTCCTGCCCCAGGGGACATGTATCAATGCATTACTTTTTTTTAAAACAGCCGATTTTTCGGGAGCAGTGATTTTTTTTAATGCTTAAAGTGAAACAATAAATAATGAAATATTCCTTTAAATATCATGCCTGGGGGGTGTCTATAGTATGCCTGTAAATTGTCACATTTTTCCCGTGTTTAGAACAGTACCACAGCAAAATTATATTTCTAAAAGGAAAAATTGTTATTTAAAACTGATCGCGGCTGTAATGAATTGTTGGGTCTCGGCAATATAGATAAAACTCATTGAAAAAAACGGCATGGGGTCCCCCCCCAGTACCAGGCCCTTTGGGTCTGGTATGAATATAAAGGGGAACCCCGAACGAAAATTTTTTAAAAAATTGCGTGGGGGTCCCCCTAAAATCCATACCAGGCCCTTCAGGTTTGATATGGAAATTAAGGGGAACCCTGCGCCAAATTTTAAAAAATTGAAGGGTCTGGTATAGATTTTGGCGCAGGGTTCCCCTTAATTTCCATACCAGACCTCAAGGGCCTGGTATGGATTTTGGGGGCACCCCCAAGCAATTTTTTTAAAATTTTTGGTCTGGGGTTCCCCTTAATATTCATACCACATGCAAAGGGCCTGGTAATGGACTGGGGGGATCCCATGCTCTTTTTTTAATGAGTATTATCTATATTGCCGAGATCCGACAATTCATTACCGCTCCAATCAGTTTTAAATGACAATTTTTCCTTTAGAAATGTAATTTTGCTGTGGTACTGTTCTAAACACAGGAAAAATGTGACACTTTACGGGCATACTATAGATACCCCCCAGGCACAATATTTAAAGGAATATTTCATTTTTATTGTTTCACTTTAAGCATTAAAAAAAAATCACTGCTCCTGAAAAAACGCCCGTTTTTAAAAAAAAAATAGCATTGTTACATGTCCCCTGGGGCAGGACCCAGGTCCCCAAACACTTTTTATGAATAACTTGCATATTACCCTTTAAAATGAGCACTTTTGATTTTTCATGTTCGTGTCCCATAGACTTTAACAGTGTTCGAATTTGCCCCGAACACCGCATATTGTTTGGTGTTCGCAGAACATCCGAACAACCAAAGTTTGGCCCAAACTTATGCTCGGGCTGAACCGTTCTCCCATCCCTACTTCTGAGCACACCTCCCAAGGGATTGGCTACAGAACCATAAATATTCATGCTGCCCATTCGCCTTGCTCCACTCACTATGTTCCATCACTTTCTAGAAGGCTAGGGAGAGCAAACAAACTTGCTGCCTTTAACATCCATAACAACCAAACAAAATCAAAAACACAGATCCAATGATTACCTAGGAGCCAAAAAGGACATCATTTACCCAACATCCTAGCAGCCTAACTAGGAGGGTGCTACAGCCCCCCCCCCCCCCCCCCCCACTAAAAACAGGTCCTGTCCTCAGGGGCCAGAACAAAAATAAGTGCAGAGTGTGCCATAATAATTCAAAAGAAAAATATATAACCAGAGCCTTGGGAAGTGAAATAATAAATGTATGTGAATCGCAGCAGCCACTCAAAATATGTGCTCTCCACTTTTTGCACAAAACATGTACTAATAAATAGTGATAAGGGGTGCTAAATATATTAAATACAAAAAATGCTAATGCCAGTGTCACAATCAAAATAATAACATAAACAACTTACAACAATTTCGACACAAACTATAATCAAACTATAACTATAATCAAAGTGCTTAATTACAGGAACACTTCTCCTTTTTGTTAATCACACTTAATGAGCACTTTGATTATAATTTGAAGAAGTGTCATAATTGTTGTAATTGTTTATTGTTTTTGTTTATTATCCTGTAATGATAACTTGGAGGGCAAAAGGAAAGTAACAAACAACCAAATGTATGTGGCATTCCACATATTACAATTTTATTTAGTCACAGTATAAAATGCAAAAACTTTAATGCAACTTTGTACAGTATAAATAATCAACAACAAGAGTTTGTACAATGAAGGAAAGACTGGCGCCAGGCCAAAAAAAATAGCCGTCTGGCATCAGAACTTTTACAGTAAAACATCAACAGTCTATGTAAACAAGGCAGATGTTCTGTCACAGAGGGAGAGAGAGATCTTGTGTTCCTGCTAATCAAGAACACAGATGTCTCTCTTCCTCTAGTCTAGTGAGTCCATCCCCCACACAGTTAAAATCACTCCCTAGGGAACACACTTAACCCTTTAATCGCCCCCTAGTGTTAACCCCTTCCCTGCCAGTGTCATTTATACATTGATCAGTGCATTTTTTTTTTTAGCACTGATCACTGTAGTGTCACTGGTCCCCAAAAAGTGTCACTTAGGGGTTGATTTACTAAAGGCAAATAAACTGTGCACTTTGCAGAGGGCAGTTGCCCCTCTGCAAGTGCAATTGCTCCAGAGCTTAGTAAATGAGGTAAGGCTCGACTTTGCAAAGAGTACCCAATCCTGTGCAAGGAAAATTAAAAAAAACTGCATTTTTGCTTGCACATGATTGAATGATGAAAATCAGCAGAGCTTCTGCTCATTTACTAAGCTCTGGAGCAGCTGCTCTTGCAGAGGGCAACTGCACTTTGCAAAGTGCACAGTCTTTTTCCCTTTAGTAAATCAACCCCTTAGTGTCCGAATTGTCCGCTGCAATGTCAAGGTCCTGCTAAAAATCGCCGCCATTACTAGTAAAAAAAAATAAAATAAAAATGAAAATGCCATAAATCTATCCCATAGTTTGTAGACGCTATAACTTTTGCGCAAACCAATCAATATACACTTATTGGGATTTTTTTTGAACAAAAATGTAGCAGAATATATATTGGTCTAAATTTATGAAGAAATTACATTTTTTACATTTTTTTTATTGGATATGTTTTATAGCAGAATGTAAAAAATATTGTAAAAAACGCAGAGGTGATCAAATACCACCAAAAGAAAGCTCTATTTATAGGAAAAAAAGGACATCAATTTTATTTGGGTACAATGTCGCACGACCGCGCAATTGTCAGTTAAAGCGAAACAGTGCCGTATCACAAAAAATGGCCTGGTCATTAAGGGGCTGAAGTGGTTAAGCAACTCACAGGATAACTGTACAAATACAGTTCATCTACCCTCTGCTATCCAGGCATCTGAGCAGCACAACTCACCCTAAGATGGAAGGGGGGAAGGAGCTGCCCATCACCCACCCCCTCTCTCCTCTGCTCTCATAGAGATACTGCAGGGCAGGGAGGGCTGTGCGCTCCGCCGGGGGAGAAGCGCTGTCATCTGTATACAGATAAATGTGAAAAAAGAAGCCCAAAGGCTAACGCTGCACTAGAAAAAAGGTTTTTGTGCTATATGTGAAATATAGTGAATCATAAGACAACCTCTGGATATGACGCTGAGCACGTGACCTCAACTTCTTTGGTTGACCATGGCGAGGCCTGTTCTGAGTAGAACCTGTCCTGTTATACCACTGTATGGTCTTGGACACTGTGCTGCAGCTCAGTTTCAGGGTCTTGGCAATCTTCTTATAGCCTAGGCCATCTTTATGTTGAGCAACAATTCTTTTTTTCAGATCCTCAGAGAGTTCTTTGCCATGAGGTGCCATGTAGAACTTCCAGTGACCAGTATGAGAGAGTGAGAGCGATAACACCACATTTAACACACCTGCTCCCCATTCACACCCAAGACCTTGTAATACTAATGAGTCACATGACACCGGGGAGGGAAAATGGCTAATTGGGCCCAATTTGGACATTTTCACTTAGGGATGTACTCACTTTTGTTGCCAGCGGTTTAGACATTAATGGCTGTGTGTTGAGTTATTTTGAGGGGACAGCAAATTTACACTGTTATACAAGCTGTACACTCACTACTTTACATTGTAGAAAAGTGTCATTTCTTCAGTGTTGTCACATGAAAAGATAGAGGAAAATATTTACAGAAATGTGAGGGGTGTACTCACTTTTGTGAGATACTGTAGATATATACAAAATAAGTGCAGCACTAATAAAATAACAGCATGACAAAATTTACAGATTTTCAAGTGAAAAAATATATAAAAAAGAAAACGAAAGCAGAGTCCCAGTGAAAATTTCAGTCCATGAATAAAGAATAAAACAAACATCCATCCATGTGAGATATCGGTGGCAAATTGCAAAGATTGAAATCGTGAAAGATCCTTCAAAGAATGTGCATCCAACTCCACACCCAAGTGAATAAGTAGCCTGCTTACCAGCTATCCCTGACTACTAAAACAGTAGAATCACCCAGCACAGGGAAATCGGTCTCCCCAAGACCCTTAAAGATGTCTGGAACCACAGTGAGGACGATGCCACTGTACAAGGCCATGCCTCTTCATAGGTAGGTTTAGTCCTCAGCATATCATGCAGTAGATTGACTTGTGTTGTTCTGTCAACCAAGAAGCAGGGGGTGGGCACAAGCACAATCGCCCAGGGGTGTCGGGTTATACGCTGCTCAAGAGCAGCTAGCAGGCAGCGTATGACCCGACACCCCTGGGCGTTCAGCACTCCGAGCATGCAAGATCCAGATTTCCTCCAGTTTTCTCTAATCTCTGGATCTGATATTGATCTGTTGTAAGTAATGGTTTCAGTGTCGTTGTATGTGATAGGCTCATCTCCACTTCACACGGCATTGTAGAACCGTCCTTTATGCCATTTGGAGTCACCTTGTTACTGCTCCTCATTTTCCGCCTGAAAAGGATCTGAGAATATAAAATACAGAATAACAGGTCAGATGACAGCACAGAATATCCTCACAGATCACACAGGATTTATAGCCATGACACCTCATCCATTCACTGACTGTCCCCGGTCATGTGACTAGGGTTGCCACCTTTTCCTCAAGCCAAGGAGAGTAGTAATGCGTTACGCATAGCATATCACAGTGAACAGTGGGTGTGGCCAAATTGAACTTGCTGACATCATTGCCCTTCCCCCCAGTAATGCAGAACCTGTCCCCCCAGACAGCAACAGATTTGTGTGTGTCTGTCTTGGTTAATTGGGGAGGCATAGCCTGGCCTTAATGATGCGCTCTGGTTTCAGTCTGCCTGAAACCCAGACACACAATTCAAAACCCGGACTGTCCAGGGGAATCCCGGACACATAATAATCCAAAACCTGGACTGTCCGGGTGAATTATGGACACATGATTCAAAACCCAGAATGTCTGGTTGAAACCCGGACACATAATTCAAAACCTAGAATGTTCCGGTGAATCTCAGACAGGTGGCAACCCTAGTGAATACTGGGGCGTTTATTGCATCAGAATAGGGCCCCCAAGCTGGTGCGCCTCACCATCCCTGATCACCTCCATATAATCCATTGTACGACTTAACTTTCTACGCAGTCTTTAATAATACAATCACTGTCCCTATAAGGAGCTTCTTTACTTATAAATAGGGATGTTTTGCTGATCCCACACAGTAGATGACCCCCAGATGGACAGTGTTAGGGGTCATGAGTGATCACAACACATAGCTATGGGACACCAATGTGAGAATTTTTTGGGGGAACACTTTTGGTGTGATGTGATTTTTATTCAAGTTATAGCAATATAGGATGTTTTGTTTACCAGTACAAACATTATTCTTCTTAATGTTGGAAAAAAATTTAAAAATTTTGGGAATAAAATCTCGAAAAAGGCATAACTCAGAGCGCATGTGCAAAGCCCTCCGAGCTGGACATGCTCGAGTAGAGCTGCGCATCTCACGGTCCTGCGCAACCCAGCATCGGCGGACCTCTGCTCATCTACCCACAGCCATCAGCTCCACACACCACCGAGACCCATGGGCAGCTGCCGCGATCGTCTAAGGTGGTTCCAAACAAAAAAATAAGCAGAAACCCATCTGAGACGTGCTGACAAAATCCTTGCCCAAGATGGCAGCACCGCCATCTTTTCGTCCCTTCACACAGCACACACAGGGCGCACCGCAGCCATCCAGAAATCAGACAATGATTTCAGCCTTACCCCCTTGGAACTCTACAGTGACATACAACCTAACCTGATAATCCAATTTGAATACATGCTTACTAGGGCCTTAAAGAGAACCTCAGACACAATAACTGAGAAGTTAACTCACTAAATTTTAGAACACAGAATGGATGAACTTGAAGTGCTCACAGGCAATCACTCTGAAGAGCTCGAGATCCTACGTGAAGAAAACCAGACCCTCCAAGCCCACCTGGAGGACTTTAAAAACAACATTTGCATACTTGGGATACCCGAAAAAAAATAGTTGGGCAGGTAATAGAAATTATGGGATGTCCGACTTGATAGCAATAGCTTACAGACAACTTTCTCCCTATGTACTGAACAACTCCAATTGATTCTTCTGGCAGCTAACAGTCTCTGTTAGGAAAGCAAAAGCCCCTTACAGGCTAGGAACTCCCAGTTCCTTTTTTGAAGTAGCACAAAGTGGTTGTGTGCTGCCTCCTGCTGTACCTCCAGCTCCCTTGTAGACACTGATCCCAGCTCTACCTCCTGCAGGAAATACCAGCCCACCTGTCTGCCTCTTCACCTGTCTACCCTACCGCTTTTCAACAGTCTACCTGACTGACTCTGGAGATCTCCCAGGGCAAAGTATGGAAGATTTAAGCACACAGTTTGTCAGGTCACCTGAGTCCAGGTGGCAGATGCACCCCGTTGGGGTCAGGAGTGCACCGCAAGGTTTGGACTTCTCATACCATCTCCAAGGGATCCCAAGGAATCTTCTATAGTCAACGAAGGAGCCCCCACCATGGGAGACCGTTCATTGGCTGACTTCTGCGGATGGAGCTCTAGGTGATACAGGAGAGCAGGTACTCTGTAGTACCAACACGGATGACACTGGGAGCTAGAGCATCAGATTTCCCAGGGCATGGAATCTAAGAGCCAGCGGTTGTTCACCAGAGACCCCTAGTGGTGGGGATGGATTTAGCTGCAGTCCGGCTCCAGATCGCGACCCCTAGGGCCTCCCTGCTCACACTCATGGTAGACTACAGGGAGGTAGAGAGGAAGCAGCAGACTGCAACAACAAAGGATAGTCAGGAAATAGCCAAAGGTCGGGACAACAAGCAGGTAAGGATAGTCAAGAACAAGCCAAGATCGGTCTCTGGAATCAGACATAGAAGACACAGCAAGTCGCACATGAAAGCCAAACACACAATATTGATCAGCCAGGCTTGGCTACAGTGCACAGGTTAAAATAGGGTTCACTGATAGGGGCTGGGGTGGAGTCATGCTTTGAGGAGAGATTACTTAAGCAACCAGGTGAGAGCGCTGGTCTCTCAAGCTGAACACATGGAAAGGTAAGCTGACAGACAAACATCACTGCAGATCCATGACACCATTATCTTCCAGACTACAAGTGGCAGTCTCTCCCTTTGTATGTCCCTCCAAGATGCTGTAGTACTCACACTGTCCTCTCCTTGCTCCCGCTTCCTCTTAGGAAAGCCTCCAAGCCTCCTTCCAACTTCTCCTGTGGTAGGATCCTTTCAGGCCAGCCACCTGAGCCCCAGCCGGAGGCAGAGCACCCCCCCCAAGACTAGGGTGTTTGCCTCAAGGGCCACTGACAGTCCCCGCAGCACTCTATCTCCATCTTCCACCTATCTCCCCTGCTGACATGACTCATCCATATTTAAGGGCTCACTTAGTCCCCTGCCAGGCCCACCAACTGGGGATTTGCTAAGCTCCCCTAAGTATGCAGGACAATCCTCCTAGCCTCCGCTCTCCAGCTACCAGAATGTTCTCCAGCATTTCAGAACCAGGGGGAGGCACCAGAGAGCTGCCTGTATGAGTTACCCAGCCCTGAACTCCAGAAAACCCTGACCCAGATTTCATGACTCAAGCTTATCCCTGAGTCAGACTATGGTTTACCTACTCTCACACTAGTAGCATGTTAGAGGGTCCTACACATATTTCATCATATTGTATCCAACATGCGTTTACCATCACATATGTAGACGTGTATAAGAGGTACACAATGTTTATGGATCTAATAATTACTATGCCACCAATATTATCTCTAAAGCCTGTTTATACTGTGTAGAATATATACTGTATCCTTCCAAATAATACAATTATTAGGATGGATATTGACAACTCAATATTGAACCCTACAGACTAAGACTAGGATGCCATTAAAGTTCATGTGCGTGTAAAGGTAGGTGTCCCAATACTTTTTGTAATATACTGTATTTTTAAGCCTACCAGTGTTGTTATTAGAATACTTAGAGTGATCTGGCTCCATCTAGTGGTCCTTTTTGGGTACTGTGTGCATATGCGCCAAGGTCCTCATGTCAAAGACCTTTGCAATATAGTATTGATGGCTTGTTAGTTTATTTAAATATATTTTATACAGTTTTAGCCTTTCTATCTATTTGGTGGTTCTTAAATCATGCTGGCAATTTGTATAGTTGTATCTGGTAAATATAAAATAACCCCTTCACAATAGGTCCTATAGGCTTGAGAAAGGAGCCTGAGTGGCTCCGAAACACGTAGCCACATTCCCTTTGCCTTCCAGCAACGTCTGACATCACTTCCAGTCCAGTCCTGCACTCCCTGCCTTCCTGGTCCCTGGTTCTGGGCCTACTTCTTCCTGGTTTATTCCACTTAACCAGTGGTGGCGAGCCTGGTTCCTCGAATGGAGTGAACTGCCATCTATCTGCATGGGATCAGTACATGGATGTGCTTATGACCGGTGCCCTGTTTACTTTTGTGAGTTGTTTATTGTCTTTTTATCATTAAAGCGGACCTTCAGTCATTTTTTCATGTTTCCATCTATTAAATCTTCTGCCCTTGTTTAACTTTGGATAGTAAAACATTTTTTTCTGCCAGTAAATCCCTTATACAGCCCACTTCCTGCTTCTTGCCTGGTCATTAGCCGATAGTTGCCGTGGACATTCGCGGGATTTAGACCCTTTTCCCGATTTTAGTGTTTCCCGGCAAATGTCCCGGGAAATCCCTTTTTTCACAATTTTTTTTTTTTTGGTAGAGGTCCGCGGCTGCCGGTGATAATGTCTCCACCGGCCGCCATTTTCCAGAAGACCAGAACATCCATGCCTAGGATTGCCACCTCATCCCTTTAAACCTGAATACATATGAATTACACAGCTTCTGAGGCTAACTAAATGCAGATAAGGCACCAAGTGAGTTTAATTACAACCTTAATCTGCCACAGAACCTGTGTAATTAATATGTGTTCGGGTTTAAAGGGATGAGGTGGCAACTCTATCCATGCCGCTGCGCTCTGTGTTTCAGCCGAGCTTAGCAATGGGCAGCGGTGGGTGTCCTGTGATTGGCCGAGCAGGTCATGTGCGGGACAGAGGAGGACATGATTCGCCAGGAGGAGTGGGTCACATGTGGATGCAGGGCTGGACTGTGTCTGTGAGTAATCGCGCTAGTCCTGCATGCTCCTGGAGTGTCCTATACTAGTGCTGTGTGTCTCTCATCTGCTCTGTTAGGTGCCCCCCCTCCTCTCTGTCAGTCACCCCCCCTCCAGCCACCCCCCTTCTCTCTGTGTGCCGCCCCCCCTCCAGCTGCCCCCCCTCTCCTCTCTGTCAGCCACCCCCCTCCAGCTGCCCTCTCCTCTCTGTCAGCCGCCCCCCCTCCTCTCTGTCAGCCGCCCCCCCTCTCCTCTCTCATACTTACCAACTGTCCCAAATTTCCTGGGACATTTCCTGGATTTAGACTATTTCCCGAATTTATTGCTTCCCGGGAAATGTCCCGAGAAATCAGTTTTTTCCACGATTTTCCGCCGCCGCCACTAGAGGTCCGCGGCCGGTGGAGACATTATCTCCGCTGGCCACCATTTTTAAGAAGACCAGGAACATGGCTGGGCGGCTAGATGGAGCTCCTGTGTCGCCGCCCACCCTCTGCCCCACCCTGCCCACACCCCCGCCCCGCTTCGCTCCCACCACCCACCGTTCTATTGTAACCACACGGCCGGCGGAGACCTACTAGGAAACCTGTTGTAAGGGGGGGCTCCGCTGGGGAAACCTGATGTAAGGGGGCTCTGCTGGGGAAACCTGATGTAAGGGGGGCTCCGCTGGGGAAACCTAATGTAAGAGGGGGCACCGCTGGGGACACTTGATGTAAGGAGGGCACCACTGGGGACATCTGATGTAAGGGGGGCTCCGCTGGGGACATCTGATGTAAGGGGGGGTCCGCTGGGGACACCTGATGTAAGGGGGGGCTCCGCTGGGGACATTTGATGTAAGGGGGGGCACTGCTGGGGACACCTGATGTAAGGGGGGCACTGCTGGGGACACCTGATGTAAGGGGGGCTCCGCTGGGGACACCTGATGTAAGGGGGGGCTCCGCTGGGGACACCTGATGTAAGGGGGGGCTCCGCTGGGGACACCTGATGTAAGTCCAAGAAATTAGAAAGCATCCTAGGCTTTTTTTGGATTTTTTTGGATAGAGATTTGTTTAGTATGGCTGAGTGATGGCCCTAGGGTGAAAAGTTGATGTAAGGGAAATTACAACAACAATCTTGATACACTTGTGGCAGCACCTCAGAACAGACTGACTAATTCACCGTAATGATAAGAAAAGAACACCAGAGGGCGCCCACTTAAGTGTAGCATTAGAAAGACCTTAAAGAGAAACTGCAGTCGGCTCACATAATTTGTAATAAAAACATCTTTGCCATTCTGAAGCTTCCCTCCTACCACTTTGCATATTATTTTATATATACTGTGATTCTGTACTGGCCAAATATGAAATCTCCCTCCACTAAATCTGGCTGCAATCATTTTAACTGTGGGCAGCTGAAGCTGCTGCCTGTTAACTTTCTGGATTTACACAGACACACAGAGGCAAACCTCCAACTCTGCAGCTCTCATTGGCCCTCTTATGACTCATATCGCCTCCCTTCCTGGCAAACTCTCACAAGCGTGAGAGAGAGAGCTGTGCATGATAAGCCTAGGCTAACATAGTTGCCAACATTGTAAAAAAAATTTTAGGGACACTTTTTTGTCTGTAGGCAGAGTCTTAATATAATTAGGGGGCGGGGCATGCGTTTGTAGTTGTGGCACAGGGGAAAAGTAAAACTGCGGCACGCTTAGCAAAATGGGCGTGGTTTACATGAAACAGTGGGTGTGTCTTAAATGGGCTTGGCTCAAAGGGGGTGTGGTTAGCATCTGAGATGAATGAGGGATGGAGGGAGAGGGAGGGAGGGATGGAGGGACAGCAGTCCCAGATCCTACACAACAATAGAAATATGTGTATTCTAGAAAGTCAGATGTCCGCTGGGGACATCTGATGTAAGGGGGGCCCTGCTGGGGACATCTGATGTAAGGGGGGCTCCGCTGGGGGCACCTGATGCAAAGGCGGACTCTGCTGGGACACCTGATGCAAGGACGGACTCTGCTGGGACACTTGATGCAAGGACGGACTCTGCTGGGGGCACCTGATGCAAGGACGGACTCTGCTGGGGGCACCTGATGCAAGGACGAACTCTGCTGGGGGCACCTGATGCAAGGACGGATGGCTGGTGGCAGGCGACATCGCAGGTGACATGCTCAGGGATCCCACTGATTCGGCATTATGGTGAGTTGAATGATTTCATTTTATATTACAATGTAATATTAGAAATAATGCACTTCAATCATCCTGACACCATAACAACCATGGTGCCGGGATGATTGAAGTGCTAACACCAGGTGTTTGGAGTATCTTTAGCTGCTAATTGTTAAACTTTCTGGAATACACATATTTCTATTGTTGTGTAGGATCTGGGGCTGCTGTCCCTCCATCCCTCCCTCCCTTTCCCTCCATCCCTCCCTCTCCCTCCATCCCTCCCTCTCCCTCCATCCCTCATTCATCTCAGATGCTAACCACACCCCCTTTGAGCCAAGCCCATTTAAGACACACCCACTGTTTTGTGTAAACCATGCCCATTTTGCTAAGCGTGCCGCAGTTTTACTTTTCCCCTGTGCCACAACTACAAACGCATGCCCCGCCCCCTAATTATATTAAGACTCTGCCTACAGCCAAAAAAGTGTCCCTAAAATTTTTTTTACAATGTTGGCAACTATGTTAGCCTAGGCTTATCATGCACAGCTCTCTCTCTCACGCTAGTGAGAGTTTGCCAGGAAGGGAGGCGATATGAGTCATAAGAGGGCCAATGAGAGCTGCAGAGTTGGAGGTGTGCCTCTGTGTGTCTGTGTAAATCCAGAAAGTTAACAGGCAGCAGCTTCAGCTGCCCACAGTTAAAATGATTGCAGCCAGATTTAGTGGAGGGAGATTTCATATTTGGCCAGTACAGAATCACAGTATATATAAAATAATATGCAAAGTGGTTGGAGGGAAGCTTCAGAATGGCAAAGATGTTTTTATTACAAATTATGTGAGCCGACTGCAGTTTCTCTTTAAGGTCTTTCTAATGCTACACTTAAGTGGGCGCCCTCTGGTGTTCTTTTCTTATCATTACGGAGAATTAGTCAGTTTGTTCTGAGGTGTTGCCACAAGTGTATCAAGATTGTTGTTGTAATTTCCCTTACATCAACTTTTCACCCTAGGGCCATCACTCAGCCGTACTAAACAAATCTCTATCCAAAAAAATCCAAAAAAAGCCCAGAATGCTTTCTAATTTCTTGGACTTTCATAAGTTCACAGGCAGAAAGGTCTTAAATGTATACAATTCAATACTGCTGTTACTCTCCATACTCATCTTGCACTGCACAATCCTTTGACAGATGACAAAGAACTCTTAGTACAGTATACAAATGGTTATCTGGCACTTGATGGCATCTGTGGACCTACTATTAAAAAACATTGAACAAGATTATTTCCTCTGTGGAGACTGTCACCTAGGAAACATGTGTGACCTATAAGACAAAGATTTAACAGTTTTGTTAGATGTAACCAGACTACTCAGTTATTTCTTCATCAATTAAGCAGGTAAAAGGTCCGGAGTAGATTCTAAGTGTGGTATTTGCATTTGGAATCTATTGCTGTGAACCTACATCAGTCCTTGAGGTCACTCAAATATATGTTTTTTAATTTGTTTGTACACAGTGGTTTTAACTTTATCCTATTAAAAACTTTTAATTTTTTACTTAATATACATGTGTGCCTATAAAGTCCATGTTTCTACTTCAATTTCTTCTAACCTACATCATGCGTTCAGGCCATTACAGGCCATTGTAAGGCTTCAAAAACTAAACAAATCCATCAGAGAGATAGCAGCAACATTAGGAGTGGCCAAATCAACAGTTTGGTACATTCTGAGGAAAGAAGAACGCACTGGAGAGCTCAGCAGCATAAAAAGGCCTGGACGTCCACAGAAGACAACAGTGGTGGATGATCACAGGATCCTTTCTATGGTAAAGAAAAACCGATTCACAACATCCAGACAAGTTAAGGACACTCTTCAGGAGGTGGGCCTATCATTGTCAAAGTCTACAATCAAGATAAGACTACACAAGAGCAAATACAGAGGGTTCACCACAAGGTGCAAACCATTCATAAGCCTAAAGAAGAGAAAAGCCAGGATTAGACTTTACCAAATAAAATCTAAAAATGCTAGAACAGTTCTGGAAAAGCAATCTTTTGACGGATGAAACTAAGAATAATCTGTACCAGAATGACGGGAAGAAAAAAGTGTGGGGAAGGCTTGGAACAGCTCATGATCCAACGCACACAATGCATTGTTCATTGGTTGGAGCTTGCAGTGTGATGGCATGGGCATGCATGGCTTCCAGTGGCACTGGGTCATTGGTGTTTATTGATGATGTGACAGAAGACAGAAGTAGCCGGATGAATTCTGCAATGTTTAGAGATATATGTCAGCCCAGATTCAGCCAAATGCAGCAAAGTTAATTGAACAGCGCTTCACAGTACAGATGGACAATGATCCAAAAACACAATGCAAAAGCAACCCAGGAGCTTTTGAAGGATAAGAAGTGGAATATTCTGCAATGACCGATTCAATCACCTGATCTCAACCCAATTGAGCATTTCACTTGCTGAAGGCAAAACTAAAGGCAGAAAGAGCCACAAACAAAGAACAACTGAAGACAGCTACAGTTAGAGCCTGGCAAAGCATCAGAAAGGAGGAAACCCAATCTTTGGTAATGTCTATGGGTTCCAGACTTCAGGCAGTCATTGCCAATAAAGGATTCTCAACAAAATATTAAAAATGAACATTTTATTTATATTCATTTGTCCAATTACACTTGAGCCCCTGAAAATGGGGGGACTGTGTATAAAAATGGTTGCAATTCCTAAAATGTGTATTTGATATTTATGTTCAACCCCTTGAATTAAATCTGAAAATCTGCACTTCAAATTCATTTGGATTGTTCCCTTTTAATTTTATTCTGGTGGAATACAGAGCCAAAAGTATGAAAATTGTGCCTGTGTCCAAATATATATGGACCTAACTGTACATTGCAGTCAAATCTGCTAGTGAATGATGGCTAGTTTGAGCAGGTGGATGAGCCTAGGCCTATCAATTAGTCCTTAGTACATTCAGTGTCAGCTCACAGCCAGCAGGTGAAGATAAGAAATCTGTATCTGGATCCACTGACCAACTGCTCTCATTATTAATGTAATAGTATAATTGAGAGAAAGGGAAGATCACTTACCTGATATATTATTATTATTATTATTATATTCGACATTACCACTACCAGTATTGTTAGGACAATGAGACCAGTTATGAAACTTTGCCTTCTATAGGAATCAGAATCTGTAAAAGAGTAAATGCAATGTACACACAAAGAATAAGATTCAATTACAAATGTGATAAATGTACAATTAGGCAGATTTACGAAACATTTGCACCATCAGTAGAGGCGCACGCCGAGGCGCAAAGCACAATTTCATATTTATTAAACGTTTGCGCCGGTAACAGAGCAACAATCCCCATTTACTATAGCGATCTCGGCGCACGGGAGACTGCAATCTGTGTGCCACTATGGACATGGTGCACGGCATCTTCAATTCAATATTAACAGAAGATGGAGGTGCCAATATTATGGGGTGATGTGGGGTGATGCGAGGAAGTTTAGTAACAACTGTCCAAGTAACAAATATACTCAAAATGTAATGAGAAAGTAACTTTTTCTGAGCAAGCCTGCTGTGCCTGCAAGTATGTTTAGAACTGCGCAAGATCAATATAAGCACTGCGCATGTGCAATCGACTCTTGCACTCATTCAAATGAGTTTGTTCACTGCGCGGCCAAAATCTTAGTAAATGTCAAGCAACGCAAATGCAATTGCGTGGGTTGAACGGGCGCAACTCTAAACTTGACAGTTTTTTTGTTTACGCTGGTTCACATTTATGTATTTTTTTAAGGAGATTTGCACACAGGTCATGTTAGCATATTATGTTGCCAACATGTGACATGCACCTTGTTAAAATTATGTAAAAAGACTTTTGCTCCTGTAGCTCCTTCTAAAAGGGCATTTAACCTTCCCCCTCTAATGCATATGATTTCCTTGGGCTAGCTTTTGCTTTTAAAGGGGAACTCCACACTCCACTCCATTCTCAAAAGGCTGTGAGCTGCCTTCACCAATCCAAACCACATCCTTTTTCAGAGCAAACAACAGGGCCAGCTAGTAAAGGGCGAGAAGAGCGATCGCCCAACCACCTCCTGAACCATTCAAGGCCACATGCACTCAACATAGCTGTCTGTCTTTGGGGCATGTTTGGCTCAGCCCAATACCAACCACAAAGCACCTTGTACCCACTAGTTTAAAGGGGTTTTCCACATTCTGTAAAGCCCCCTGTCTGCAGCCCCCAACAACCCCAGCCTAGGGTTGTGTGGAAGAGGCCATTGTCCCCCTATATATGGGAAAAGGTGGTTGACTTTTGGGGTGCCCGAGCCCCTCCTGCCCCTAAGCACCCACCCCCCTTTCATGGGCTGGCTTGCTGTGTGTTTGGCTAGCGGTTTGTTAGTGTGTGGGAGGGGCACAATATTACTGATTTTGGGGTGGTATATTTCACATGGGGGGGTCGCATTTTAAGCCTTTACAGCCCCAAATGGCCTTGTATGTATTGGGGGGCAGGCTATTTTTGTTTTTGTGTTAAAATCTTGCAGCTGCAATGTAGATTTGTATATTTTCTCTAAAGCCGTACATCTTCGAAGCAACATTTTGGATACATGTTACAGATGCACCACTTTACAGGCAGAGTAAACCCCTCCAAGTTACTAGCTCTAGGGCTAGTTCACTCCATAGAAACGCAGTCCAGATGCTTTTCTGTATGTGTGTTTTTGATGCGTTCCAGTGCGTTTATGATATGTTTTTGATGCAGTCCAGTACTTTTTTCCACCTTTTTTCTTAACCTTAAATGAGGACTAGCTGGATGATGTGTTTAATTTTGGACAGTGGGGTGGCTTATTTTGTGCTAGCTGCATTTGGGTTGGTCTGGGCATGTTTAGGGACTTTGGGTTTTTTTGTGCTTTTTCTGTGTGAACAGCACTTGGATGTTTTTGAGCATGCTCAGAGAGTGTGTTTTTTGGGTTAGTAATTTAAGGACCTCCTTAACAGGTGTACCCACTTTGAAGTTCAGTCTCTACATTGGGTGAACTTTCATTTTGTGTGTTTCATGGACGATGCATGTGTTTTCAATTGCCTCATTAGCACACAAACCTATGTTATATAAAGCTTGCAGATAGCATTCTTTACCTTGCCCTGAAAAGAGGCAAGATTGTGTGTGGGGCGGCTGGCAAAGGAGTACATTTGGGTGTCCTTATAGAGTTTGTAACACATGTATTTTCTCTTTGTATTTTGTTTGTTATTTCTTTGCAAAACAAATGTGTTTTTGAGCAAGATTTTTTTGGGTGGAGGATATTTTCCCCTGAAATATTTTTGATGTTGTCAATGTGTGTCATTTGTAGGTTGTTCACTTTGATTTAATTGTCTGTGCTGCATTATTTTGCAAAATCTTTCTCAAGATGTTGTGACTAATATTTAAATCCTTTATAGATATCCATTTATGGGCGCAGTCCTTTTAACTCCTGTTCATTTCCAATGCAAAATGGTCAGACCTCAAAAACCATATTCTGTTAGTGTCTCAAATTAACATACATGTGTTTTTTTTTCTTTTCCTTGCCCTTTTCAAGTCCTGTTTTGTTGACCAATAAAATTTGTAGCAAATTTTTATGTTTTATGTGTTTTGTTAGTTTTCGTGCAACAGATTTCCCAGCTGCAGCTTAACTAGGCTGATTGGCATGGCAAATCAAAAAAAGGTGTGATTTGTCTACAAGCTACTTTGCATGGATTGTGCGTATGCTGCCATGGATAGGCACCAGGAAAGGAAAATCACACAGCAGTAAGTATTACATTTTCCATTTTAGCGCAGTGGTTCTCAGCCTCAGTCCTCAAGTACCCCCGACAGGACATGTTTTGGGAATTTATCTTAGCTAAAATAGCTGCCCAAAATACAAAGCCATTGACTGATTTAAAGCACCTGGGCAAGATTAAGGAAAACCTACAATCATGGCCTGTTGAGGGTACTTGAGGACAAAATCGAGCTCCAGACAATTTGAGGGAAACCAAGTGAGTGTTAGAACCCCTGCTTGTCTTTTTTAGGTTGGGCTTTGTGTCCCTTTTCTTAAAATTGTCTTCACTTCCTGTCACATAGCCAAACAGGAAGTGAGGGTAAAGCCCTATCAATGTCTTTCCTTGGGGATACACAGGTCAATCTAACTAGTGTCCCCATTAGAAAAATTGCACTCTAGCACTTTGTTGTGTACACCCCACATTATTAGGTATTTGGGGGTTTATTAAAGGCAAATCCACTCTGCAATACAAGTGTACTCGCTCTAAATCTGAGGGGAAGCACTAGTAATTTTATCATCCAATCATGTTGAAGCAAAGACGCTGTTTTTTTATTTTCCTTGCATGTCCCCCTCGGATCTCCAGCAACTGCACTTCCAAGTGCACTTGTAGTGCAAAGTGGATTTGCCTTTAGTAAATAAACCCCAAAGTCCAAGATACCTAATAATTTGGGGTGTACAGAGCAAAATGCTAGAGTGCAATTTACCTAATAGGGAAGCTATTTAGACTGACTTGTGTGTCTCCAAGGAAAGACATTGGTAGGGTTTTACCCTCACTTCCTGTTTGGCTATGTGACAGGAAGTGAATAAATTTGAAGGAGAAACCGGCAAAATTTGGGAGGTGTCTTCACCCTATCAGGGTGCAGACATCCCCAAAAACTGACAAGACTTCTAATCCCTCTGTACTCTATCCCCAAGCAAAAATAAGAAAGGATTTCATTTAACTTTCCTAAGTTCAACTTTGATGTATGTCAAGGCCCATTTAGACCTTGTTTATTAGAAAACACCAGTTGCCTTTAACTAGAAACATATGTTGCACCAGTCCTGGCAATCCGCATCTGCTTTACATCAAAATATGGATTCCTGCAGATAAATGCATCTAGATGCGTGACCGCTGTCTATGCACGAGTGCTGTGGGCGCGGAGGTATGTGCCCGTGGCGCATATCTGGTTCCCGGAAGCGGTGGCCAGCACACAGGAAGGACATCACACCCCTACAGGAAGTTGCTTGTACTGCTGCTAATTTATTCCTACCACCATGCCCTGCTCACTGTTCTCTGAGGAAGAGATGATCCTTATTTGCAAATTGGGGTGGTGTTTGTGTGGGTCCCTAACACACATTCAGACATATTAGGGCAAATTTAGACAGGATCCAATTTACCTACCAGCATGTTTTTAGAGTGTGGGAAGAAACCGGAGGAAACCCACGCAGGCAGATGGTGTCGCGGGCGGGATTCAAACCAGCGACCCTTTTTGCTGATAGGTGAAAGTGCTACCCACTACACCACTGTACTGCCCAAATATATATATATGTAGGTTCTTGTGTCCACCAGCAGAGAGAAGTTGGGTAGATGCCACACTCCCAATTCTGGAGGCATAATAATGGTCTAGCACAGGGATCTTCAAACTGTTGACCTCCAGTTGTTCAGGAACTACAATTCCCATCATGCCTAGTCATGTCTGTGAATGTCAGAGTTTTACATTGCCTCATGGGATGTGTGGTTCCATAACAGCTGGAGATCTGTAGTTTGAAGATTCCTGATCACTCTAGCATGTCTTGAAAAAATGTGGTTTCTCATGTGCCTTGTATAATGCCCAAGAAATATCAATAGGAAAATACAAGTGGGTCATGGCACATCTACATTCAAAATTTGGACCTTAATATGGTCATGTACTATGCAATCTGATTGGCCAATCTCTGTACAACTTGATATTTCAGAAAAATAGGTAATAGGAAGACTCACTTGAACAATTACCAGTAATTCAAATTATAGGAAATCAAACAGGCTCTTGCACTAAATCTAATATTTTTAAGATCTAACTGATTGCAGTGTATGGTCACCTTTAAAGAACAAGATCGGGAAATGTTAATTTATTGGGTTTAGAAACACTTCTCTGTTCTTTGTAATGTATTGAAAGATTTGGGTCAAAATAGAAAAAAACACATTTCAAAGATATATTAGAAGTGATAGGAATGAAATTAGCATAAAAAGAGTTAATTCACTGAGAACACCTACTAATTGCCTAACAAGACACATCCAATGAGATGAAATTACCCAATTGTATTGGGCGTGCGCTATTATCAATGAGAAAACCGCAGTTACCCTAGCGCCAGTTGCAGTTTACATATTTATTATCGTCTGCGTGCGCCGGTTCGCACGTTCAATCAATTACTTTTCCGGCGCAGCGCATTCATTCTAGTAAATCACCCCCAATGTATCAGTCTGTATGGTCGGTGGTCATGCAACATCTCACCTGTATAATCCTCCATCAGGAGAGCAGAGAAGAGACAAGACACAATGTTACTATTCTGTGTCACACTCCCACAATGACCCCCCAGAGAAGAGGAGACAGGACCCCAATCTATAACACCCCCATACATGGAATATAACATGACCCCCATAGTCACCAATACCTTCTGTTTCCAGCATTCTGATGAACATCGTATCATTGATCAGCCGGTATTCTTGGATCTCCTCACTGACCGGGTTTGTGATCCTGACCCGGAATCTCCTCTCGGCGTCGTCTCTCTGCACACTGGGGATAATCAGTGTCCTATTGTCATCTATCAGCCGGTATCTTTCAGGGAGAGGCTCCCCGTCCACCTCCCAGGTCACAGCGCTCTCTTCTCCAGAGAACTGGATGCTCACAGCCATGTCCTCTCCCAGCCGGCTGCCATTACTGGTGATGTTGGAGATGAGAACCGGATCTGGAAATATCAGGACAGTCACATCAGTCATAGGTCACCAACACGGAGCCAAGATACATGAAATAGATTACAAACAAATAACCATAGGTGTGCGCAGCCTATTGCATTAGGGTGTGCACTCCAAAGCTCAAACACACGTGCCTTTCTTTGCAGCCTCAGGTGCACAGGGCAGGGAACAAATGGTAGGTGCTCTGTGCTGAGCGGCTTCCTGTTCATTCAAAAACACAGTGTACTATGCTTCGGTTATAATGGAACACAGTGAGTATGTTCACTGTGTTCATAAAGAAAGGGAAGGGGCCGGTAGATCATATGATTAGCCCCTCCCCCCACTCTCCATCCTGAAACATTCCCGCAGCAGCCGGTGGGAGAGTAGAAGAAAGGGGGGGGGGACATCACAAGGGGAAGCCTGGGTGAATTGGCTCTGCTCAGAGTGATTAGGGTGTGCCCAGGCACACCTGGCACACCCCCTGCGCACGCCTATGCAAATAACATAATATCAACATGTAAAATAAAAAGCATGAAAATATAGACCATATACCTATGTGCAATCTTGAATAGTAAATAAATCCACCGATGTGTATCACTCAGTACTCCATGGCACAATCCCACATCTACTGGACTAAAACTTACTGCATCAGAAAGACCATCTGTATAAAGGCAAGTCAAAATGCAGTTCATTATCTCCTCTTCATGGAATAAAAATTGCCTAACTCTGGTATTTCATTCTGTATATTGAATAAAAGGATATTCCACTGACAAATCTTGGTTTTTGTACCAACACCCATTAAGGGGTCTATTTATGAAATAAAAATGTATAGCCATTTCTTTAGTGAATCTGCATATACATTCACTGTGTGAATCAGGGAAATATACAATTTTCTCTAGTCTATTTTCTTTTCTGAACAAATGTTCTTTTATTATAAGCAGTAATAAAATTCTGCATTATGGCCACAAGATGGTGCTTCAGAGCAAAGGTTATCTTTTTTTAACAGTAAGTAAGTTTTTATTTAGAAGTGTAGCACTATTTTTCTCTCTCTGCAGCTACTGAGGTATGATGGCGCCACCTGTATAGTATTTAGGAGCAGAGTCTTCTGTGTGATCAGGACAGGATCTCTAACAAGCACAGTGCCTCCACTCAAATGGGGCTTGTGAATAACAAGTGAAATCCCAATTGAGAAATATATCTCCACAGAGACAGTAATCCACACAGCATTGTATTTGAAAGTCCATGTATTGAAGAAATAACATTCAGTGAACCATCCAACATAATGTATTTTCCAAACAGGAACATGAAATCATTAACAGTCTCTATGAATGGCTCAGTGAGGTGAAGCTGCAGCACTTACAGTCTTTCTCCCTTAGCAAGAATTCACTGTTCTTCTCTCCACATGTCTCTCTCTCCACCCACTTACCCACAAAACCCCTTGCCATCCTCTGCTCTTCTTGATGGCCTCATCCTTGGTGAGAGAGAGAGCATAGCAACCATATGGAAAAGGGCAAACAAACACTGAATAACAAGAGTATACACTTAGTAAATGGGCAAAGAAATGATCACATCACTACATTCTCCCCCTGCTGAAAATCCTTCTGACCCGGCAAGGATATAGTATACACTCAAAACAAAGCAAAAGTTAACATCGTTGTCGCCTTCTGCAGACCACTTCTGCAGAAGCAATCTATTACAGAGATTAGCTGCAAAGGAAATATGGTTAGTAACATATAGGCATCATGCTAACCAGCCTAGAATGAGCTGCAATCATTCCCATCAGAACATGAGGTTGTACATAGTTCTGTACAGCATAGCATGGTCTTCCCAAGGTGTCAAGTAAACATTGGTGGAGGTCGTTGAACACGATCTCCTCTCCTCAAGCCCTCAAGCATTAGTCCAGATAACTCTGGGACAGCATTAGTGGGAAAACTTGTTGCTCCAAACATGCTGGGAACTGTAGGTACAAAGTTTTGGGCTGTTGGTTCAAAAACAGGAGTAGCTGGGTTCAGAACTCCCCTCTGAGGAAGGCCCCCATCAGTAATAGGTGAAGGAACCTGTACAGGAGACTCTGGTGGAGGTGTAAACCAGTCAGTCTCATCACTCTGGTCTCCACGGTCTGCGCAAGGCACATTATTAGAATCTGTAACAATATCAGATTGTGGCTCCTAATCAGCAGTAGCAACTTGCGGTACTGAAGGCAAGTGATTCCTTTGCCAGGCTTTGATCTGACCCTCAGGTCCTCGAATCCTGTAGACTGGAATTCTAGGAATTTTTTCTAGAACTTCAAACAACTCATTTTGCCAGCGATCAGCTAATTTATCACGAGTGGAGAGGCGCCTCTGGGTGCAGTCGATGTTTATAAAATCAGTTTAATAAACAACGTAAGATCAACTCACATGTAGTATAAGAATAAAAAGCGTGGTATCAGATAGTCATGATGACGTTCCGGAATCCTGTGACATAATCCATGCTGTGTGCGGTGACCAGAGATCCTCCGAATGATGTTAACGCCGGCTCCGGAAGAGCGGCCTCAGAACGAAGCCTGGAACACAGTAGACGGCTGACTACAGGGGGACGACGTCATCCAAAATGGACGTGTATCTTGAGCGTGCGCACTTGGATGTTCTGCAAGTCGTGCTCCTTCCTCAACAGAAATGTCTGTTGAGGAAGGAGCGGAAGGAGCGTGACTAATAATAATTATTAATTAAAAATTATTAATAATTCATATTAATAATTATTATATTAATTATTATATAATTATATTATTATTATTTTTAACATTCACATAGATTAAATATTCACTTATTCTAATAATTTAGATTTATGTGATTATAAATTAATTGACTCCTTATATGGTATGTTTATTCTCTATTTTGTTATATTTATTTTATTTATTAAATATTTATAACACGTATATTTACACTTTAAAATGGATAAACAATATAAATTATATTGTTATATTTATTTATTTTATTTATTTAATATTTATAACACGTATATTTTCACTTTAAATTGATGAACAATATAATATTTTCCATTATTGATTTGTTTATCCATATACTTTATTATTTTTATTATTTTTTATTGATTTGTTTATCTATACACTTTATCATCTTTATACTGGTTACCCATGGAATTAATATAATTTATATATATGAGTCCCGGTTTTATCCGGGTATTCATTTATTCCTACTATCACGTTATTTTCTGACTATTTATTGTCTATTTAATTCTAGATAATATCTTGTCATCCTTTTATTATTAACATTCTTAAGATATACTTAGTGCTAGCTGATCTTCTGGTCGCCTTTGCACTATTGACACTGACACTAGTGATATAATGGCATTTCTTTGGTGTTGTTTTTGTTTTGTTTTTTCCTTTTTCTTTTATTAGAAAAAATTTTTCCTTTTTGTTTCCCATACATTCCCTTTAGATTGGGTATTGTTGCCCATGCCTAAGATGGCATCTTGAGACTGCCTACGGGACTCAGAACGAGGCTTGGTAGTAATTTTATGTAATCTTTATGTAAGTGCATTATCTTTTAATAAATTATTAGTTGTGACAGTATCACGCTATGGATGGCTTTTCTTCCTCTGTATATGGCTGGGTCTCGTGGTCTGTGTAAGGTCGTGTGGTGTCAGGAGTGGTCTGGGCACTTATCCAATCATCTAATCATCCAACCTCCAGTCCATCAGCGGATCTTCCTTACAAGTAAAGGTCCTGGCTGGGTATAAGACCACTGCCCGATTTTGGCTGCCAGCTGGTAAGCAGGCTTTTCTTAAGGTGGTGGCACGTTTGATATATCTTTTGATTCATCCTGGTGTTCGTCATTAGATTGAATTGGTCACCGTTTATCCACGAGTAATTGCATGGACTTTCCATTTAATAGCGCAGTTTTTTTCCCCTTTATACAGTTTATTTGTGTTAACACATATCGAGCTGCTGCTTTTTGGACTACATTTTCTGTTTTACAGTTATTGTGAATTTTCAATTTATTTTCACATAAGTTTCAATGTATATATAATTTTTGACCTAGCGTGGTTTTTTCCCTGTTAATTTGCATAAGACAACACTAGCGCTTCTGTAAGACTTTTCTTAAACTGTAGAAAAGCGTCCTCACAAGCAGAAATCCACCTCTCACTGAAAGGAGTTTTGCTGGTTGTTTCAATGCCAGGGGTTTCTTTGAGCAAGTCATTAAAAGGGCTGAGCAGTCTTGGAATAGCCTCTAATGAAGCGGCGATAATAGCCACAAAACCCCAAGAAGGACCTCAGTTCTTTCAGATTTGTGGGGCGGGCCAGGTTACCACAGCCTCCACTTTAGCAGGATCAGTTTCTACCCCTTCTGCAGATACTATGTGACCCACAAAGTTTACTGAAGAGCGAGAAAACTTACATTTGTCCAGGGAGAGTTTCAGACCTTCTTTCCTCAGACGATCTAGCACTTTAAACAGTCTCTGGTCATGCTCCTCCAGAGTGGAGCCAAAAACAATTATGTCATCTAGGTAGACAATACATTGAGTGGGACAAAGGTCTCCCAGTGTCCGATCCATTAGACGCTGGAAGGTTGCAGGTGCACCATTAATGCCCCGAGGCATGCGAGCAAACTAGAGAAACCCCAGGGGGCAGATAAAAGCTGTCTTTTCTTGATCTTCCTCACTCATCGGTACTTGGTAATAACCGGATCTTAAATCCATTACTGTGAACCATTTGCTACCTTGCAGGGCATCAAGAGTTTCCTCAATGTGAGGTAGCGTGTATCGATCTGGGACCGTTCGCCGATTTAGAGTCCTATAATCAACACATATTCGTACTCCACCATTTTTCTTTCTGACCACCACTATTGGAGATGCATATGGGCTTTTCGACTCAACAATGATGTTTTGAGCTTTCATTTTGTGCAAGCACTCTCGAACATCATCCAGATCTTTAAGAGGTATGCGCCTGGGTCTTTCTCTAAATGGGGTGCTATCTGTTAGGCGAATACTGTGCTGAATACTTTTAGCACACCCAACATCCATGTCATCAGTTGAGAAAACATCTTCGTATTTCATTAGGTGCTCTCCTAGTGCTTGTTTGTGCTCTGCAGGACTATCAGCATCATACAGGTAAAAGTCTAATTTGGTTTCTTTCTCCTCAACCTTGGCAGGGTAGGAGCTAATGTTTTCCACTGGGTAACAATAGGCTACCTCTTTCCAGGCTGGTATTAAAACTGAGTATGTGGTAATGATCAGAACAGTAACAACATCCATTCTTGGACATTTTAAATGATAGTCTTTCCTTTCTGGTACTATCTCCCAACCATTTTTTGCAGCCTCTTTTGTATCAGTCTCCAGCAGGAAAAAGCTACCAGTTGCACTTGGTGAAATTTCCACATAAACCCGCAACGCTCTCACTCCCCCGGCTGGAAGTTCTATGGGATGCCATGGATTTCCCACACAACTTCCGGGAAGGTCAGGAGCAAAGGTTTGGCAGATATTTTGAAGCTCTGGAGCAACAAGGAGTGAAGGTAGAGGAGTTCCCTGTTGGGGCTGAAGAAACCGTATGAAGACAGCCTCAACGGCTTCCACATTGGAACCCACAATCATAGGAGCATACTCGTTACCCCCAGGTGGAGGGCTCACATAAGCAATGACTTTAAGTGGGGGATCCTCATCAGCTATCACACCAGGAATGCGAAGCTCAACTTCTAGACAACCATCCATAAATACAGGATTTTCTCCCACACCATAAACAGGCATAGTATCCAAAGGTTGCAAAGGGAGGTGGTTTAAGTGTTGCTGATAGAAGGGCCTGTATATGATAGTCAGCTGAGAACCAGTATCAAACAGAGCAGCAGTGGGTATATCATTAACAAACAAACAAATTGAAAGTACATCTGTGGCCTATCCCAGGTAGTTTGGTAAACATTTGTTTTCTAGATTTTCCCTGTTTTCTTTTGTACGTGTAGCACTGACCCCCGAAGGAGCTACTGATATTTAATTTGGCCTGTACTTTACTATTACCTGGGTATACGATGTTCCACCTGTTAGAAAAGGAACAACACTCCACACAAGTTGTACTTAACCAGAACTGTAACTTTACTTTAAAGTGGTATAAAAGCAATATTGCAATATTTGGTCTGTCACACAAACATAGTGCGACAGCCCAATAAGTACACACAATGATTGATACACTTCAATCTTATACTATGTGGTCTTTGAAAGTGCGTTTCCAAGTGGGACTAATGCCAGAATGGGAAATACTTTAATTCTGGGCACCTTCCCACTTCCAGTGCGCCCTTCTGACACAATAAGACAATTTTAGCAGATAAAGCACAAAATGGTGTCCCTAGGGAGCTCCCCCTACTTTAGAGTGTAAACTACTCTATTAATAAAAAATTAGGATGCAAGGCCCTGCAATGAAAAGGGCAGTCTTTCCTTTGTCTTCTGCTAGCTATTTATGAACAAAAGGTTGTAACCGAACAGTTATGTAAACCAGTGTTAAATAAAATGGATGTTAAAGATTGTTCTTGAAGCATGATAAACTGCAACTGTATCCAATGTAATTGACTTTGTGTAACACAGTGCTAATAGTGCAGTGTAGGGTAAGCTTGAGGCCTATTCAAACTCAGTGTCTAGTTCCTTCAATCCTCTGGTGTGGGACTACAGGTCCCAGCACACTGTGTCACAGATTCAGGTGTGCAAAAGTGCCTTAAGAAAAACTGTGGGCAACAGCCCTCTCACCCGACCAAGTCTGTGTAGTAAGACAGCTCTGCTCCGGTGCACTTGGTCTTGCTTTCAGCTGGCCGATGCTGTTACACCGCTCCGCTCTGCAAAATGGACCAGAACCCTCTGATGGCTCCAAAAGATGCTTTTAGATCTTTCACAGTTCAGTCTCAGCGTCCCTGCAGCTCTCTGATGCACCGCCGGGTCGCTAATTGTGCCGCTCCGCTGTGGGTGTAGGCCAGTCTCATTTTTGTGCTCATCCAAAGAACTCTGTTTAACTTTGCTCTTAGAAGGAGCACTAAAAAAAAGTTTCTTTCTCTCAAAACAACTCTTAGGACCGGTGACATTGGGTAATGTGGCAGTAGCCCCTTTATTATTTGAGCAGTCCTTAATTTGTCAACATCCGTAGATTACCTTTTCAGTGAGCAATCTCCCTAGAAGCACTTCTAGCCTCCTCACAAACACAGAAACATCCTCTTCCTCTTTATGCTTTGTCTGTTTAAAATCAGCAAGCATCTGATCAGGGTCACAGTGCAGTCCATAAGCATCTATCAAAGCATCAATATATTCTTGAGCACTGGTACTCACATGGGTGTCCTTGTAAACTGTAATGATAACGGATGCTGGTGGTCTTAAACTTTCCATGATGCGCGGTTTTTTCTTTTCCTCTGAGCAGGTTCATTCCTCTATCACTTGTGCAATCTTTCCACACCTCAAAGCTTTCTTCATCAACTGGGACAGGGAGCACCCCTGAAAAAGCCTTTCATTTGCGATAAGAATCAGCATGTAAATTCTGAGCAATGACTTCAGTGACTTTTAGCAGCAAATGCTCAATATTTGTATCCTGCTTAGCGGCTGTAGCAGTCAACAGAGTTCCTCCGGATGAAGCAGTTGTATTCAATGGTTCACACTTTACAGGCAGGGCTGGCAACTTCCGCCTTACTGGAGCTGAGATTACTGGAAATACTACAGCACAACCAATTACTTCAGCCCCCTTTGGATATATGCAAAAGGGGCCCTTTAACTGGATTTAAATCCACCTCACTGAGACAGAGATAATGGGTATACAGTTCTTAACTCTCATCCTCCTCTCTTTTATCCACAAGAGAGGCAGACTGCAAGGTTTCATTTGCTTGTAGCGCCTCCTGCAGTCTATGGGTGCTCACAGTGATAGGTACACACGAAATAGCAAATGTCCTTTTAGGTGGAAATCCCTCTTCCAGGACCCACTGCCTCACAGCTTCTGTTGATAACAGTGACATGGTCGTTCCTTAATGTCCTGATCCAAGATATTTATCTCAGCAGTGCCTCCAAATGTAGCACTATTTTTCTCTCTCTGTGGCTACTGAGGTATGATGGCACAACCTGTAGAGTATTTAGGAGCAGAGTCTTCATAATCTGTGTGATCAGGACAGGATCTCTAACAAGCACAGTGCCTCCACTCAATTGGGGCTTGTGAATAGCAAGTAAAATCCCAATTGAGAAATATATCTCCACATAGACAGTAATCCACACAGCATTGTATTTGAAAGTCCATGTATTAAAGAAATAACATTCAGTGAACCATCCAACATAATGTATTTTCCAAACAGGAACATGAAATCATTAACAGTCTCTATGAATGTCTCAGTGAGGTGAAGCTGCAGCACTTACAGTCTTTCTCCCTTAGCAAGAATTCACTGTTCTCCTCTCCACGTGTCTCTCTCTCCACCCACTTACCCACAAAACCCCTTGCCATCCTCTGCTCTTCTTGATGACCTCATCCTTGGTGAGAGAGAAAGCATAGCAACCATATTGGTGTAGCACTTACCCCCGCAGGGGCTGCTGATTATATATTATATCCGTAAATCACATTTTCCACCTAGCCCATTGCAGCCCATAGAAATAGAAACAGTCCATATTGTACTTTTCTCTTGCTTTATTAATATAACATAAACTGGGATATGAGAAGTATTTTCTGAGATGTTCTTTTGTTGCTTCATAATCTTTTCTTTGCCTTCTTATGCAAAGACTTAGAGCAATGCGGACTATAAAAAAAAATCACTTTGAATGATTTCTTCAGTGGGGAAGATGGAAGTAGATTTACTAGAGAATATATGGTAAAGAGTCACTCTGAATAACTTCTTCACATGCAGAACTTTTTAGGAACAGTCTGTATCTCTACTTGTGCTGAGAGCTTTACTGCTGCCTTTTTACCACTACTTCCCATCTGTATGGTACTTCCAACTTGAGCTAAAGAAGAGATTACTCTGAATAATTCCTCCCGCCTGACTGATTGGAATCCCAGGGTATTGTTGAACCCAAAGTCACAGGCCATCTCCACCTGTCTCACTGACCTGCGTACCAACATCCCTTAGCCTCTGGTAGTACCCTTTCCCTGGGCTTTCACTCACTTGATCAACAGTCCATGTGCCACTCATAAACGATTGATCGCCCAGTTGCCTTCCGCTTAGTTGCTACTTCTTCTTGAAATGGTTTTTCCATCCCTTCTCTCCGGTCTGGCACGCTCCCTTCCCCTCAGGGGCGTCCAGCAACACCAGCGACTACATGCTGTCCATTGTCATTAACACTTCTGCAGGTCCCGGTCCCCCCTCCCTCTCCATGGGGGGGGAAGGGAAGCTCTTGGCTCCCCGCAGGGGAACCTCTCCCCTCTCTGGGCACCAGACTGAACTACAACTCCCTTACCGCCACGTGACCCCAGCTTTTATGAGAGTCCCGCCTCCTGCCAAACAAATTAATGATTGGCCAGAACTAACACACAAGCTGCCTGTCACTCAGATCCCAAGTCCAACCTCTCTTCCAGAACCACTTCACTGAAAGCAAGAGGAGGCATCTCTGTTTCCAAGCACAGGTGGCCACACCCTGCACTACACTGACACTCCCAGCTCTCAAAATAAACAACCAGGCCTGTTATAATAGTACAAGCCTGCCTAAATTTTACCAGAAACTGTACTTTGTAATTTAAACACAGAAAAGGTCACCTACAGGAAAGTAGGTACCTGCTACATTGGAAAAGGGCAAACAAACACTGAATAACAAGAGTATACACTTAGTAAATGGGCAAAGAAATGATCACATCACTACAAAAGTATTAGAATTGACATGGACACAGTGTACAGACATTAGATATATGCATAAGGTCACAAAAACAGAAGCAATAGATCAAGTGAAGCTGGTAATAAGTGTTGTGCGTAAAGTATAGTTGTAAGCAAATTGAGCATCACAACAATCGCATCCAACACGCTACCCCTGGGTGAGACGGAGGGGGGGAGAGCAGGTTATGAAGCCATCAGAACTAGCATCGCAAAAAGTAGAGTGTAGGGCGCAATAGTGTCGCCTAGGACTTCACAATGAGCCTTAGGGCTCCGGACCATTTGCATCGATCCATTGCAACCAGACTTTTTCAAATTTTCTAGGACAGTTTCTGCTCTCATATGTCAACTTATACAATGGTAGGACAGAGTTAATCGTGGTCACCCACATGTAGTATGTAGGAAGGGTGGGTTGCTTCCACTTGAGGAGAATCTCTCTTCTAGCGTAGTATAGAGCATAAAATAGAAATAGTTTGACATGCCTAGAGGCCTCAATAGTCTCCACATTGCCGAGTAATGCCATGACAGGATCCAAACTGAGAGACCAGTCACTAGGGATGGGCTGTCTGTTCAGGTCGAGCATGAGTTCGACTCGAACATTAGCTGTTCACCCGTTCTCCGAATAGCGAACAATTTGGGGTGTTTGTGGAAAATTCGAAAGCCGCGGAACACCCTTTAAAAGTCTATGGGAGAAATCAAAAGTGCTAATTTTAAAGGTTAATATGCATGGTATTGTCATAAAAAGTGTTTGGGGACCTGGGTCCTGCCCCAGGAGACATGTATCAATGCAAAAAAAAGTTTTAAAAAAGGCAGTTTTTTCGGGAACAGTGATTTTAATAATGCTTAAAGTGAAATAATAAAAGTGAAATATTCCTTTAAATTTCGTTCCTGGGGGGTGTCTATAGTATGCCTGTAAAGTGGCGCGTGTTTCCCATGTTTACAACAGTCCGAGAGCAAAATGACATTTCTAAAGGAAATAAAAGTCATTTAAAAGTACTAGCGCTAGTGCAGGCTATTAATGAATTGTTGGTCCCGACAATACACATAAAAGTTCATTGATAAAAACGGCATGGGATTCCCCCACAGTGCATTACCAGGCCCTTTGCGTCTGGTATGAATATTAAGGGGAACCCGGAACCAAAATTAACAAAAAAAAAATGTGTGGGGGTCCCCCCAAATTCCATACCAGACCGATATTAAGGGGAACCCCACGCCAAAATTAAAAAAAAAAAAAAAAAAAAAAAAAAATGGTGTGGGGGTCCCCCTCAAAATCCATACCAGACCATTACCCGAGCATGCAACCTGGCAGGCTGCAGGAAAAGAGGGGGTACAAAAGAGCGCCCCCCCTCCTGAACCATACCAGGCCACATACCCTCAACATGGGGAGGATGTCCCCATGTTGATGGGGACAAGGGCCTCATCCCCACAAACCTTGCCCGGTGGTTGTGGGGGTCTGTGGGCGGGGGGTTCATCGGAATCTGGAAGCCCCCTTTAACAAGGGGACCCCCAGATCCCGGCCCCCCCTGTTTGAAATGGTAACAGGTACATTGTACCCGTACCATTTCACAAAAAAAGTGTCAAAATTGCAAAAAAAAAAAAACACACACGGAGTGAAGTCCTTTATTAACAAAATAAAAAACAAATGTCCCACGTAGTCCATTCACCTCCGCCGACAGAACGAAAAAAAAAAAGCACGCCATATGACGTGTCCTCGCAGATGACAGCTCTTTTATAACTGAGGGTGGGGCCACACATGACGGCTTTCCCCATAGGGATGTCCCCGTGCATCAGAGGGGGGCGGGGTCACCCGGCAACATCACGTGTGGCCCCGCCCTCAGTTATAAAAGAACTGTCACCTGCGAGGACACATCATATGGCGTGTGCCTCCCATGGAGGCAGAGCTTTTCTTTTTTTTTCGTTTTTTTTCAGCGGTGGTGTATGGACTACGTGGAACATTTGATTTTTTTTATTTTTTAATAAAGGACTTCCCTCCGGTGTGTTGTTTTTTTTTGCAATTTTGACACTTTTTTTGTGAAATGGTAGGGGTACAATGTACCCGTTACCATTTCAAACGGGGGGGGCCAGGATCTGGGGGTCCCCTTGTTAAAGGAGGCTTCCAGATTCTGATAAGCCCCCCACCCGCAGACCCCCACAACCCCCGGGCAAGGGTTGTGGGGATGAGGCCCTTGTTCCCACCAACATGGGGACATCCTCCCAATATTGAGGGCATGTGGCCTGTTATGGTTCATGGGGGGGCACTCTCTCATCCCCCCTCTTTTCCTGCGGCCTGCCACGTTGCGTGCTCGGATAAGGGTCTGGTATGGATTTTGAGGGGGACCCCACGCCATTTTTTTTTAAATTTTGGCACGGGGTTCCCCTTAATATCCACACCAGACCTGAAGCGCCTGGTATGGAATTTGGGGGGATCCTCGTGCATTTTTTTTTTAAATTTTGGTTTGGGGTTCCCCTTGATATTCATACCAGACCCAAAGGGCCTGGTAATGCACTGTGGGGGAATCCCATACCGTTTTTATCAATGAACTTTTATGTGTATTGTCGGGACCCACAATTCATTAATAGCCGGCACTAGCGCTAGCACTTTTAAATTACTTTTTTTCCTTAAGAAATATCATTTTGCTCCCGGACTGTTTTAAACACGGGAAACATGCGCCACTTTACAGGCATACTATAGACACCCCCCAGGTACGAAATTTAAAGAAATATTTCACTTTTATTGTTTCACTTTAAGCATTATTAAAATCACTGCTCCCGAAAAAAAACGGCTGTTTTTAAAACTTTTTTTGCATTGATACATGTCCCCTGGGGCAGGACCCGGGTCCCCAAACACTTTTTATGACAATACCATGTATAATAACCTTTAAAATTAGCACTTTTGATTAATCATGTTCATTTCCCATAGACTTTATTGGTGTTCGCATGTTCGAACAAATTTTTTGCCTGTTCGCATGTTCTGCTGCGAACCGAACAGGGGGGTGTGCGGCCCATCCCTAACAGTCACCAAAGGACCCCAGGGCCTCAATTACGCTCTCCCAAAAGGGACGTATCTGAGGACAGGTCTATACCATGTGGAAGAATGTGCCCGGGGAGGAACTGCATGTAGAGCAAAGGGCGTTCACATCAGATATATACTGGTCAGGCTCACGGGGGTATAGAATGCTCATTGGAGAAGTTTAAGTTGGAAAAAGCGATCCTTTGCTGAGATCATATTATTAATGTACTCAGTCACTGCTTCCTCAGTCAGCTCCATGATGTCAGCCTTCTATTTGTTGTATACTTTGGTCAGAGATGTCATGTGGGCGAGGGAGAGGTAAAAGTAAAGGGAAGAGGAGGGGTTTGTCCAGGACTTTGGAGATGAGCAGCCGTTCCACTGAGTTAGTCTGGAGGGTTAGAGGTTCAGGGAATTGGGCCTGCATCGCGTGTCAATGTTGGTAGTACCTAAATGTCATTGAGGCGGGAATGGCATATTTAGCCCTTAGCGTCGAGAAGAAGGAGAAGGAGCCGTCTATAAAAATGTGTTTAATGGTTGTTATCCCTTAGGATGCGCATAATTGGGGGTCCAGTAGCTTATTGAAGTGTGGTAGTGTGGGGATGCCCCAAAGGGCTGTATGGGGGAAAATCGTTGAGGCGGTTTTATAAATTGCCCTCACCCTTTGCCATACCAGTAGTTTCGTGCGCATCAGGGTTGTCATTTGGGGATGGGCCCTTGGCCCTCTGTAGGTCAAGTTGCTTAGGGCCCTGTAGGAAACTAAAATAGCCGCTCCAAGAGTCATTGCCGGGTTCTGCCTGGGCTGGCTAAACCACCACCGGACCGTCACTAGGACTGCCGCTCAGTAGTAGAGCAGGAAGTGGGGCATTGCCAAGCCCCCCTGAGAGAGGGGGAGCTGGAGCGTCCGCCTCACCAATCTCTGGGTTTTCCCTGCTCAGACAAAAGCGGAAACAATGCTATCGATTTTTTGAAAAAAGGATTTAGGGATAGGGGACAGGGTGTTACTGAAGAAGAATAAAAACTTGGGGAGATATACCATCTTTAGTAAATTCACCCTACCTATTGGAGACAGGGGCAGGGTTTTCCAGAGCTGACATTTCCTACCAAATTGAGTCGGAAGGGGGGAAAGGTTGTGTGCTATGTAGGTCTGCAGGGACCCTCAGACATTCACCCCAAGTACCTAAACTCCTCCACCCACTGAAGTGGGCTGTCGGTGATCGTCCCAGCACCCGAGGGGTGGAGGGAGAAGAGGACCGACTTGTCCCAATTAATCTGAATCCCAGAGTATCCCCCAAAGTGGTCTATGATCTCCAGTGCAGAGTGTAGGGAGGCTCCTGCGTCAGCCAGATACAGCAGGGTGTCGTCTGCATAGAATGATATTTTCTCCGGAAGTACCCCAATCTGTAAGCCCCTCACCCTGTGATCCTGACGTATTAGGATCGCCAGAGGTTCTATCGCCAGGGTGAAGAGCCCCGGGGAGAGAGGGCAGCCCTGCCTGGTGCCCCTATGTAGGCTAAAGGGAGCGGACAACAGACCATTCACCCGGACTCTAGCAGTCAGATCCTTATAGAGGAGGTGTAGCCAGGAAATAAACCTGGGCCCAAATCCATAGCATTCCAGCACCTTCCAGAGCCATTTGACGGAGTCGAACACCTTTTCGGCATCTAATGTGGCTACTATTCCTGTGTCGCCCTCCCTGGTCAGATCAACGTGGGTAAGCAGCCTACGGATGTTAATATCCGTCCCTCTGCCGGGCATGAACCAGGATTGGTCCGGATGCACTAAGGCTGTGATCACCCCGTTCAACCAGGTCACCAATATTTTTGCTAGTAGTTTGGCATCCACGTTGACCAGGGAGATCGGGTGATAGGATTTGCAGAGTTCCGGGTCCTTTCCCGGCTTGCAAATAACTACTATCACAGCCTCTGACATGGAGGCTGGCAAGGACCCATCTCGTAAGGAGGCTAGGAGCATAGAATAGAATTTGGGTGCTAGTTTCTCTGCGTACGTGCTATAAAACTCAGTGGGAAAAGCATCGGGGTCCGGTGTCTTCCCTGCCTGGGGAAAAGAGATGGCTTGCTGAACCTCCTTAAGGGTGATAGAGGAGTCAAATTGGTCCCTATAGGTATTAGTGAGGATGGGGAAGTCAACATCAGAGAGATATATGTGGCGGTCTTCCGTAGAGTAGTCTACCCGGGTTCTGAGTAGTAGGAGGCAAAGCTGTCATTGATTGCTCTAGATGAAGTCGGTCTGATTCTGTCTTTGTCAACCAGTGAGAGAACACTCATGGAGGCCAACTGCTCACATACCAACCAGGCCAGCAGCCCACCCCCTGTTCGCCCTCCTCAGAGATCCTCTGCTACTGTTGAAACAGTTTCTTAGTGGTCAAGGAGGTACGGATCAGTAGGACTGCTCTGGTGCTTTCCTGAAGCTTAGAATGAAGCTCTGGGTCTCTGGTCTGGGTGTACTGGTGCTCCAGGGATGCGGCCCTAGTCAGGTTGGCCCTCAGCTGCCTGCAGACTCCCTCAATGAGCGTCTGGTAGTGACCCCTGGAGAAGGCCTTAAAGGCATCCCACATAACCGCCCCCGATGCAGACCCTGGGTTGAGTGCCCAATACGTGTTCATCTGTTGGCGAAACCCGGAGTGCACTCTAGGGTCAGAGATCCAGAACCTCGAGAGTCTCCACAATTTTTCCGAGGGGGATCCCTCTAGGGATAACTGGAGGAGGAATGGCGCATGGTCTGAGATTCCCCTCGGGAGGATAGGGATCTGCTGGATCCCGGGTAAGAAGGAACCCCCCATGTACATCAAATCTATGTGCAAGAGGGTCCTATAGGTGGCAGAGTGGCATGTAAAGGACTTGTCGAGGGGGGGTCTCCACCTCCACAGATCCGTCAGCCCGTATGTCTCCACCCAAGCAGAAATATCTGAGGTGGACCCCCCCATAGAGGTGAAGTGGTCCATCTCAGGATTAGATGGCATATTGAAGTCCCCCATGAGTGTCACATTGTCTGTCGCATAGTTGGCAATGAGAGAGCTTAGCCTGTGGAGCAGTTTGCAAAGGTTATCTTTATTTGCTAATGCCCTCTACCATCTAGATCAGTGGTCTCCAAACTCTCTAAACAAAGGGCCAGTTTACTGTCCTTCCGACTTTAAGCGGAATGGACTAGGGCCAGTGGGAATAGAAAATATCCTTGCGTCTAGTGGGAGTGAATAATGCTCTATCTTTGGTGTCAGTGGGAGGAACAGTGCCCCATTGTTGGTGTCAGCGGGAGTAAAAGTGCCACATTGTTGGTGTCAATCAAAGAAATTGTGCCCCATCTTTGGTTTCAGTGGTTGGAATAGTGCCTCAAAGGCCAGATAAAGTCAGGGAAAGGGCCACATCTGGCCCCAAGGGTCACAGTTTGGAGACCGCTGATCTAAAGTTTCCTAGAATTGCTTCATTGTATCTCTTACAAAGATGAATGAATTTCCTACGCTGAAAAGCTCCATCTAGTGGCCATAATATGGTATTTTACTACTGCTCATAATAATAAAAGAGAAAATAGCTGAAAAAAAAAGAATTCCTACAGAATGAATGTACATACAGCTTCACTGGAGGAATGGCTATGCATTTATTTTAATGAACCATTAAGTATGTAATGCTCAGTAAAGGGGAAAACACTTTTTAAAGTGTAATAGGATTATTAAAAAAAAAAAAAGTTAATACAACAGCAGGATAATTGCATGTACAGTATCTCACAAAAGTGAGTACACCTCTCACATTTTTGTAAATATTTTATTATTTCTTTTCATGTGACAACACTGAAGAAATGACACTTTTCTACAATGTAAAGTAGTGAGTGTACAGCTTGTATAACAGTGTAAATTTGCTGTCCCCTCGAAATAACTCAACACACAGCCATTAATGTCTAAACCGCTGGTAACAAAAGTGAGTACACCCCTAAGTGAAAATGTCCAAATTGGGCCCAATTAACAATTCTCCCATCCCGGTGTCATGTGACTTGTTAGTGTTACAAGGTCTCAGGTGTGAATGGGGAGCAGGTGTGTTAAATTTGGTGTTATCGCTCTCACTTTCTCATACTGGTCACTGGAAGTTCAACATGGCACCTCATGGCAAAGAACTCTCTGAGGATCTGAAAAAAAGAGAATTGTTGCTCTACATAAAGATGGCCTAAGCTATAAGAAGATTGCCAAGACCCTGAAACTGAGCTGCAGCACGGTGGCCAAGACCATACAGTGGTTAAACAGGACAGGTTCCAATTAGAACAGGCCTCCCAATAGTCGACCAAAGAAGTTGACTGCAGGTGCTCAGCATCATATGCAGAGGTTGTCATTGGGAAATAGACGTATGAGTGCTGCCAGCATTGCTGCAGAGGTTGAAGGGGTGGGGGGTCAGCCTGTCAGTGCGCAGACCATACGCCGCACACTGCATCAAATTGGTCTGCATGACTGTCGCCCCAGAAGGAAGCCTCTTCTAAAGATGATGCACAAGAAAGCCTGCAAACAGTTTGCTGAAGACAAGCAGACTAAGGACATGGATTACTGGAACCATTTCCTGTGGAATGATGTGACCAAGATAAACTTATTTGGTTCAGATGGTGACAAGCATGTGTAACGGCAACCAGGTGAGGAGTACAAAGACAAGTGTGTCTTGCCTACAGTCAAGCATGGTGGTGGGAGTGTCATGGTCTGGGGCTGCATGAGTGCTGCCGGCACTGGGGAGCTACAGTTCATTGAGGGAACCATGAATGCCAACATGTACTGTGACATAGTGAAGCAGAGCATGATCCCCTCTCTTCGGAGACTGGACCGCAGGGCAGTATTCCAGCATAATATCCACCCCAAACACACTTCCCAGATGACCACTGCCTTATTAAAGAAGCTGAGGGTAAAGATGATGGACTGGCCAAGCATTTCTCAAGACATAAACCCTATTGATCATCTGTGGGACATCCTCAAACCGAAGGTGGAGAAGCACAAGATCTCTAACATCCACCAGCTCCGTGATGTCATCTTGGAGGAGGGGAAGAGGCAACCTGTGAAGCTCTGGTGAACTCCATGCCCAAGAAGGTTAAGGTAATGCTGGAAAATAATGGAGGTCACACAAAATATTGACACTTTGGGACAAATTTGTACATTTTCACTTAGGGGTGTACTCACTTTTGTTGCCAGCGGTTTAGACATTAATGGCTGTGTGTTGAGTTATTTCGAGGGGACAGCAAATTTACACCGTTATACAAGCTGTACACTCAATACTTTACATTGTAGCAAAGTGTCAATTCTTCAGTGTTGTCACATGAAAAGATAGAATAAAATATTTACAAAAATGTGAGGGGTGTACTCACTTTTGTGAGATACTGTATATTCAGAGCTTCAGAAAGTAAATAACACACATGTGGATTTGTTTGCTACACAAGATGACATATAGGTAAGGACTATTAATACATTTTGCTTGATTTACACCAGTACATCATCTCAAAGTCTTATAGAGCCTAAAGTGTATCTAACTCCTAACAGTGATGTTCTCTTATTTGTTCCAAGTATACCATCAGAAGCATTTTGTTATATGTTTGATTAGTAAAAAAAATAAAAGCTGTTATTCACAGAAATCCAGCGCTGCCCTATGTCCTCTGCACACTTCCTGAGTTATCTCAAAGAGTCTGTTTAGCCTCCCCAGTTCTTATCTTAGAGTACAAAACAATTAGCCTTTTTGTTGTAAAGATCTGAGAGTGGGGGTGATTAGGTTGTTTAGAAAAAGATACTGGGCAGGGCTGACACCACTCAGTCCACAAAAATGCTGCATGATGTAGGCCCACAACAGGGGAAGCTGAGTGCATTTCTAACAGATCAACATTTTTCTGTACATGGACCTTTTTTTTTTTATAACTGTGCCTTGGCATTTACTTTACCCTTCTTCATTCCCAACTCATGGTACAAAGGTTTAACCACTTCAGCCCCAGAAGGATTTACCCCCTTCCTGACCAGAGCACTTTTTGCGATGCGGCAACTGCGTCGCTTTAACTGACAATTGCGGGGTCGTGCGACGTGGCCCTGAAACAAAATTGACGTCCTTTTTTCCCCACAAATAGAGCTTTCTTTTGGTGGTATTTGATCATCTCTGCGATTTTTATTTTTTAAAAAAAGCATTATTTTTTACATTTTGCTATAATAAATATCCCCCAAAAATATATAAATAAAAAAATTTTTCCTCATTTTAAGCCGATCCGTATTCTTCTACATATTTCTGGTAAAAAAAAATTGCAATAAGTGTTTATTGATTTGTTTGCGCAAAAGTTATAGCGTTTACAAAATAGGGGAGAGTTTTATGGCATTTTTATTAATATTTTTTTTACTAGTAATGGCGGCGATCAGCGATTTTTTATTGTGACTGCGACGTTATGGCAGACATGTCGGACATTTTTGACACATTTTTAGGACCATTGTCATTTATACAGCAATCAGTGCTATAAAAAGGCATTGATTCCTGTATAAATGACACTGGCAGTGAAGGGGTTAACCACTAGGGAGTGGGGAGGGGTTAAGTGTGTCCTAGGGGAGTGATTTCAAACTGTCAGGGGGATGGGCTGGTGTGTGACATCACTGATCTCTGCTCCGATGACAGGGAGCAGAGATCCAGTGACACTTGTCACTAGGCAGAACGGGGAGATGCTGTTTACAACGGCATCTCCCCGTTCGTCCTCTCCGTGAGGCGATCGCGGGTATGCCCGCAGCGATCAAGTCCGCGGGACCCGCGACCCGACTCATGGAGATCGCGGCAGGCGCACGGGTGCGCACACGGCGGCAAATTCAAAGTAACGTACGGGTACGTTACTTTGCGCAGCCGTGCCATTCTGCCGACATATATCTACAGGAGCCAGTCGGGAACCGGTTAAAGAGTAAAATCATGCATATCTAAACTTCCACTTCCACCTGGCAGCACTAGGGTTTTCAGTTCCAACCATGGCACTCCCTGCCTGGAGTTTGCATGATCTCCCTGTGCCAGTGTGGGTTTCCTCCCACACTCCACAGACATGCTGGTAGGTAGGGATGAGCTTCGTGTTCGAGTCGAACTCATGTTCGACTCAAACATCGGCTGTTCGCAAGTTCGCCGAACAGCAAACAATTTGGGGTGTTCGCGGCAAATTCGAATGCCGTGGAACACCCTTTAAAAGTCAATGGGAGAAATCAAAAGTGCTAATTTTAAAGGCTTATATTCATGATTGTCATAAAAAGTGTTTGGGGACCTGGGTCCTGCCCCAGGGGACATGGATCAATGCAAAAAAAGTTTTAAAAACGGCAGTTTTTTTGGGAGCAGTGATTTTAATAATGCTTAAAGTGAAACAATAAAAGTGTAATATCCCTTTAAATTTCATACCTGGGGGGTGTCTGTTGTATGCCTGTACAGGGGCGCATGTTTCCCGTCTCATTTAAACTTTACAAACTTTAAACTTTATATTAATTAATTGCCGGTCCGACAATACACATAAAAGTTCATTGATAAAAACGGGATGTGAAATTCCCCACAGGGGAACCCCGGCCAAAATTTTTTAAAAAAATGACGTGGGGTCCCCCTCAAAATCTATACCAGACCCTTCAGGTCTGGTATGGATTTTAAGGGGAACCCTGTGCCAAAATTAAAAAAAAAACGGTGTGGGGTCCCCCCAAAATTCCATACCAGACCCTTATCCGAGCGCGCAACCTGGCAGGCCGCAGGAAAAGAGGGGGGACGAGAGAGCACCCCCCCTCCTGAACTGTACCAGGCCACATGCCCTCAACATTGGGAGGGTGCTTTGGGGTAGCCCCCAAAACACCTTGTCCCCATGTTGATGAGGACAAGGGCCTCATCCCCATAACCCTGGCCGGTGGTTGTGGGGGTCTGCGGGCGGAGGGCTTATCGGAATTTGGAAGCCCCCTTTAACAAGGGGACCCCCAGATCCCAGCCCTTCCCCCTCTGTGAAATGGTAAGGGGGTACAAAAGTACCCCTACCATTTCACAAAAAAACTGTCAAAAATGTTAAAAATGACAAGAGACAGTTTTTGACAATTCCTTTATTTAAATGCTCCTTCTTTCTTCTTTCTTCTATCTTCTATCTTCCTTCGGTTTCTTCCTCCATCTTCTTCTTCTTCTGGTTCTTCTGGTTCTTCTGGTTCTTCCTTTGGTGTTCTCGTCCAGCATCTCCTCCGCGGCATTGTCGTCTTATTCCCTTCTTCTTCTCGGCCGCTCTGCATCCATGATGGCATGGAGGGGGGCTCCCGCTCTTCTCTTCATCTTCATCTTCTTGTCTTCATCTTCTTTTCGGGCCGCTCCGCATCCATGATGGCATGGAGGGAGGCTCCCGCTGTGTGACGCTTCTCCTCTTCTGACGGTTCTTAAATAACAGGGGGGGACTTGACAGGACTTCCCTGTGGCATTCCCCGTGACGCCACAGGGAAGTCCCGTCAAGTCACCATGCGTCAGAGGGGGTGGGGTCACTGGGTGGCCCCGCCCCCCGTTATTTAAGAACCGTCAGAAGAGGAGAAGCGTCACACAGCGGGAGCCTCCCTCCATGCCATCATGGATGCGGAGCGGCCCGAAAAGAAGATGAAGAGAAGAAGATGAAGAGAAGAAGATGAAGAGAAGAAGATGAAGAGAAGAGCGGGAGCCTCCCTCCATGCCATCATGGATGCAGAGCAGCCCGAGGAGAAGAAGGGAAGAAGACGCCGATGCCGCAGAGGAGATGCCGGACGAGAACACCGGAGGAAGAACCAGAAGATGGAGGAAGAAACCGAAGGAAGATAGAAGATAGAAGAAAGAAGAAAGAAGAAGCATTTAAATAAAGGAATTGTCAAAAACTCTCTTGTCATTTTTAACATTTTTGACAGTTTTTTAGTGAAATGGTAGGGGTACAGTACCCCCTTACCATTTCACACAGGGGGGAGGGCTGGGATCTGGGGGGCCCTTGTTAAAGGGGGCTTCCAGATTCCGATAAGCCCCCCCGCCCGCAGACCCCCACAGCCACTGGCCAGGGTTGTGGGGATGAGGCCCTTGTCCTCATAAACACGGGGACAAGGTGTTTTGGGGCTACCCCAAAGCACCCTCCCAATGTTGAAGGCATGTGGCCTGGTACAGTTCAGGAGGGGGGGCGCTCTCTCGTCCCCCTACTTTTCCTGCGGCCTGCCAGGTTGCGTGCTTGGATAAGGGTCTGGTATGCATTTTTAGGGGGACCCCATGCCATTTTTTTAAAAATTTTGGCTCGGGGTTCCCCTTAAAATCCATACCAGACCTGAAGGGTCTGGTATAGATTTTGAGGGGAACCCCACGCCATTTTTTTTTTTACATTTTGGCCGGGGTTCCCCTTAATATCCATACCAGACCTGAAGGGCCTGGTATGGAATTTAGGGGGACCCCCACGTCATTTTTTTTTAAATTTTGTTTCGGGGTTTTCCTGTGGGGATTTCCCATGCCGTTTTTATCACTGAACTTTTATGTGCAATTCATTAATAGCCGCGAGTAGTTTTAAATGACTTTTTTTCCTTTGAAATGTCATTTTGCTGTCAGACTGTTCTAAACACGGGAAACATGCGCCCCTTTACAGGCATACTATAGACACCCCCAGGTACAAAATTTAAAGGGATATTACACTTTTATTGTTTCAATTTAAGCATTATTAAAATCACTGCTCCAGAAAAAATGGACGTTTTTAAAACTTTTTTTTGCATTGATCCATGTCCCCTGGGGCAGGACCTAGGTCCCCAAACACTTTTTATGACAATAACTTGCATATAAGCCTTTAAAATTAGTACTTTTGATTATTCATGTTCGTGTCCCATAGACTTTAACGGTGTTCGCATGTTCAAACAAATTTTTTGCCTGTTCACATGTTCTGGTGCGAACCGAACAGGGGGGTGTTCGGCTCATCCCTACTGGTAGGTAAATTGGCTCTAGTATGTGTATGTATGAATGTGAGCCTTAGATTGTAAGCTCCTTGAGGGCAGGGACTGATGTGACTGTACAATATACTGTAATATATAAATAACAAAACCAGTATACTGTGTATATCATAGTTTGCAGACTTTAAAACTTTCACTCGAACCATATAATATTCAGTGCCTTGAAAAAGTATTCTTACCCCTTGACATTTTCCACACTTTTACGTTTTTGGCTGTAACATGACAAAGTATTTTATTGGGATTTTATGTGATAGACCAACACAAAGTGGCACATAATTGTGAAGTGGAAGGAAAATGATAAATGGTTTTCAAATTTTTTTACAAATAAATATGTGAAAAGTGTTAGGTACATTTGTATGGCGCCCCACCCCTGAGTCAATACTTTGTAGAACCACCTTTCTCTGCAATTACAGCTACAAGTCTTTTTGGGGACGTCTCTACCAGCTTTGCTCATCTAGAGAGGGACATTTTTGCCCATTCTTCTTTGCAAAATATCTCAAGCTCTATCAGATTGGATGGAGAGCGTCTATGAACAGCAATTTTCAAGTCTTGTCACAGATTCTCAATTGGATTTAGGTCTGGACTGTGACTGGGTCATTCTAACACATGAATATGCTTTGATCTAAACCATTCTATTGTAGCTCTGGCTGTATGTTTAGGGTCGTTGTCCTGCTGGAAGATGAACCCCCGCCCCAGTCTCAAGTCTTTTGCAGACTCTAACAGGTTTTCTTCTAAGATTGCCCTGTATTTGTCTACATCCATCTTCCCATCAACTCTGACCAGCTTCCCTGTCCCTGCTGAAATAAGCATCCCCACAACATGATGCTGCCACCACCATGTTTCACAGTGGGGGTGGTGTGTTCAGGGTGATGTGCAGTGTTAGTTTTCCGCCACACATAGCGTTTTGCTTTTAGGCCAAAAGGTTGAATTTTGTTCTCACCTGACCAGAGCACCTTCTTCTACATGTTTGCTGTGTCCCCCACATGGCTTTTTACAAACTGCAAACGGGACTTCTTATAGGTTTCTTTCACCAATGTCTTTCTTCTTGCCACTCTTCCATAAAGGGCAGATTTGTTGAGAGCACGACTAATAGTTGTCCTGTGGACAGATTCTTCCACCTGAGCTGTGGATCTCTGCAGCTCCTCCAGAGTTACCATGGACCTCATGGCTGCTTCTCTGATAAATGCTCTCCTTCCCCGGCCAGTCAGTTTAGGTGGACGGCCATGTCTTGTTAGGTTTGCAGTTGTGCCATACTCTTTCCATTTTCAGATAATGGATTGAACAGAGCTCCGTGAGATGTTCAAAGCTTGGGATATTGTTTTATAACCTAACCCTGCTTTATACTTCTCCACAACTTTATCCCTGACCTGTCTGGTGTGTTCCTTGGCCTGCATGATGCTGTTTGTTTACTAAGGTTCTCTAACAAACCTCTGAGGGCTTCATAGAACAGCTGTATTTATACTGAGATTAAATTACACACCGGTGGACTCTATTTACTAATTAGGTGACTTCTTTTTTTTTATAATCAAAATTTTTTTATTTTCTGTTATACTTTTCACAATTCACAATTAAACAAATCCTTAATTTCATATTTTACAATAATTCAGCAGGATTAACATATTAAACATTAATAAGAGACCAATTGGTAACATTGTTCTCTTACAACTGACCCTATCCCCTCCCCAAAAAAAAAAAAAAGGGGAATGAAAAAAACGCTGCCTGTCTCAACCCCCTCCCTCCCCCGACATATGTTCGACAACCAAATATATCCTGTGATTGATGAGATTCCCAATATGCGTGCGTATCGGTCTGTGTATCCAATTCCACATTGACACCCCCACCACCTACAAACCAACACATTAAACAAGCCTAAAACATACCAAAAAAAAAAAAAAAAGGGAAAACCCCCAGCCCCGTCCATACATTCCCCGTGTTTATTATTGTTATTCCGTAATTGTTCCTCACTTCTAAGAAAAAAGAAAACCCACCACACCCGTACATACCCTGTGGTTATTGTTAATTATCCCATAATTATATTTATTGGCCAGTCATGGCCTAGTTCCTCACTTCTATTAAGTAATTTATTTAAAGTGATCCAATTAATCCTAAAATACCTTCATGTGTTACCCCCTATTGTGTAAGAGGCCACTAACGGCCATATTAAATATAACATCTATAAAAAAATAAAAATAAAATAAATTAAAAAAAAACCCCTAGGTGATTAGCATAATTCCCATTGATTGTGTGTTTCAATCTTCATATCCCCTTCCTTAGTGACGTTCCCTACACCATGCGCTTACAAACCAGCACATTAAACAACAATAAGAAAAAAAAAAAAAAATAAAAAACAGGAAAACTAGGAGACATTCACCTTGCTACCTCCCTCCCCCCTTTCACCAAGTCAGGTATCTCATTATACGGGTAAAAGGGACAGGGAGGGGGGGAGAGACAGCAGTCTAAACAAACAAAATAAATAAATAAATAAAATAAAATAAAAATATATAAAAAAAACCCAATTCCTTCCTTTTCCTCCCTGGCTAAACCCCTATGCAACTAATCCAAGGTATTTATATGGCCCTGGCTCCCTGCACCTTCTCGTTTCATATTTCCCTCTTAATCTATCCCCTGTACACACTGTATCCAGCCTGCCCATATGTCCTCAAATTCCCCTTTTTTGTCTTTAACTACATGAATCCATCTTTCCGCTTCCATTGTCCGGTTGACCTCCCTTTTCCAATCCTCTAATGTTGGGCAGGTAATCTGCTTCCAAAATCTTGAAATTAATACTTTGGCTGCATTTAATAAATGTGGTGTAATGCTCCTCCTATAGGCCTTCATTGTGCCAGTTGTTCCATAAAATAAGAAGTCCAAAGGTGTACACTCTATAGATCTAGGGGCTAACCTCTTGATCCATGGTGCATCTGCTTCCCAGAATTCCTTAATCCTGGGGCATTCCCACCACAGGTGAAGAAAAACTAATTAGGTGACTTCTGAAGGCAATTGGTTCTACTAGATTTTAGTTAGGGGGTATCAGACTAAAGGGGGCTGAATACAAATGCCCCCCACACTTTTCACATATTTGTAAAAAATGTTGAAAACCATTTATCATTTTCCTTCCACTTCACAATTATGTGCCACTTTGTGTTGGTCTATCACATAAAATGCCAATAAAATACATTTATGTTTTTGGCTGTAACATGACAAAATGTGGACAATTTCAGCATGTCTTTGGGGTGTGGGAGGAAACCCATGTAAACTCAGGGAGAACATGCACATAATGCCTTGGCCAAGATTTGTAATGAAGACCCCAGTGCTGCACGGCAGAAGTACTTACCATTAAGCCACTGTGCTGCATCATTCTCACACTTGAATTATTCAAGCATATGGCAGGAACACAACATTTTCCACCCATAGAGCAGTGTAACACAGTATATATGGACTCTTACCCAGAACAAGGATGTCTGTAGAGGATATTACATATCCCGGAGCACAGTGACACCAGATCTTATACACACAGGAATCCTCCTTCATGGCATGTGTCAGCTTCCAGCAGCCACTCCCTGTGTGCAGTCGGAGTCTGGAGTCATGAGATTTAGTATGATTGTAATAACAGTGATTTTCCAGCAATGTCCTCTCCACCCCTCTGCATTGTCTGTACAGCTCCACAGTAACATCATCCTCAGGACATTTCATATTACAGTCAGTGATGTCTGATCCGCTCTGTACATACACCGTTCCTGAGGACACCGGTATGATTATCATACACAGGAGACCTGGGAGGAGAAGACAGACTAGAAATGTGAGCAGAACTTTCATAGTGTCCATAAATTAAAGCGATATTAAACCCAAAACCAAAAAATTTAATATATTGCAGCTTACCAATGATTAGATGTGGTGGCTGCATTAGGTTTTTTTTATGCCTTTTTACCCATTGTTTTCACCCGGTGATCTGGCCAGTAGCACACCTCCTCTGGATGAAGGAGCACAGGTGAAATTTTGGATAGCAGCATTGTCAGTCTGGGTTGAGGGGAGTGTTAGATGTACTAGCAGATTTATATACATTAATAAACGGAAGTCGAACTCCAGCTAAAACTTTAGGCTAGGTTCATACTTGTGTGCATAATTACCGCTGCGGGACTACTCTTGTCTCAGCAGCCACAATTCCCCACACAGAAAAGCGTGCAGCTGTTCTGGAGATGCATGGGAGTACCATTAATCCCAATGGCACTCCCATGCACTGGAAACTGCAGCACAGTTTCCCACACTGGGAACCATTTTGCACTGTGTGGTTTCCCTGCTGCTGTGTTTTCTGGTTGCCCTCAAAGGGCTGGTTGTACCTTGGGTGTGTTACGTAAAGAGTGCAGGGTTCAGGAGTGCGTTATGTGGAGAGCTCAGGATTATGGTACATACAGAGTGCAGGGTTCAGGAGTGCATTATGTGCAGAGCTCAGGATTATGGTGCATACAGAGTGCAAGGTTCAGGAGTGCGTTATATGGAGAGCTCAGGATTATGGTGCATACAGAGTGCAGGGTTCAGGAGTGCGTTATGTGCAGAGCTCAGGATTATGGTGCATACAGAGTGCTGGGTTCAGGAGTGCATTATGTGCAGAGCTCAGGATTATGGTGCATACAGAGTTCTGGGTTCAGGAGTGCGTTATGTGCAGAGCTCAGGATTATGGTGCATACAGAGTGCAGCATTCAGGAGTGCGTTATGTGCAAAGTTCAGGATTTTGGTACATACAGAGTGCAGGGTTCAGGAGTGCGTTATGTGCAAAGCTCAGGATTATGGTACACACAGAGTGCAGGGTTCAGGAGTGCGTTATGTGCAAAGCTCAGGATTATGGTACACACAGAGTGCAGGGTTCAGGAGTGCGTTATATGCAGAGCTCAGGAGGATTATGCTATGTACAGAGTGAAGAGTTCAGGAGTGCACTGTGTACAAAGTGCAGAGTTCAGGGGTGTGCTGTGTACAGAGTTCAGGGCAACTCCAACCTCCTCCCTGAAGCTTTCCTGCATCTCTATCTCCTGTCTTGCCTGGCTCTAGTACCTCCCTGTATAGGTGACTCTGTCTTACCGTGCAGAGAGAGGAAGTGGAAGGTGAGAGCTGGAGGTGGTGGAAAGGAGTACCGCCATGTTCCAGCTGCAAAACTGGGTGCAAGGGCCACATGACAAGGCCTGGAGGGCCAGATTCGGCCCGCGGGCCTTGTGTTTGACATATGTGGCATGTACAGTATACGTTGGGATTATTTTGGACTCTAATCAGTTTTACCATTACCATAAATGGATTTCCATGGAGATCAATTTATTTATGATTTGTATTGAATTTTTCACTGTTTGGATCATCGATTAGGATTTGATTATTTTTCATCAATTTTTTTCACTATATTAATTCTTTAGCGCAGCATTTTTAAACTATTTTGTTTGTTGTGTTTACCTCACTGATTGCTGCAGCTTTATTTATCTTTCTAGCACAGTTTCTTTTTGTTTGTTTGTTTTTTTTTTTGTTTGCTTTCACTTCCAATAAGCATTTACATAATAACAGAATGCTTCTAAAGTGCTGTAATGCTGTGGTGGTGAGGGGGGGGGATAGGGTCACCTGAATCCCCGGATTCAGGTGACCCTATCCCCCCTCACCACCACAGCAATACAGCACTTTAGAAGCATTCTGTTATTATGTAAATGCTTATTGGAAGTGACCAGGAGAAAACTGGTATCCTCTTAAAGCTGGGCCATTATCAGGAGCAGGAGGTGACCAGGGAGGGGTACCAGCACACAGCAGCCAGTATACTTATAGGAGATAGAAGGATGGTCCAGGATATCTGCTGAAAACATCTTTTGGCTTACTTTTTAAGCCCTTAAGGTGAGGGTACAACTGAAGGGGGAGGAGTGCACATTGCATGAAGACACCTTATCACTTTATGTGGACTGTGTGTGATTTACGGAGCACAAGCACTTTACATTATGATTGGATTATTATTTTACGAGCACTTGATATTATTATTGGATTGTTTTGAAATTTACTGTTTTATGTTACACATATCATCCAGATTACTTTACAGCTTAGGTTGTATTGATTGTTGGTTAGGAGTAGCGTGGCACATTTATATACATTTGTTTTTTCACATTGTGGGGAAGTGTGGGAAGTGCAGGCAGCTTTTTCAGTTTTTAATTCACGGTAGTTTATAGTTTTTTGGCAGCTCACGAGGTCTCCCCCATTTCCCATGCAATATAATAAATGTTTTCTTTTTGGTTTAATATTGATTTAAAATGATCAGATTTTCAAAAAAAAAAAAAACAAAAACAAAGGTCACACTGCTGAACATGCCTACATTTTACCATGCCCACAAAACCACACCTTCACACTTAGCCCACATGCAAAATCACACCCCTATATTTTACAATTTTAACAATTGGTCTATAGTTGCAAACTTTGCAAAAAAAGTTTTCAAGGACACCTGTTTTTGCTCTGTGTTCAGCAAGCCATTGGAGGGGGAGGATGTACTTTAATTAGGGGTGAGGCATTTGTTTAAAATGGGTTTCTATAATAAGCATATTGTTAACCTAGTAATTTATTACAGGCATATACAGTATATATTGCCGACTATTCACACAGTGCTTTACATACTCTATGTAACAATTTAAATTTAAAGTACTGCATTAACAGGAAGATGTATCATAAGGACAGATACACAGCCAAGAAAGTCTTCTTCATAAGTAAAACAATTGAGGTTTTTGTTTTGCTACAAGAGTACAGTCTATTCAAGTGCAGCAACTCAACAGCTCTTGCAGAGAATACAGGGATACACACCAATTACACCATAATCAGTATGATGCTGACACCCCAGAAACAGAAACATGTCTGCAGACACTGTATGGTACAGATTCTGTGTCTGCAGACATGTTTCTGGTGTGCAGGGTCAGGACAAGGAGGAGGGCAAGAGGGACAGCTTCCCCGGGTGCAGTGGTATCATATTAGGTGGGGGGGGGGGCGCTACATGGTGCGTTTCTGGTACTACAAGTTGACAAAAGTAATGGCAGCATCATCACTAATTCTGTCAGCGGAAAATACAAGCCAAATCTGGATAGGAGGAATGAGCTGAGAGGAGGAGGTGTGGGCTGTGCTCTCTCTCCTTCCCTCCAGCTCCTCCCTCCTGCCCGCTATCTCCTCCCAGCAAAGAATGTGGGTAGGGAGCAGGTGAGAAAACCCTATAAAGTCCCAATCTGACAGCCAGTGATGTCCCCGATGCCGTGATCTCATACCCTTGGGGATTTTTGCATGGGGGGGTATATCATCTCACAAATCAGAAAAGATGTCACAGGTATTTTGTCACTTATGCTGCAAATCTCCAATCAATGCAGATTTCGTGTCACAGATCACACACACCTGTCCCTGTGCCACCCACCAGAGAAGGGGAACTTTTGCCACACTGCACCTCACACCGATGTAAGGCATCTTTATCCATCACTACATAATTTGGGGGCATCAGTGTACAGGATGGGTAGATAACTAATGGGGATGGAGGGAAGAGGCACTACAGAAGATTAGGGGGGTTATCATTAAATTAGATGAGGGGAGTGCTAGTATAGAAAATGGGGATGTCACTGCAGGAGATAAGGGAAATGTCTTTTTAGGAGACTGTATAGGGGGTGTCACTACAGAAGAGGGGATGTCACTATAGTAGATGGGGGAAGTTACCATTGGAGATGGGGCGTCACTATAGAAGATGGTTAATGTCACTATAGAAGAAGGGGTGTCACTATAGAAGATGGGGTGTCACTATAGGAGATGAAGGGGTGCTACTATAAGAATAGAAGTGTCATTTTAAGACATGAGGGAAATGTCATTTTAGGAGACTGTGCAGGGGTTATCACTACAGGAGATGGGAGAGTGACTATAGTAGATGGGGGTGTGACTATAGGAGATGGGGGGTGTCACTATAGGAGATGGGGGTGTCACTATAAGAGATGGAGGTGTCACTATAAGAGACGGGGGTTTCACTAAGGAGATGGTAGAAGTCAATATAGGAGATGGGAGAGTATAAGACTATAACTATTAGAGATGGGAGATGTCACTATTGGAGATGGGGGGGATGTCACTATAGTAGATGGGGGATGTCACTATAGGAGATGGGCGTCATGTCATTATATGAGATGGGGGTGTCACTACAGGAGATGGGGGTGTCGATATAGGAGATAGGGAAATGTCAGTATTGGAGATAGGGGTGTCACTATAGGAGATGGGGATGTCATTATAAGGGATGGGGGTTTTGATATAGGAGATGGAGGGGTGCCACTATAAGAATGGAGATGTCACTATAGGAGATGAAGTAAATGTCATTTTAGGAGACTTTGCAGGGGGTGCCACTTCAGGAAATGGGATGTCACTATAGGAGATGGAGGGATGTAACTTTAAGAGATTGGGTATCACTATAAGAGATGGGGTGTCACTATGGAAGTTGGGAGAAGTCAATTTAGGAGATGGGGAATGTCATTCTAAGAGATGGGGGTGTCGATATAGGGGATGGTGTATTGCCACTATAAAAATGGAGGTATCACTTTTGGATATGGTGGGGGTGTCACTACAGGAGATTGAGTGTGTCACTATAAGAGATGGGGAATATCGCTAGAGATGTTACTATAGAAGATGGGGGTGTCATTATGGGAGATGGGGCAGTCACTATAGAAAACTGGGGGATGTCACAATAGATGATGGGATGTCATTATACAAAATGGGAGGATGTTTGGTTATTTTATGGGGATTGGTGTACTCTCTCTAAGAGACCCTTATGGTCCCTGGTATGTAGCAGGCATGGCGATCACACATCAGACACTACATAGCACACAGCTCAGACATTACCTGTCACACACCTCCAGATCTGTCCTGACATCTCCTCTCCTGCCCTCTCCATTGTCCTGGTAGAGCATTGCATGAATAATCTGACCAGAATTTATACCAATCTGAGGGACAGGTGTGGTGCTATAAAGGTTGTGTGCTATAAAGGTTGTGTGATATATACAAGGAGGAGAAGAAGTTCTTTACATAGCACATAAAGATATCATAACACTGTAAAAAAACAGCAATAAAAAAAGTTTATAGAAAATTTAGCAAGGTCAGAGTTTTACTTCAGTCTAACCCCTAGAGTTAGAACCAGCTGACATCCTTCTGTATATGGTGGGTTACCAGGCATAGTGGGTGTAGTGCGAGTTAGATTCATGGGCACCAGACACTTCTTGAATGCAAAGAGATCTATATATATGTCTCTTAACAGACCTGTGGGAGAGAGGGTTAGGGCCAGGACACCCTTTAGTAGTTGCAATGTGAATTAGCAGACTCGAGATTTCTATAGGCAGACAGCCATGCAGGGAAAGGCATCAGCAAGACAACACATCTGCAGGAGTAGCAGGGCCATCTTTAATTTTGATTGGGCCCTGGGCAAACATTTTCTTGGGCCCCCCCTCCATTCTGAGACATAAAAAAATAGCAGGTAGACTCAAAATTAGTTTACTGCAGCAGATCACGCAGCAATTGCAATTGTTTGCCAGAAGTTACAGCCGATCCTTACTGCTCACTGGCTGGTTGCTAGAGGTTACAACACATAATTTCTGTTTGCCGATTGGTTGCTAGAGGTTAATGCACATTATTGGCGCTCAATGATTGGTTGCTAGGGGTTATACCACATCATTTCCACTTACTGATTGGTTGCTAGAGATTAAAGCAGATCGCTACTGTTCGCTGATTGGTTGCTAGAGGTTAATGCACATCATTACCTCTTACTGAGCAGTGGAGCAATCCCAAATAATTGAGCAAGTAAAGGGACACATTAATACACATACTACAGGAGAGTGTCAAAGAGTGCAGACATACTACAGGAGAGGTTCAGAGACTGCAAACATACTGCAGGAGACAATTGGAGACTGCAGACATATTGCAGGAGATTACCAGAGACTGCAGACATACTGCAGGAGACAATCAGAGACTGCGAACATACTGCAGGAGATTACCAGAGACTTCGGACATACTGCAGGAGACAATCAGAGACTGCGGACATACTACAGGAGATGACTGGAGACTGTGGACATACTGCAGGAGATTACTAGAGACTGCGGACATACTGCAGGAGATTACCAGAGACTGCGGACATACTGCAGGAAACAATCAGAGACTGCGGACATACTGCAGGAGATTACCAGAGACTGCGGACATACTGCAGGAGATTACCAGAGACTGTGGACATACTGCAAGAGATTACCAGAGACTGCAGACATACTACAGGAGACAATCAGAGACTGCAGACATACTGCAGGAGATTACCAGAGACTGCGGACATACTGCAGGAGATTACCAGAGACTGTGGACATACTGCAGGAGATTACCAGAGACTGCGGATATGCTGCAGGAGATTACCAGAGACTGCGGACATACTGCAGGAGATTACCAGAGACTGTGAACATACTGCAGGAGATTACCAGAGACTGCGGATATGCTGCAGGAGATTACCAGAGACTGCGGACATACTGCAGGAGATTACCAGAGACTGTGAACATACTGCAGGAGATTACCAGAGACTGCGGATATACTGCAGGAGATTACCAGAGACTGCGGATATACTGCAGGAGATTACCAGAGACTGCGGACATACTGCAGGAGACAATCAGAGACTGCGGACATACTGCAGGAGACAATCAGAGACTGGGGACATACTGCAGGAGATTACCAGAGACTGCGGACATACTGCAGGAGATTACCAGAGACTGCGGACATACTGCAGGAGACAATTAAAGACTACGGACATACTACAGGAGACAGTCAGAGACTGCAGACATTATACAGGTGATGGTCAGAGAACTTTCAGCAACGCACAGCTTTACAGTTGAATAACACAGCTCAGGGTTTAAGCAGTCAGGCATTTTATGGGTGTAAGGACATCCCTGGCCAGCCAAACTCACTACATACATTCAGAGGTCCGTGGGCGGGGTTTTCACTCTCTGCTTTCACTACAACAGCCAGGAGCTCCACTGGCGCTTTGTTGGGGGGACCGCGTTACCTGTGATTTGGGGCTCCGATGACGGCTTTGCAGAGTGCACAGAGGACACAGGAGGCTGTATTCCCGTGCTAGCCAGCTGAGAGGGGACGGGGCCGGGAGCTCCACTGGCGCTCTGACCCCACCCCCGTGCAGCCTGTATGCTTGGAACAGAGCGGCTATAGTGAGAGCCAGTGATCGGAGTGGGAGAGTCAATGGAGCTCCCGGCCCCGCCCCCGGACCTCTGTATTTCCCAGCCAGTATAGAGGGGGCAGGGCCGGGAGCTCCACTGACACTCCCACTCCGATCACTGGTCCGAGCATACAGGCTGCATAGGGTGGGATCAGAGCATTAGTGGAACTCCCAGCCCTGCCTCTCTCCGCTGGCTAGTTCGGGAATACAGCCTCCCGTGTCCTCTGTGCACTCTGCAAAGCCGTCATCGGGGCCCCAATTCATGGGTAGAGCGGGCCCCCCCAACAAAAATTGGGCCCAGGGCAAGTGCCTCGTTTGCCCTGCGCTAAAGACGGCCCTGATGAGTAGGACTGGTGTCTCCTATGGCAATAGTCTTGTAACAGTTTCTAACGCAAGTTGTAACAAATTCCTTGGCTTCCTCTACAATCTCCTCTTGTAGATCCTCATTCAACTGAGCTCCCAGTCTCTCTCACTAGACCCGCTGATCCACTGGATCCCCTGAGCTCTTCCAAACTTCTTCATTCAGTATCTTCCTCAAGCATTACGCCGCCTCTCTGCTGGGTCCTAGCTTGGCACTCACAGATACTCGTCAAGCATCACCCCACTGGCCTGCTCGGGTCCCTGGCTTGGCACACAAGATTGCTCTGGAAGCGTCACCTCCGCTGGCTGGGTCCCTAGCTTGGCACCTGCTGAAGCTTCCCAATTTTTCACTGTCCTCGGTTGGTGAGAATGCTGCTCTGGTACTTGCTTCAGCTACTCACAGTGGTCACTGGTAATAAGGTGGTTGGTCCCTTAGTGGCGAAAGCTTTCCCTCTTCCGCTCTCTTGCTTATGGATAGGCCCTCAGACAGCCTAGCAGCCAGATGTGCCCGGTATAGGCCAAAACTCTGGCCTAGCAGCCCGGGCAGCACAACACACGTCCACTAGGGATGAGCTTCGTGTTCGAGTCGAACCCATGTTCGACTCGAACATCGGCTGTTCGGTCGTTCGCCGAATTGCGAACGATATGGGCCGTTCGCGCCAAATTCGTGTGGCGCGTCACGGCCCATAATTCACTGCGGCATCGCAGTGCATTGCTTGCTGATGATTGGCCAAGCATGCACTATGACCCGCATGCTTGGCCAATCACAGCGCCGCCTGAACAGAGAGCCGTAATTGGCCAAAGCCAAGGAGGCTTTGGCCAATTATGGCTCAGGGGATTTAGTACACGCCCCACACTATATAAGGCCGCCTGCACGGCGGCTCTGTGTAGTGTGTGTTCCGGCGTTGAAAGAGATAGACAGAGAGACAGTGTTTGATTTGAGTTAGATAGATTAGGCAGAACAGACAGTCAGTTAGCTGCACTTACAGTGTATTGTGTATATATATGCACCCCAGGTGTTGCATATATATATATACACTGTACTCAGTTTAGCTAGATCCGTTCCTGTTATCTTCTAGACTATTTACATTTAGTGCAGTGTGTCCTGCTCACAGTGTTCAGCTAGATCCGTTCCTGTTATCTTCCTACTGACAGGCAGGCTTGTCTTGTTACAGTATTAACAGCTACCTAAAGAAAATTATTGGTGTTCTTTTGATCCTATTAGTACCACGGTCAGGCAGCTAGACAATTAACATTTAGTGCAGTGCGTCCTGCTCACAGTGTTCAGCTAGATCCGTTCCTGTTATCTTCCTACTGACAGGCAGGCTTGTCTTGTTACAGTATTTACAGCTACCTAAAGAAAATTACTGGTGTTCTTTTGATCCTATTAGTACCACGGTCAGGCAGCTAGACTATTTACATTTAGTGCAGTGCGTCCTGCTCACAGTGTTCAGCTAGATCCGTTCCTGTTATCTTCTAGACTATTTACATTTAGTGCAGTGCGTCCTGCTCACAGTGTTCAGCTAGATCCGTTCCTGTTATCTTCTAGACTATTTACATTTAGTGCAGTGCATCCTGCTCACAGTGTTCATCTAGATCCGTTCCTGTTATCTTCCTACTGACAGGCAGGCTTGTCTTGTTACAGTATTAACAGCTACCTAAAGAAAATTACTGGTGTTCTTTTGATCCTATTAGTACCACAGTCAGGCAGCTAGACTATTTACATTTAGTGCAGTGCGTCCTGCTCACAGTGTTCAGCTAGATCCGTTCCTGTTATCTTCTAGACTATTTACATAGGCAGCTAGACTATTTACATTTAGTGCAGTGTGTCCTGCTCACAGTGTTCAGCTAAACCTACAAGTTAGTGGGGTGCGTCCACCTCACAGTGTTCAGCTAAAGCTACCTGTAGAAGGTTGGTGGTGTTCTCATACTACAGGCAGCAGGCATATATCCCAGCTTAGTGCAGCTACAGGCCATTAGTATGTCTGGAAGGCCAAGAAGGAGAGGTAGACAGTCACAAGCCAATAAGAGAGGGCAAGCAGGCTCTGTGTCTAGTGCTGGTCGTGGAGACGGTGCATCCTCATCAGCACGTGGCCATGGGACACGCTTGGCCTTTTTTTCGGCAGCTGGCCGTGTTGAGCCGCAACATGCGGAAGACTTGGTCGAGTGGATGACCAAGCCGTCCTCATCCTCCTCATCCTCTCTCACCCATGCCCAGGGTGCTTTGTCTGGCAAAGCAGCGGCCTCTTCCCTCGGCTCAATGTCATCAGTGACTCCTTCCCTAGCTCCACCATGTCCTCCTGAGGAGTCCCTCGAACTGTTTGACCACAGTGTTGGGTACATGCTCCAGGAGGATGCCCAGCGTTTGGAAGGCTCTGATGATGATACTAAGCTCGATGAAGGCAGTAACATGAGCACGGACAGAGGGGGTGCCCAAGAAGGACAGCAATCTGGCAGTCATGCTCCCCCTGCTGCAGCATACTGCCGGGTTTGCTCCAGTGATGAGGAGGGAGGGGATGATGAGGTCACTGACTCAACGTGGGTGCCTGATAGGAGAGAGGAGGAGGAGGAGGAGGCGGCACATCACCAACGAGGCAGGATGCCCTCCAGGGGCCAGCCTAAGGGCAGCACATTGACTGCATCACATGTGCAGGGCGCTGCAGTCTCTGCGCGTTATTCAAAAAGTTCTTTGGTGTGGGCCTTTTTTGAGACGAATGCATCAGATCGCACCGCTGCTATTTGCAACATATGTCTCAAGCGTATCTCACGTGGCCAAAACATCTCCCGCTTGGGTACCACATGCTTGACCAGACATATGTTGACCTGCCATGCAGTTCGTTGGCAAGCGCACCTAAAAGACCCACACCAAAGAACAAAGAGGACCTCTCCTTGCTCCTCATCAGCTGAGATTTCCAACCCCACTAGACCTTCAGTCCTCTCTGAGACCTGCACTGAGAGGAATGAAGGTGTAGAATTAGGTGTGTCACAGCCAAGTACTTGTGGGCAATCTGCTTTTGGTACACCGACGTCAGATTGTACCAGGCAAATTTCCCTGCCCCAGCTGCTGCACCGCCGAAAGAAGTCTGCTCCCAGCCATCCACATGCCCAGCGGTTGAATGCTAGCTTGGCAAAATTGCTGGCACTTCAACTGCTGCCTTTTCAGTTGGTAGACTCTGCCCCCTTCCGTGAGTTTGTGGAATGTGCGGTTCCTCAGTGGCAGGTACCCAAACGCCACTTTTTCTCACGGAAGACGATTCCGGCTCTCTACCGGCATGTGGAAGGCAATGTCCATGCCTCGCTGGACAGGGCGGTCAGCGGTAAGGTGCATATTACCGCTGACTCATGGTCCAGCAGGCATGGACAGGGACGTTACCTAAGTTTCACGGCGCATTGGGTGACTCTGCTGGCAGCTGGGAAGGATGCAGGACAAGGTGCAGTAGTGTTGGAGGTTGTTCCGCCACCACGCCTCCAAAATGCTAATGATTGTGACACACCTCTCTCCTCCACCCCCTCCTCTTCTTCTTCCTCCATGGCCTCTTCCTCGGAACCAGCGGTGCTCCGTAGTCGTTCAAGGGGCTACGCAAGTACGCAGGCCAAAAGATGCCATGCGGTGCTTGAGCTGGTGTGCTTGGGGGACAGGAGCCACACTGGGGCAGAGGTTCTGTCAGCTCTGCAGGGGCAGGTTCAGAGGTGGTTGACGCCACGCCAACTAAAGGCAGGAATGGTGGTTTGCGACAATGGCACCAACCTCCTCTCTGCCCTCCGACAGGGACAAATGACCCATGTGCCCTGTTTGGCTCACGTCCTTAACTTGGTGGTGCAGCGGTTCTTGGGCAGGTACCCGGGCTTACAGGATGTCCTGAGGCAGGCCAGGAAAGTCTGTGTGCATTTCCGCCGGTCATATAATGCCAGTGCTCGGCTGACGGACCTCCAAAAGGAGTTTAACCTGCCCAAGAACCGCCTAATCTGTGACATGCCCACCAGGTGGAACTCAACGTTGGCCATGCTGCAGCGGCTGCACAGGCAGCAGAGGGCCATCAATGAGTACCTGTGCGACTATGGCACCAGGACAGGATCAGGGGAGCTTGGTTTTTTTTCCCCACGCCAGTGGGCCATGATCAGGGATGCATGCACTGTCCTGTCACCATTTGAGGAGGCCACGAGGATGGTGAGCAGTGACAGTGCATGCATCAGTGACACTGTCCCCCTTGTCCACCTGTTGGAGCACACGCTGCGTGGAATAATGGACAGGGCACTTGAGGCAGAACAGAGGCAGGAAGAGGAGGACTTCCTTAGCTCTCAAGGCCCCCTTTATCCAGACAGTGTTCCCGCGTGCCCGCCGATCACACAGGAAGAGGACGAGGAGGAGGAGGAGGAGGAAGATTGTGTCAGTATGGAGGTGGAGCCTGGCACTCAGCATCAGCAGCAGTCTTTAAGGGATCAGTCCCAAGAAACACATGGACTTGTACGTGGCTGGGAGGAGGTGGCTGCGGACCATGTCGTCCTTAGTGACCCAGAGGACTCCGGACCGAATGTCTCAGCAAACCTACGCTGCATGGCCTCCCTGATCCTGCAAAGCCTGCGTAAGGATCCTCGTATTCGTGGTATCAAGGAGAAGGACCAATACTGGCTGGCAACCCTCCTTGATCCACGTTACAAGGGTAAGGTTGCGGACCTTATCTTGCCATCGCAGAGGGAGCAGAGGATGAAACATCTTCGGGAGGCCTTGCAGAAAGGTCTGTGCAACGCGTTCCCAGAGACTGGGAGGTTGCAAACTCCTGTTTCTGGACAACGTGTTGCTGAGGCTTCGGTCAGTCAAAGAAGGAGCAGTGGAGAAGGTGGCCGTCTGACCGATGCGTTCAGACAATTTTTTGGTCCGCAGCCCCAAGGTATGATCGGTTCCAGCAACCATCGCCAGCGTCTGTTTTACATGGTGCAGGAATACCTAGGGGCAAGATCAGACTTGGACACCTTTCCCACCGAAAATCCTCTGGGTTACTGGGTCTTGAGGATGGATCACTGGCCAGAGCTTGCACAGTATGCAATTGAGCTACTGGCCTGTCCTGCATCCAGCGTTCTTTCGGAACGCACATTCAGTACTGCTGGAGGCGTGGTAACCGATCACAGGGTGCGTCTGTCCACCGACTCGGTCGATCGACTGACCTTCATAAAAATGAATCAGTCTTGGATCACCACCAGCTACCAAGCACCTGATGCTGATGTAACCGAATAATTTTTTTTGAAATCTCAGATCCCTTCAAAGACTGCCTATGCTGATGCTGAGTGACTATCCCTGAGAAATTATCCTCTTCCTCCTCAATCATCACGCTGATAGCTTGTAAGAACATTTTTGGTTCTGGGCGCCACCACCAGTGCCTAAGGCACAATTTTTCAGCCCCTGTTTAACAGGGGCATGTAATTACAATTTTTGATGCAATACTTTGCAGCAGGGCTCGTTTCTGCGTTACAACTAGAGTATCTGTGAGGGGTTGCAGTGTTGTGGCACCAGCACCAGTGCCTAAGGCCCAATTTTTCTGCCCCTGTCTAACAGGGGCGTGTAATTACAATTTTTGATGCAATACTTTGCAGCAGGGCTCGTTCCTGCATTCCAACTAGAGTGTCTGTGAGGGATTGCAGTGTTCTGGCACCAGCACCAGTGCCCAAGGCCCAATTTTTCTGCTCCTGTCTAACAGGGGCGTGTAATTACAATTTTTGATGCAATACTTTGCAGCAGGGCTCGTTCCTGCGTTCCAACTAGAGTGTCTGTAAGGGGTTGCAGTGTTGTGGCACCAGCACCAGTGCCTAAGGCCTAATTTTTCAGCTCCTGTTCAACAGGGGCATGTAATTACAATTCTTGATCTAATATTTCACAGCAGGGCCCTGCGAGGGCTTACAGTGTTGTGGCCACAGCAACACCTAAGGCCCAAATTTCTGCTGAGTATATAGGGCAGGACCCTACTTTCAAACATCTAACTTACAAACGACTCCTACTTGCAAACGGAAGGAGACAACAGGAAGTGAGATGAAATCTACCCCTAGGAAGGGAAATTCTCTCCTGTAAGAGTTAATATGGGAAAAAAATTCTCCTTTCCACTGATGCTTTCCAATCCTTGTTCCACAAAGAAACCCAAATTTTCAAAAAACATTTTTCATTGGGACAAAAAGTGAGGTGAAATCTTCTGAAGAGGAGGAAAGACAGCAAAACAAATGTCACAGGGGTGATAACCCTTCCTTATGTTTTCCAAAAAGCTTAAAAAAGATTTTTTGGCTGGAGCTAAACACGTTAAAAATGTACCCGTTCAAAATTACAAAGAGATTCTACTTAACAACAAACCTACAGTCCCTGTCTTGTTTGCACCGCCTGTATACTGCTGTTCAGAGTATATAGGGCCTGGTGGCCCCACACCTTTCCTTATTTTAATTTGGGTGCGGGGTTCCCCTTAATATCCATACAAGACCCAAAGGGCCTGGTAATGGACTGGGGGGTACCCATGCCATTTGTCTCACTGATTTTCATCCATATTGCAATGACCCGACATTACATTAAACCCGCAAGCAGTTTTAAATGAGATTTTTTCCTTTAAAAATGACATTTGGTGCAGGGACTGTTCTAAACACGGGAAACACGCGTCACTTTACAGGCATACTATAGACACCCCCCAGGTACGATATTTAAAGGAATATTTCACTTTTTTTTTTTTTACTTTAAGCATCATTAAAATCACTGCTCCCGAAAAAACGGCCGTTTTTAAAAGTTTTTTTTGCATTGATACATGTCCCCTGGGGTAGGACCCGGGTCCCCAAACCCTTTTTAGGACAATACCGTGCAAATTAGCCTTTAAAATGAGCACTTTTGATTTCGAACGTTCGAGTCCCATAGACGTCAATGGGGTTCTAACGTTCGTGCGAACTTTCGGTCCGTTCGCAGGTTCTGGTGCGAACCGAACCGGGGGGTGTTCGGCTCATCCCTAACGTCCACCCAGTTAGCCGTCCAGGTGGCACCTGACCACACCCAAATATATAGGCTCTCCCAGCAGGCCAAGAGGTTCAAAAGACACCCTATATACTCCTAATCTGTCCTTGCATCGCCCTTGTCTTATCTAATGCCACCAAGTGCCCGGCCACCTAGTGACAGAAGAGAGAAGTGCAGCAATTCCAGATTTAGAGTGAAATCAATTGATCCCTAGCAATTGGCCAAGGCAACTACACCTGGCAGATACATTTAGGAGCAACCGTGCCTAAACATCAGGGTGCTACATAAAGAAAACTGATATAATAAAAAAGGTCATGGAAAGACAGGGGAGAACCTGACTTTTACTGTCAATCAAAAAAATTTTCATGTCACACTCACTACCCACAAAATGTTCCCCCCTTCACATTAGAAGCCCTACATTTGAGTTCCCCTTCACTGCAAAAGTCCCCCCTGTACATCAGAACCTTGACTTTAGAAGCCCCCCTCTTCACATCAGAGTCAACTGGTGGCAGCGGTGGGATGCTTCCTGAAGTCTGGGATACCCAAACCACCACCGGACTCTGAGGTCCGGGTAACAGAAGAGGAGAAGTACAGATACCAGCCGCCATGGAAGAGGGATTTGGAAGGTTTGCGAGAGATGCGGATACAGCACAGAGGACCAATGTCAGAGCAGGTCCTGCTGGGATGGTATAATTCTGTCCGCCGGCAACTCTGGAAGGGAGCGCTAGACTGTGAACAGGGCCACCAGGGAAAAATTCTCCCCTCCACCCAGGAAAGGTACTGGTCACAGTATGAAGTGTGAATGCTGTTATTGGGGAAACAACCACACAAGGAATGGACAGCTGAGTTAAACAAGCTGTTCTGGGAAGAGATTCAGCTGGACGAGAGCTACAGGGCCCTTTGCTGGCATGTAGCTGAAGTGCCCATGGACAGTGGACGGCAGCCCAATGGAAGGCTTTGGCTATTGTGGCCTGGGGCTGTTGTACAGGAGCCTGAATTTGGGAGAAATCCGGATGGGCGTTTGGAGGAAATCATGAAATACAGAGACCGGATGCTGAATGTCTCGGAAGTGTGCCAGGCACAGGAAGATTTGGAGGCTCTAGCTGTTCAGGAATGGGAGCTGGAGATTGCCTACAGATGGATGCTAGACTCTGCTCAGCAGCAGGGCTGGGCTCCCTTTGCCTGAGACTATCGGGAAGTACCAACCAACAGCTCTGAAACCCCAGCTGAAGTGTTGGCAATGGGGCAGAGTAACAGGGTGCTTTGCCCACCTCTACCCACAGCTATGGAAGTGCTGCTCTTATGGCGGATACAGCAAGTGCTGACTCAGCTTTATGAACCTGTTTCTGCACAGGATGAGCTTAAATGGAGGAATGCATCTGTTCAGCAGCTGGATAAGTGTACGGGGGAAGGAGCAGCCAGGTCATCTTAACAGAGGGAGGAGAGGAAACCGTTCTCACTCCCCAGCCACAGATCCCAGAAAGCATGGATTTAATTGTCTTTTCATCGGATGTAACATTTACTCAGCTTCCAGCTGAAGTACTGACAACAGGGCAGAGCTCTGCTAGCCTCTGCCCAGCACTGGTAACATTGTCTTGGTTCCAGGGACAGGAGATAGTGAGACTATCTTCACCCACCAGCTCCAGAGACAGGGTATGATCTGGAGCTGGAGGAAGGGTATGATCCTGGCTGGAGGCAGAAAGAATGAGGGAAAGGAAGCTGGAAGAGGGAGATCCACTGCTCTGCAGTCTACTAAGGAAGAACAGCCTGCCCAGTCTGGAAAAACTAGCCCAGCATAAGACCTGAAAGCAGTTTTATCCACAGCTGCAGGACCCAAGGGACAGTGTGAGAACCTCTACACCCCTCAGGGCCCACAAGGGCTGCCAGATCCCATACCCAACAAGTTCTCCCTGGGACAGTGTTAAGGACTATTCTGGAATCCCTTGCTTTTAGATACAATTCAAGGCAGACAGGTGAGTGGGTAGTTTCCAGCTGGAGTCTGAAGAGATTCATCCCAGGTTACTAAAGTGCTCCTTACAGAGGAACTGCAGCCTTCCCCCATTCAGAAAGCATGCTGAATGCTGGACAGTCCAGTAGCTTGATTGCATATTGAGCAAGTTCTGGCCAGTGGTCCATTCTCAAGACCCAGTAATCCAGTGGATGCTCTGTCCGAAAGGTCTCCAAGTCTGCTCTTGCCCCTAGATATTCCTGCACCATATAATGCAGACGCTGGAGATGGTTGCTTGAACCTATCAGCCCTTGGCGCTGAGGACTGAAAAATTGTTCAAAGGCATCGGTCAGCCAGCCACCTTCTCCACCGCTCTTCCTCTGACTGAATGAAGCCTCAGAAATACGTTGTCCAGCACCAGGATTTTGTAACCTGCCAGGGTCTGGAAACTACACAAACTTTTCTTCAAGGCCTCCTGAAGATGTTTTATCCTCTGTTCCCTTTGCAAAGGCAGGATGAGTTCTGCAACTTTACCCTTATAACATGGATCAAGAAGGGTTGCCAGCCAGTAATGATTCCTCTCCTTGATACCATGAATCCTAGGGTCCTTTCGCAGGCTTTGCAGAATCAGGGAGGCCATGCAGCGTAAGTTTGCAGCGGCATTCGATTCTGAGTCCTCTGGGTCACTGAGGATGACGTTGTCAGGAACTACCTCCTCCCAGCCACATACAACTCCTTGGGTATCTTGGGACTGAAAACCATCCCTCGAATACTGCTACATGTTATCCTCTACATTCATGCTGACACAATCCTCATCCTCCTCTTCCTGTGTTGTTGGCGGCACCGCAGGAATGCTATCTGCATAAAGGGAGCCTTGAGAGGAAAGGAAGTCTTTCTCTTCCTCCCACTGTTCTGCCTCAAGTGCTCTGTCCATGATTCCATGAAGCGTGTTCTCCAGCAGGAAGACTAGAGGGACAGTGTCACTGATGCATGCATTGTCGCTGCTCACCATCCTTGTGGCCTCCTCAACAGTGACAGGGCAGTGCATGCATCCTTTATCAGTAGCCTGTGGCGTGGCAAAAAAAAAAACAAGCTCCCCTGACCCTGTCCTGGTGCCATACTCACACAGGTACTTATTGATGGCCCTCTGCTGTGTGTGCAGCCACTGCAGCATAGCCATTGTTGAGTTCCACCTGGTGGGCATGTCACAAATGAGGCGGTTGGTGGGCAAGTTGCATTCCCGTTGAATGTCAACCAGCCGAGCACTGGCATTGTATGACTGGCGGAAATGACCACAGACTTTTCTGGCCTGCCTCAGGAGATCTTGTAAGCCTGGGTACCTGGTCAAGAAATGTTGCACCACCAAATTCAGGACATATGCCAAGTATGGAACATGGGTCAAGTGCAGGACCGTTTTTAAGGCAGGGCAAAAGGGGCAGCTGCCCTGGGCCCCATCATTGCTGTGGGGCCCAAAGCAGCTGCCTCATACTTACCAACTATCCCAGTTTAAATTCCCTTGTCTCTTGAAGTTTTAGTCCCGTGCAGTGTCCCGATATATCATTGTGACGTTCTGTTACTAATGCTGCCCAGCTCTGCCCTATTGCGGTGTACAGATGACTCACCTGCATACCCTGTGTTTACATGTAAATAACCTGCATTAATATGTAAATAGTGGCAGACCGGCTGCATTGATATGTAAATAGAGGTGGCATTCATATGTATATCATGCCCCCCCAAGGTTGTATTCACCATCACTTCTGCTGGGAGGGAAAGGGGCATGCTTGAACGTCCTGCAACTACACTCATTAAGCCTATCAGCCTGTTCTGCAAGGGTAAGCAAATTGGAGGTGGAACCCTTTTTTTAAAATAACATGGTGCCACAGCACCATGAATTTTGGTGCATGTGAATACGCTCATCTCAGGTGTCAATAACAATTAATGGCACTGCTGTGTATCTGCTAAAGGGTAGCACATTTCTGTGGTGTCAGGATTTTGCATGCATTCCCGATGCACACAAATGTTAATGCAGGCTAAATGTCTCAGTTACATTGGTGGTCAGTGTAAATCTTTTCATTACATTTAAGCTTGGTGTACAATCCTTTCATTCATACTAGTGGCCAGTGTGAAGGTCCCCAGTGGCCAGTGTGAAGGTCAGTGTAAATCCCTCCTTACATTGGTGGTTAATGTGAATGCTCCTATTACATTAGTGGCCAGTGCAAAACCCTGTTACATTGATGGTCAGTATTCTTCATTACATTGGTGGTTAGTGTAAATCCCCATCACATTAGTGGTCAGTGTAAATCCCCACTGCATTAGTGGTCAGTGTAAATCCCCATTACAGTGGTGGCCAGTGTAGAAACTCTTTATATTGTTAATCGGTATAAAAATCAAAACTTGCATTTGTGGTCAGTTTTGAATCCTCCCTTACATTGGTGGTTCATGTAGAAGCCCCCTTTAAATATGGTGGTGAGTGCAAATTCCCCCTTACATTGATGGTCAGTATATAAATCCACCTTTATTAGTTTTTGATGTAAAATCCCCCATTATTTTGGTTGTCAGTGTAAATTCTTCATTACATTGGTGTTCAGTGTACATTTCCCTTTACATTGATGGTGCGTGCAGATTTGCCCTTACACTGGTGGTCAGTGTAAATCCCCCCTAACATTGGTGGTCAGTGTAAATCCCCCCTAACATTGGTGGTCAGTGTAGAAGTGTCACCTTACATTGGTGATCAGTACAAATCTCTTTAACAATGGTTATCAGTATAAATTTCCGGGATTTACTAAAACATTTAATGTGAAAATGGCTTAATGTAGCTTAACGTGTATTAAAGTGAGTAAACCTCAATCAATTGCCCTGAAATTTTGCACAGCCTAAGATCTCAACTTCCCAAACCTATCCAAGAAGTTTCATGTGATTCGGTGTACCACAAGGCAAACTATGGACATTAAGCTTGTTTTTTGGAGAGCTTAATGTGGCTTAACGTACAAAAAAGACCCTAAATGTTAACCAATTTCCCCCAAACTTCACACAATAGAAGTATCTATTCATGCTAACATATTCTGAAAAATTCAGCTCATTTAGTAAATCACACCAAAAGTTATTCACATTAAGCTATATTTTACAATGCTAAAACGTTTAATGTAAAGAGCTTAATGTACCATAATGTGCCTTAACCTCAATCAATTGTCTTGAAACTTTTCACAGCCTAAGTTCTAAACTTTCCAAACCTATCCAAGAAGTTTCATGCAATTCGGTGTATCACAAGGCAAACTATGGACAGTAAGCTTGTTTTTTGGAGAGCTTAATGTGGCTTAACGTACAAAAAAGACCTTAAATGTTAACCAATTTCCCCCAAACTTCACACAATAAAATACTCTAGCCATGCAAACATATTCTGAATATTTCAGCTCATTTCTTTAATCACACCAAAAGTTATTCACATTAAGCTATATTTTAAAATGCTAAAACATTTACCGGTAATGTGAAAATGGCTTAATGTAGCTTAACGCGTTATAAAGTACCTAAACCTCAATCAATTGCCCTGAAACTTTGCACAGCCTAATATCTCAACTTTCCAAACCTATCCAAGAAGTTTCATGCGATTCAGTGTTCCACAAGGCAAACTAGGGACATTAAGCTTGTTTTTTGGAGAGCTTAACGTACAAATAAGACCTTAAATGTTAACCAATTTTCCCCAAACTTCACACAATAGAAGACTCTATCCATGCGAACATATTCTGAAAATTTTAGCTCATTTAGTAAATCACACCAAAAGTTATTCACATTAAGCTATATTTTACAATGCTAAAACGATTAATGTAAAGAGCTTAACATACCATAATGTGCCTTAGCCTCAATCAATTGTCTTGAAACTTTGCACAGCCTGAGTTCTCAACTTTACAAACTTATCCAAGAAGTTTCATGCAATCTGGTGTACCACAAGGCAAACTATGGACATTAAGCTTGTTTTTTGGAGAGCTTTTTGTGGCTTAAAATACAAAAAAGACCTTAAATGTTAACCAATTTCCCCCAAACTTCACACAATAAAAGACTCTATCCATGCCAACATATTCTAAAAATTTCAGCTCATTTGGTTAATCACACCAAAAGTTATTTACATTACGCTATATTTTACAATGCTAAAACATTTAATGTAAAGAGCTTAAAGTACCATAATGTCCCTTAACCTCAATCAATTGTCTTGAAACTTTGCACAGCCTAAGTTCTCAACTTCCCAAACCTATTTAAGAATTCCAGATCGTTTGGTAAATCACCCGAAAAGTTATTCACATTTAACCATTTTTTTACAATCCTTAACCAGTTGCAGACTTTGGGCGCACTAGACACGCCCAAAAACATGTCATCAGTGTACACAGGTCATGTCTAGTACATCTAGTCCTTCTGCTCTGCTGCCAGGAGGTTTCCCTGTCTCCAGGGCCGGATTTGCCACAAGGCCACCGAGGCCAGGCCTCGGGGCTGCAGTGGTGTAGGGGCGGCGCCGCTCCTGCAGCGACTTCACGGCCGCCCCCCCTTTCGTGCTGCCCATTAAAGTCTATTATGGGCACCAGTGCCCATAGAAAAGATGGCCGCGAGCCGACCACGCAACTGCGCATGCGCCGTTCCAAAGTCGGCCGGGCTCGGGAAAGCTCGTAAGCGCTCAGCTGGGCGGCGCATGCGCAGTAGCGTGATTGCGCCGCACGGTGCCATTTTTGAAAAAATCGAGGGTAGGTAGTAATGTCAGCGGTGTGGCGGCGGGGGAGAGAGATGACATCTCTCATTGCCCGCACCGCTGTTCCACCCTCCTCCTTCTGATGGCAGGCAGCATGGCAAGTGACATCTCCATCTGGTGGCAGCATGGCAAAGGACATCTCCATCTGGTGGCAGCATGGCAAGTGACATCCCCATCTGGTGGCAGGCAGCGTGGAAAGTGACATCCCCATCTGGTGGCAGGCATAATGGCCAGTGACATCCCCATCTGGTGGCAGGCATGGTGGCAAGTGACATCCCCATCTGGTGGCAGGCAGTGTGGCAAGTGACATCCCCATCTGGTGGCAGGCAGTGTGGCAAATGACATCCCCATCTGGTGGCAGGCATGGTGGCAAGTGACATCCCCATCTGGTGGCAGGCATGGTGGCAAGTGACATCCCCATCTGGTGGCAGGCATGGTGGCAAGTGACATCCCCATCTGGTGGCAGGCATGGTGGCAAGTGACATCCACCATCTGTTGGAAGGCATAGTGGCAAGTGACATCCCCATCTGGTGGCAGGTATGGTGGCAAGTGACATCCTCATCTGGTGGCAGGCAGCGTGGCAAGTGACATCCCCATCTGGTGGCAGGCATGGTGGCAAGTGACATCCCCATCTGGTGGCAGGCAGCTTGGCAAGTGACATCCCCATATGGTGGCAAGCAGCGTGGCAAGTGACATCACCATCTGGTGGCAGGCATAGTGGCAAGCGACATCCCCATCAGGTGGCAGGCATGGTGGCAAGTGACATCCCCATCTGGTGGCAGGCATGGTGGCAAGTGACATCCCCATCTAGTGGCAGGCAGCCAGGACAGGGTCAGGGGACCTTGTTTTTTTTTCCCCACGCCAGTGGGCTATGATCAGGAATGCATGCACTGTCCTGTCACCATTAGAGGAGGCCACGAGGATGGTGAGCAGTAGAGATGAGCCGAACACCTGCCAGTTCGGTTCGCACCAGAACCTGCGAACGGACCGAAAATTCGCACGAACGTTAGAACCCCATTGACGTCTATGGGACTCGAACGTTCGAAATCAAAAGTGCTCATTTTAAAGGATAATTTGCATGGTTTTGTCCTAAAAAGGGTTTGGGGACCCGGGTCCTACCCCAGGGGACATGTATCAATGCAAAAAAACTTTTAAAAACGGCCGTTTTTTCGGGAGCAGTGATTTTAATGATGCTTAAAGTAAAAAAAAAAAAGTGAAATATTCCTTTAAATATTGGGGGTGTCTATAGTATGCCTGTAAAGTGGCGCGTGTTTCCCGTGTTTAGAACAGTCCCTGCACCAAATGTCATTTTTAAAGGAAAAAATCTAATTTAAAACTGCTTGCGGGTTTAATGTAATGTCCGGTCCTGGCAATATGGATGAAAATCAGTGAGACAAACGGCATGGGTACCCCCCAGTCCATTACCAGGCCCTTTGGGTCTTGTATGGATATTAAGGGGAACCCCGCACCCAAATTAAAATAAGGAAAGGTGTGGGGCCACCAGGCCCTATATACTAGGTTTGTTGTTAAGTAGAATCTGTTTGTAATTTTGAACGGGTACATTTTTAACGTGTTTAGATCCAGCCAAAAAATCTTTTTTAAGCTTTTTGAAAACATAGGGAAGGGTTATCACCCCTGTGACATTTGTTTTGCTGTCTTTCCTCCTCTTCAGAAGATTTCACCTCACTTTTTGTCCCAATGACAAATGTTTTTTGAAAATTTGGGGTTTTTTGTGGAACAAGGATTGGAAAGCATCAGTGGAAAGGAGAAATGTTTTTCCCATATTAACTCTTACAGGAGAGAATTTCCCTTCCTAGGGGTAGATTTCATCTCACTTCCTGTTGTCTCCTTCTGTTTGCAAGTAGGAGTCGTTTGTAAGTTAGATGTTTGAAAGTAGGGGCCTGCCCTATATACTCAGCAGAAATTTGGGCCTTAGGTGTTGTTGTGGCCACAACACTGTAAGCCCTCACAGGGCCCTGCTGTGAAATATTAGATCAAGAATTGTAATTACATGCCCCTGTTGAACAAGAGCAGAAAAATTGGGCCTTTGGTGGTGGTGGTGGTGGTGCTGGTGCCACAACACTGTAAGTCCTCACTCGCTCTTGGTGGGTGCAGAAATGGGCCCTGCTGTGAAATATTAGATCAAGAATTGTAAATACATGCCCCTGTTGAACAAGGGCAGAAAAATTGGGCCTTTGGTGGTGGTGGTGCCACAACACTGTAAGTCCTCACTCGCTCTTGGTGGGTGCAGAAATGGGCCCTGCTGTGAAATATTAGATCAAGAATTGTAATTACATGCCCCTGTTGAACAGGGCCTGAAAAATTAGGCCTTAGGCACTGGTGCTGGTGCCACAACACTGCAACCCCTCATAGACACTCTAGTTGGAACGCAGGAACGAGCCCCGCTGCAAAGTATTGCATCAAAAATTGTAATTACACGCCCCTGTTAAACAAGGGCTGAAAAATTGGGCCTTAGGCACTGGTGTTGGTACCACAACACTGCAACCCCTCACAGACACTCTAGTTGGAACGCAGGAACGAGCCCTGCTGCAAAGTATTGCATCAAAAATTGTAATTACACGCCCCTGTTAAACAGGGGCAGAAAAATTGGGCCTTAGGCACTGGTGCTGGTGCCACAACACTGCAACCCCTCACAGATACTCTAGTTGGAATGCTGAAATGAGCCCTGCTGCAAAGTATTGCATCAAAAATTGTAATTGCACGCCCTTGTTAAAAAGTGGCTGAAAAATTGTGCCTTAGGCACTGGTGGTGGCGCCCAGAACCAAAAATGTTCTTACGAGCTATCAGCGTGATCATTGAGGAGGAAGAGGATAATTACTCAGGGATAGTCACTCAGCATCAGCATAGGCAGTCTTTGAAGGGATCTGAGATTTAAAAAAAAATTATTGGATTACATCAGCATCAGGTGCTTGGTAGCTGGTGGTGATCTAAGACTGATTTATTTTTATGAAGGTCAGTCGATCGACCGAGTCGGTGGACAGACGCACCCTGTGATCGGTTACCACGCCTCCAGCAGCACTGAATGTGCGTTCCGAAAGAACGCTGGATGCAGGACAGGCCAGTATCTCAATTGCATACTGTGCAATCCCTGGCCAGTGATCCATCCTCAAGACCCAGTAACCCAGAGGATTTTCAGTGGGAAAGGTGTCCAAGTCAGATCTTGCCCCTAGGTATTCCTGCACCATGTAAAACAGACGCTGGCGATGGTTGCTGGAACCGATCATACCTTGGGGCTGCGGACCAAAAAATTGTCTGAACGCATCGGTCAGATGGCCACCTTTTCTACCGCTCCTTCTTTGACTGACCGAAGCCTCAGCAACACGTTGTCCAGAAACAGGAGTTTGTAACCTCCCAGTCTCTGGGAACGCGTTGCACAGACCTTTCTGCAAGGCCTCCCGAAGATGTTTCATCCTCTGCTCCCTCTGCGATGGCAAGATAAGGTCCGCAACCTTACCCTTGTAACGTGGATCAAGGAGGGTTGCCAGCCAGTATTGGTCCTTCTCCTTGATACCACGAATACGAGGATCCTTACGCAGGCTTTGCAGGATCAGGGAGGCCATGCAGCGTAGGTTTGCTGAGGCATTCGGTCCGGAGTCCTCTGGGTCACTAAGGACGACATGGCCTGCAGCCACCTCCTCCCAGCCACGTACAAGTCCATGTGTTTCTTGGAACTGATCCATTAAAGACTGCTGCTGATGCTGAGTGCCAGGCTCCACCTCCATACTGACACAATCTTCCTCCTCCTCCTCGTCCTCTTCCTGTGTGATCGGCGGGCATGCAGGAACACTGTCTGGATAAAGGGGGCCTTGAGAGCTAAGGAAGTCCTCCTCTTCCTGCCTCTGTTCTGCCTCAAGTGCCCTGTCCATTATTCCACGCAGCGTGTGCTCCAACAGGTGGACAAGAGGGACAATGTCACTGATGCATGCACTGTCACTGCTCACTAGGGATGAGCTTCGTGGTTCGACTCGAACATCGTCTGTTCGCCCGTTCGCCGAATTGCGAACAATATGGGCCGTTCACGCCAAATTCGTGTGGCGCGTCACGGTCCATAATTCACTGCGGCATCGCAGTGCATTGCTGGCTGATGATTGGCCAAGCATGCACTATGACCCGCATGCTTGGCCAACCACAGCGCCGTCTGAACAGAGAGCCGTAATTGGCCAAAGCCAAGGAGGTTTTGGCCAACTATGGCTCAGGGGATTTAGTACATGCCCCACACTATATAAGGCCGCCTGCACGGCGGCCCTGTGTAGTGTGTGTTCTGGCGTTCATTGAGAGAGAGAGAGACAGACAGTGACATTTGATTTGAGTTAGATAGATTAGGCAGAACAGTCAGTCAGTTAGCTGCACTTACAGTTAGTGCAGTGCGTCCTGCTCACAGTGTTCAGCTAAACCTACAAGTTAGTGGGGTGCGTCCTGCTCACAGTGTTCAGCTAAACCTACAAGTTAGTGGGGTGCGTCCTGCTCACAGTGTTCAGCTAAACCTACAAGTTAGTGTGGTGCGTCCACCTCACAGTGTTCAGCTAAACCTACAAGTTAGTGGGGTGCGTCCTGCTCACAGTGTTCAGCTAGATCCGTTCCTGTTATCTTCTTACTGACAGGCAGGAAGAGGAGGAGGAGGATTGTCAGCATGGAGGTGGAGCCTGGCACTCAGCATTAGCAGCAGTCTTCAAGGGATCATTTACAGTCCAAAGAAACCCATGGACTTGTACGTGGCTGGGAGGAGGTGACTGCGGATCATGTCGTCCTTAGTGACCCAGAGGACTCCGGACCGAATGCCTCAGCAAACCTATGCTGCTTGGCCTCCCTGATCCTGCAAAGCCTGAGGAAGGATCCTTGTATTCGTGGTATCAAGGGGAGGGATGATTACTGGCTGGCAACCCTCCTTGATCCACGTTACAAGGGTAAGGTTGCGGACCCTATTTTGCCATCGCAGAGGGAGCAAAGGATGAAACATCTTCGGGAGGCCATGCAGAAAGGTTTGTGCAACACGTTTTCAGAGCCTGGAAGGTTACAATTTCCTGGTCCTCCTGGACAACGTGTTGCTGAGGCTTCGGTCAGTCACAGAAGGAGCAGTGGAGAAGGTGGCCGTCTGACCGATGCGTTAAGACAATTTTAGTCCGCAGCCCCAAGGTCTGATCGGTTCCAGCAACCATCACCAGCGTCTGATTTACATGGTGCAGGATTACCTAGGGGAAGATCAGACTTGGACACCTTCCCCACCGAAAATCCTCTGGTTACTGGGTCTTGAGGATGGATCACTGGCCAGAGCTTGCACAGTATGCAATTGAGCTACTGGCCTGTCCTGCATCCAGCGTTCTTTTGGAACGCACATTCAGTGTTGATGGAGGCTTTGTAACTGATCACAGTGTGCCCCTGTTCACCGAATTGGTAGATCGGCTGACCGTCATAAGAATCAGTCTTGGATCACCAGCTACCAAACACCTGATGCTGATGTAACCGATTGATTTGATTTTTTTTTTTTAATGTGAGATCCCTGTAAGACTGCCTATACTGATGCTGAGTGACTATCCTGTTATGCTGAGTCACAATCCTCTTCCTCCTCAATTTTCACGTTGATAGCTTGTAAGAACATTTTTGGTTCTGGGCACCGCTACCAGTGGCCAAGGCCCAATTTTTCTGCCCCTTTTCAACAGGGGCGTATAATTACAATTTTTGATGCAATACCTTGCAGCAGGGCTCATTCCTGCGCTCCAACTATAGCATCTGTGAGGGGTTGCAGTGTTGTGGCACCAGTGCCTAAGGCCCAATTTTTCTGTCCCTGGTCAACAGGTGCATGTAATTACAATTCTTGATCTAATATTTCACAGCAGGGCCTGTTCCTGCGCCCACCAGGAGTAACTATGAGGGCTTACAGTGTTGTGGCAACATCAACACCTAAGGCCCCGATTTCTGCTGAGTATATATGGCAGGACCCTACTTTCAAACATCCAACTTACAAACGACTCCTACTTGCAAACGGAAGGAGACAACAGGAAGTGAGATGAAATCTACCCCTAGGAAGGGAAATTCTCTCCTGTAAGAGTTAATATGGGAAAAACGTGTCTTCTCTCCGCTGATGCTTTATCACCAATCCTTGTTTCACTAAAACCCCCAAATTTTCAAAAAACATTTGTCATTGGGACAGAAAGTGAGGTGAAATCTTCTGAAGAGGAGCACAGACAGCAAAACAAATGTCACAGGGGTGATAACCCTTCCCTATGATTTCCAAAAAGCTTAAAAATTGATTTTTGGCTGGAGCTACACTTTAAAAATGTACCAGTTCAAAATTACAAACAGATTCTACTTAACAACAAACCTACAGTCCCCGTCTTGTTTGCACCGCCTGTATACTGCTGTTCAGAGTATATAAGGCCTGGGGGCCCCACGCCTTTCCTTTTTTTAATTTGGGTGCGGGGTTCCCCTTAATATCCATACAAGACCCAAAGGGCCTGGTAATGGACTGGGGGGTACCCATGCCATTTGTCTCACTGATTTTCATTCATATTGTCAGGACCCGACTTTACATTAAAGCCGCAAGCAGTTTTAAAAGACTTTTATTCCTTTAACCACTTGCTTACTGGGCACTTAAACCCCCCTCCTGTCCAGACCAATTTTCAGCTTTTAGCGCTGTCGCAATTTGAATGACAATTGCGTGGTCATACAACACTGTACCCAAATGAAATTTTTATCATTTTTTCCCCACAAATAGAGCTTTCCTTTGATGGTATTTGATCACCTCTGCGGTTTTTAGTTTTTGTTAAAAAAATTGAAAAAGACAGAATTTAAAAAAAAAAAATATTTTTTTTTATATTTTGTTATAAAATTTTGCAAACAGGTAATTTTTCTCCTTCGTTGATGTACGCTGATGAGGCAGCACTGATGGGCACTGATGGGTGGCGGTGATGGGCACTGATGGGTGGCAGTGTTGGGCTCTGATTGGGCACTGATTGATGGCAGCACTGCTAGGTGACACTGATTGGCACCACTGGTGGGCATTGATAGGTGGCACTTGTGGGCATTGATAGGTGGCACTTGTGGGCACTGTGGGCACTGGCAGGTGGCTATGACAGATGGCACTTGGAGGCACAGATGAGGCATATGTGCCTCCTTCCTCTTCGGGACCGATGTCCCTTTGACATAAGCCGGTGATCGGCTTTTTTTCCAGCTGTCAGCGTGATGAGAAAACGAAACCGATCACCGAGCTTTTGTTTACATCATGTGATCAGCTGTCATTGGCTGACAGCTGATCACATGGTGAGGGGCCGGGACCGCCCCCTTACTCGGATCTGTGATCATCCGAGTCTCTGTGACTCAGTGATCACAGCGCGCACACTGCGCGCTCTGCAGGGTGCGCGCGGTGCGTGTGCACAGGGGAGGACATCCCATGACGGCCTTCCGGAGATTGAGGTCCACGCTGTAGCCGTCATTCGGTTATGGTCCGGACCTCAAGTGGTTAAAAAATGTCATTTTGTGCAAGGACTGTTCTAAACACGGGAAACACGCGCCACTTTACAGGCATACTATAGACACCCCCCAGATACGATATTTAAAGGAATATTTCACTTTTTTTTTTTTTCACTTTAAGCATTATTAAAATCACTGCTCCCAAAAAAACTGCTATTTTTAAAACTTTTTTTGCATTGATACATGTCCCCTGGGGCAGGACCCGGGTCCCCAAACCATTTTTAGGAAAATAACTTGCATATTAGCCTTTAAAATTAGTACTTTTTGAACATTCGAGTCCCATAGACTTTAATGGGGTTCTAAAGTTCGTGTGAACTTTCGGTCTGTTCACAGGTTCTGGTGCGAACCGAACCGCGGGGTGTTCGGCTCATCCCTACTAGCAAGGTCTCATGTACACTGCTGCTGGTAAGATGTAATGTACACGGGATGTTTTTACAACCTCTCCTGAACTATCTAACTTGACAGATAGTAACCCACATTTAAAACGTCCGTTTTGCCGCATTTAGCCGTGTTTGCGTTACTTCGGCGTCTGAACTCATTTTTTTTGCCTTCAAAGAAAAGCCTATAAATGCAACTTCCTAAAAACGACATTAAACAAACACAAGTACACATAAGATAACATTGGATGAGTTTAGGGGCAGTTGAAAAAAGCATCCAACTGCCTCTGAACGTTCGTTTACCAGCAGCAGTGTACATGAGGCCTAAACGGATGTTTAGGAGCAGTTTAACATTTTTTTTTCAGCTGCCCCCAAACTCTTCTCTATGTTATCTTATCAGTACATGTACACAGGGTCATTTATAGTTGTTTCTAGGCAGTTGAGAAGCATTTTTTGGAACGCAAAAAAAATTGGTTCAGGATGGACTTTCAGAGGCATTTGAAATGCCAAATGCTTGTAAAAGCTGTAACCTGAGTTTAGGCACTTTTTTTTTATAAGCGTTCCTAAAGAGGAACATGTAAGATATGGGAGAAACACAATTTTCACCACATGCTGTTGCCTGCAAGGAGAGAGAGAGTCTCTCTTTGAGTCCATAGTTAAAGCACACTGCTCTCTCTTCTCACAGAAAGTTATTAATTTACATTGTTTTCCTTGCATTGTGGACATGTGGGAGGGTCTCCTGAGGTCATCTTTAAAAAAGCTTCTAACCTCAACTGCTGATAACTGCTGCTAGACTAGCTGTTAAATGGAGGTTTATCAGCTGTCAGTTTCCAGCGTTCAGAAGAGGTTTCACACCCGATACAGAGACCCCTGCAAACGCATTTGTTAATGCTCTGGGAACACGTGCATGGTCTTGTCACCCCAACTCGGAAGTGAGCCGTTCACCTTTGCACAGTTCCATTTGTTAGTTTCAGACACTTAACGATCAGGGGCGATCAAGGGGTTAAATGTGTTCCGCATGCATCACAGGATGTGAGGTCGGGAAGTTCCTCTGTTGGGGGCGGGGCCTGAGCATGGCGCCGAGAGGGTGATCCGAGAAGACCTGTGAGAGGCTGCGGTGTCCCCACCCCAGATAGTCCCGAGTCTCGCTGTCTCCTGCTGACCTTCCATGCTGGTTAATGACTCATGGAGAACCCGTTATTCTACACCAGCGGGTAATCGTATGTGTGGAGCTAGTGGAAATGGAGCGGCAACCCCCTTGCTGACCCCCCTGCCTATACAAGGAGGCACTGATCGGCTGGGTGAGAGGGACCAAGCAGAAAGCCGGACATCCCGAACAGCAGCACAGGTACCGAAAGGGGAAAGTGGAGGAGCAGGTACAGAGCGGTGAGCAGAAACACTGAGGCTGACGCCAGCTGATGTAGCGGTGGAGGAGTAGCCAGGGGGAGAGAAGCGGAGTGTAAGGTAACACCAGAACCGCCCTGCCTGTCAGTGAACGGGGGAGAGGGGATGAGAGCGGTGAGAACGGGGGTTGCAGTGACAGACATAGAGACGGAGCAGGGGGGAGCCCCTGTGTGTTTTTTTTTTTCTTTTGGATGACAACTCAGCCCCCGCTCCTCCGGAGGGTATTGATCAGAGCCACTGCCCTGGGCTCTGTCTTCCCATCTCTTTTTTTTTTTTTTCCCTCTCTTTTTGCATCCCCTTATTTTTCTTTTAACCCCTCTATCCCTCTCCTTGAAGAGTCTGGATGAGGGAGAGGAGATATAGAAGTACCCTATGTGGGCTTTGAGCTGGACAAGCTTGAAAGCAAGAAGTGAGCAGAGAACAAGGGTGAGTGTTAACTTGCACCTAAGTGATATTCTAACGCTTTATTTAATAATGAACTGCCTATGAAAACAGCTCATGAGTTGTCATGAAATTGTGCACGAACTGCCTTTATAACCGCTTTGGAATGGCCCACGAAAATAGCATATGATTATCCCATTAAACTGCGGAAAAGCTGCATATGAAACCGCTTATGACTGGCTTCTGAGTTGCTTATGAGCTGCCTAGGAAACTTTATGAACTATGAAATTGGTTATTACTGCCTATAAAACAAAAATTATCTATTAACTTTCTGTGAATGGTTTGGATAAAGGTACGCCATGAATAGCTTTATACACTGTAACAGCAGGCAGGTAAAAACACCGGGGAAGAGTTAATGAGCCCAGCTGAAATAAGTGGGCTCATGAAGACCGATAGAAAACACCCCAGCATGCTTAGGGAGATGCTCCATCCTGGAACCAGTTCTGTGTTTGTGTAGACTGGGGAGTGTGGTATCTGTCCTGTGCGGTGAGTTAACGCCTGTGTGGCAAACTTCTCAAAGAGAGATAGGGACTGGGGCAGCACAAGGCTGCACCCTGTTGTTAGATAGGGAATGCTACCAAGCACCTGATGCTGATGTAACCGATTGATTTGATTTTTTTTTTAATGTGAGATCCCTTCTAGACTGCCTATACTGATGCTGAGTGACTATCCTGTTATGCTGAGTCACAATCCTCTTCCTCCTCAATTTTCACGTTGATAGCTTGTAGGAACATTTTAGGTTCTGGGCACCGCTACCAGTGGCCAAGGCCCAATTTTTCTGCCCCTTTTCAACAGGGGCGTATAATTACAATTTTTGATGCAATACTTTGCAATACTTTGCAGCAGGGCTCATTCCTGCACTCCAACTATAGCATCTGTGAGAGGTTGCAGTGTTGTGGCACCAGTGCCTAAGGCCCAATTTTTCTATCCCTGTTCAACAGGTGCGTGTAATTACAATTCTTGATCTAATATTTCACAGCAGGGCCCATTCCTGCGCCCACCAAGAGTAACTGTGAGGGCTTACAGTGTTGTGGCAACACCAACACCTAAGGCCCCGATTTCTGCAGAGTATATAGGGCAGGCCCCTACTTTCAAACATCCAACTTACAAATGACTCCTACTTGCAAACGGAAGGAGACAACAGGAAGTGAGATGAAATCTACCCCTAGGAAGGGAAATTCTCTCCTGTAAGAGTTAATATGGGAAAAATGTGTCTTCTCTCCGCTGATGCTTTATCACCAATCCTTGTTTCATTAAACCCCCAAATTTTCAAAAAACATTTGTCATTGGGACAGAAAGTGAGGTGAAATCTTCTGAAGAGGAGCACAGACAGCAAAACAAATGTCACAGGGGTGATAGCCCTTCCCTATGTTTTCCAAAAAGCTTAAAAATTGATTTTTGGCTGGAGCTACACTATAAAAATGTACCAGTTCAAAATTACAAACAGATTCTACTTAACAACAAACCTACAGTCCCTGTCTTGTTTGCACTGCCTGTATACTGCTGTTCAGAGTATATAGGGCCTGGTGGCCCCACACCTTTCCTTTTTTTAATTTGGGTGCGGGGTTCCCCTTAATATCCATACAAGACCCAAATGGCCTGGTAATGGACTGGGGGGTACCCATGCCATTTGTCTCACTGATTTTCATTTATATTCAGGCCCGGATTTACTCCCTTTGCCGCCCCAAGGCCGGGTCCTTTAATGCGGCCCCCCCCCCACACACACCACGTCCTTTATCGATGACTTCTACAATAGATCAATTAAAAACATATCTCCACACACGAGAACACTGAAAATAACTGGCTTTAATTGTACAGACTAAAAATACTTCAGGGTAAGCGCGCGAGGGGTAAGGATTTTTCGCAGGCAAATTTTCAAGGCAATCGCTGGTGTTAGTGCTTCAATCATCCCCGGCACCATGGTTGTTATGGTGTCAGGATGATTGAAACACATTATTTCTATCTTTACATGGTAATATAAACTGAAATAGTTCAACTCACCATAATGCAGAATCATTGGTGTCACCTGCCACCATCTCTTGTCACTTGCCACTATGCCTGCCACCAGATGGGGATGTCCCTTGCCACGCTGCCTGCCACCAGATGGGGATGTCACTTGCCACCATGCCTGCCACCAGATGGGGATGTCACTTGCCACCATGCCTGCCACCATATGGGGATGTCACTTGCCACCAGATGGGGATGTCACTTGCCACCAGATTGGGATGTCACTTGCCACCAGATGGGGATGTCACTTGCCACCAGATGGGGATGTCACTTGCCACCAGATTGGGATGTCCCTTGCCATGCTGCCTGCCATCAGAAGGAGGAGGGCGGAACAGCGGTGCGGGCAATGAGAGATGTCATCTTTCTCCCCCGCCGCCGCTCCGCTGACATTACTTGCTACTTTCAATTTTTTCAAAAATGGCGCCGGGCGGCGCAATCACGCTACTGCGCATGCGCCGCCCGGCCGTGTGCTTACGAGCTTTCCCGAGCCCGGCCGGCTTCGGAACGGCGCATGCGCAGTTTCGTGGTCGGCTCGCGGCCATCTTTTCTATGGGCACTGGTGCATAATAGACTGTAATTGGCAGCACGAAAGGGGGGGCGGCCGCAAAGTCGCTGCAGGAGCGGCGCCGCCCCTACACCATTGCCGCCCCGGGGCCTGGCCTCGGTGGCCTTGTGGCTAATCCGGCCCTGTTCATATTGTCAGGACCCGACTTTACATTAAAGCCGCAAGCAGTTTTAAAAGACTTTTATTCCTTTAACCACTTGCTTACTGGGCACTTAAACCCCCCTCCTGTCCAGACCAATTTTCAGCTTTTAGCGCTGTCGCAATTTGAATGACAATTGCGCGGTCATACAACACGGTACCCAAATGAAATTTTTATCATTTTTTTCCCACAAATAGAGCTTTCCTTTGATGGTATTTGATCACCTCTGCGGTTTTTAGTTTTTGTTTAAAAAATTGAAAAAGACAGAATTTAAAAAAAAAAATTATATTTTTTTTATATTTTGTTATAAAATTTTGCAAACAGGTAATTTTTCTCCTTCGTTGATGTACGCTGATGAGGCGGCACTGATGGGCACCGATAGGTGGCAGTGATGGGCACTGATGGGTGGCGGTCATGGGCACTGATGGGTGGCAGTGTTGGGCACTGATTGGGCACTGATTGATGGCAGCACTGCTAGGTGACACTGATTGGCACCACTGGTGGGCATTGATAGGTGGCACTTGTGGGCATTGATAGGTGGCACTTGTGGGCACTGTGGGCACTGGCAGGTGGCTATGACAGATGGAACTTGGAGGCACAGATGAGGCATATGTGCCTCCTTCCTCTTCGGGACCGATGTCCCTTTGACATAAGCCGGTGATCGGCTTTTTTTCCAGCTGTCAGCGTGATGAGAAAACGAAACCGATCACCGAGCTTTTGTTTACATCATGTGATCAGCTGTCATTGGCTTACAGCTGATCACATGGTGAGGGCCCCCTTACTCGGATCTGTGATCATCCGAGTCTCCGTGACTCAGTGATCACAGCGCGCACACTGCACGCTCTGCAGGGTGCGCGCGGTGCGTGTGCACAGGGGAGGACATCCAATGATGGCCTCCCGGAGATTGAGGTCCGCGCTGTAGCCGTCATTCGGTTATGGTCCGGACCTCAAGTGGTTAAAAAATGTCATTTTGTGCAAGGACTGTTCTAAGCATGGTTAACACGCGCCACTTTACAGGCATACTATAGACACCCCCCAGATACGATATTTAAAGGAATATTTCACTTTTTTTTTTTTTTCACTTTAAGCATCATTAACATCACTGCTCCCGAAAAAACTGCTATTTTTAAAACTTTTTTTGTATTGATACATGTCCCCTGGGGCAGGACCCGGGTCCCCAAACCCTTTTTAGGAAAATAACTTGCATATTAGCCTTTAAAATTAGTACTTTTTGAACATTCGAGTCCCATAGACTTTAATGGGGTTCTAAAGTTCGTGTGAACTTTCGGTCTGTTCACAGGTTCTGGTGCGAACCGAACCGCGGGGTGTTCGGCTCATCCCTACTAGCAAGGTCTCATGTACACTGCTGCTGGTAAGATGTAATGTACACGGGACGTTTTTACAACCTCTCCTGAACTATCTAACTTGACAGATAGTAACCCACATTTAAAACGTCTGTTTTGCCGCATTTAGCCGTGTTTGCGTTACTTCGGCGTCTGAACTCATTTTTTTTGCCTTCAAAGAAAAGCCTATAAACGCAACTTCCTAAAAACGACATTAAACAAACACAAGTACACATAAGATAACATTGGATGAGTTTAGGGGCAGTTGAAAAAAGCATCCAACTGCCTCTGAACGTTCGTTTACCAGCAGCAGTGTACATGAGGCCTAAACGGATGTTTAGGAGCAGTTTAACATTTTTTTTTCAGCTGCCCCTGAACTCTTCTCTATGTTATCTTATCAGTACATGTACACAGGGTCATTTATAGTTGTTTCTAGGCAGTTGAGAAGCATTTTTTGGAACGCAAAAAAAATTGGTTCAGGATGGACTTTCAGAGGCATTTGAAATGCCAAATGCTTGTAAAAGCTGTAACCTGAGTTTAGGCACTTTTTTTTTATAAGCGTTCCTAAAGAGGAACATGTAAGATATGGGAGAAACACAATTTTCACCACATGCTGTTGCCTGCAAGGAGAGAGAGAGTCTCTCTTTGAGTCCATAGTTAAAGCACACTGCTCTCTCTTCTCACAGAAAGTTATTAATTTACATTGTTTTCCTTGCATTGTGGACATGTGGGAGGGTCTCCTGAGGTCATCTTTAAAAAAGCTTCTAACCTCAACTGCTGATAACTGCTGCTAGACTAGCTGTTAAATGGAGGTTTATCAGCTGTCAGTTTCCAGCGTTCAGAAGAGGTTTCACACCCGATACAGAGACCCCTGCAAACGCATTTGTTAATGCTCTGGGAACACGTGCATGGTCTTGTCACCCCAACTCGGAAGTGAGCCGTTCACCTTTGCACAGTTCCATTTGTTAGTTTCAGACACTTAACGATCAGGGGCGATCAAGGGGTTAAATGTGTTCCGCATGCATCACAGGATGTGAGGTCGGGAAGTTCCTCTGTTGGGGGCAGGGCCTGAGCATGGCGCCGAGAGGGTGATCCGAGAAGACCTGTGAGAGGCTGCGGTGTCCCCACCCCAGATAGTCCCGAGTCTCGCTGTCTCCTGCTGACCTTCCATGCTGGTTAATGACTCATGGAGAACCCGTTATTCTACACCAGCGGGTAATCGTATGTGTGGAGCTAGTGGAAATGGAGCGGCAACCCCCTTGCTGACCCCCCTGCCTATACAAGGAGGCACTGATCGGCTGGGTGAGAGGGACCAAGCAGAAAGCCGGACATCCCGAACAGCAGCACAGGTACCGAAAGGGGAAAGTGGAGGAGCAGGTACAGAGCGGTGAGCAGAAACACTGAGGCTGACGCCAGCTGATGTAGCGGTGGAGGAGTAGCCAGGGGGAGAGAAGCGGAGTGTAAGGTAACACCAGAACTGCCCTGCCTGTCAGTGAACGGGGGAGAGGGGATGAGAGCGGTGAGAACGGGGGTTGCAGTGACAGACATAGAGACGGAGCAGGGGGGAGCCCCTGTGTGTTTTTTTTTTTCTTTTGGATGACAACTCAGCCCCCGCTCCTCCGGAGGGTATTGATCAGAGCCACTGCCCTGGGCTCTGTCTTCCCATCTCTTTTTTTTTTTTTTTCCCTCTCTTTTTGCATCCCCTTATTTTTCTTTTAACCCCTCTATCCCTCTCCTTGAAGAGTCTGGATGAGGGAGAGGAGATATAGAAGTACCCTATGTGGGCTTTGAGCTGGACAAGCTTGAAAGCAAGAAGTGAGCAGAGAACAAGGGTGAGTGTTAACTTGCACCTAAGTGATATTCTAACGCTTTATTTAATAATGAACTGCCTATGAAAACAGCTCATGAATTGTCATGAAATTGTGCACGAACTGCCTTTATAACCGCTTTGGAATGGCCCACGAAAATAGCATATGATTATCCCATTAAACTGCGGAAAAGCTGCATATGAAACCGCTTATGACTGGCTTCTGAGTTGCTTATGAGCTGCCTAGGAAACTTTATGAACTATGAAATTGTTTATTACTGCCTATAAAACAAAAATTATCTATTAACTTTCTGTGAATGGTTTGGATAAAGGTACGCCATGAATAGCTTTATACACTGTGACAGCAGGCAGGTAAAAACACCTGGTTGCATCCAGGATGGAAAATATGTATGCCCTAGATTCAGGCTTTATGCTGACTTATACCACTAAGGGGAGTGCTGGGAGTCCTGCAGGGGAAGAGTTAATGAGCCCAGCTGAAATAAGTGGGCTCATTAAGACCTATAGAAAACACCCCAGCATGCTTAGGGAGATGCTTCATCCTGGAACCAGTTCTGAGTTTGTGTAGACTGGGGAGTGTGGTATCTGTCCTGTGCGGTGAGTTAACGACTGTGTGGCAAACTTCTCAACGAGAGATAGGGACTAGGGCAGCACAAGGCTGCACCCAGTTGTTAGATAGGGAATCTATGTGTGTAGTAAGCGGTCAAACTGACCAGGATTTCTTTTCATGTTTCTTTTTGTTTTGCTGTTATATTTTTCACTGCATATAGCATAAATAAACGGCACCTTTGTTTTTTTTTTCACCTGCAATGCTGTCTGCTGTGCCTGATTTTGTGTGGGGAACCCATCCAGGGGGTCACACACACCCGATGCCGAGCTAACCCCCTCACAGTTGGTGGAGAATGCGGGCAGTTTTTTTTTTTTTTAAGGCCAGCATGGAGGAGATACTGAGACAGCTGGCTCTAGCAAATGCAAATCAGCAGCAGACAAATGCGGGTTTGCAAAAGAGTCTTGCAGCTCAACAACCGAGCCTCGCGGCTCAGCAGCAAGCTCACCAGCAGAGTCTGGAAGCTCAGCAACAAGCCCAGCAGCAATCTGAGGCCCGCTTCATAGACCTGTTACAAAAGCAAGAGCAGAGACTCCAACAACAAATGGAGACATTAATGCAGCAACGTCCGCAGACCAGTGAGGCAAGTGGTTCCACTAATACCGCATCCTTTGGCGTGAGCCGTTTACTGACAAAAATGACTGGAGAGGATGATCCAGAGGTGTTTTTGACCACATTTGAAAGGACTGCTGAAAGGGAAAAGTGGCCTAAAGAGCAGTGGGTTGGACTTGTGGCCCCTCTGTTAACGGGGGAATCGCAGAAAGCCTATTATGACCTAGAGCCGGACCAAGCAAAAGACTATGTGGTGCTAAAAACAGAAATATTGGCACGGCTGGGTGTCACCCTGGCCGTCCGGGCTCAGCGTGTTCATAACTGGACTTTCCGGCTTGGAAAACCCCCCAGGTCTCAAATGTATGATCTCATTCACCTGAGCAGGAAGTGGCTGCAGCCAGAGACTTTGACCGCACCAAACATTGTGGAACATGTTGTTATGGATCGTTTCCTGAGAGCTCTTCCTACTGCCATCCAAAAGTGTGTAAGCCATGGAGACCCAGAAACTGCAGATAAGCTTATGGATCTGGTTGAGAGGTACTTGGCTACAGGGAACCTGACCACCTCTTCCATGGACTCACGGACTTTCCACCCTAAGACCAGACCATCCCCAGTGGCGGGTAAGATGACTCCAAGGGGTGAGGGTGGAGAGAGTGAGAGGGTGGGGGTTCAACCTAATGTCTGGCGGGAGTAGCCCGGGAAGCCCAGGCCGCAAGAGGCAGCGAAAAAGATTATTTGCTACCGCTGGCGGCAAGAGGGACATATTTCAGCCAATTGCCCAGTTATGGATGAACCTATGCAATGTGACTTTATAAGGGACAGACGTCAGTCGCGGTTTGCGACAGTCGCATGTACTGCCATTCGGGGACCTGAGAAACATTTATGTAAAATGTATATTAATGGTAGAAATGTTGATGTGTTGCTGGATTCAGGTAGCCTGGTGACATTGATAAAGGCTGAATTAGTTACTACAGAGGTCTCTGGGAATAACAAGGTGGCTGTTATTTGTGTGCATGGGGACACCCGAGAGTATCCTGTAACTTCAGTGTTTTTTGAGATCCACAAAGGTAACCTCTCTCATCAGGTGGGGTTAGTGTCTCACTTACCACATGATGCCATTGTGGGAAGGGATTTTCCAATGTTCTGGGAACTCTGGGATTGTCCTGAGCCCCCCACTGGTGCCCCTATAGACCAGAAAGATGATGACCAGAATTCCTCTGAGAGTGGTGAGGACTCTCCTGAATTTCCCTTGTCGGTATTGGCAGGGGAAACTTGAGAAAATGGGGAGGAGCCAACATCCTCAGATGAAAACATGCCGTCTGTGGAGTTTTCGGATCTCGAGGTTCACAGGGAAAATTTTGCCACAGAACAGTTAAAAGACCCCACCCTAATAAAGGCACGGGAAAATGTGGTGAAAATAGATGGCGAGTTAGTGAACCCGGAAAAAACTTGCACTTACCCGTACTTCACTGTGGAAAGGGACCTACTGTATCGAGTGGCTCAAAGGGCAGAAGAAACCGTTGAGCAACTTGTGGTGCCCAAACCTTACAGGAAGTTGGTGTTGGAATTGGCCCATGGGCACATTCTTGGAGGTCATCTGGGGACAGAGAAAACGAGAGAGAGAGTATTGCAGAGATTCTATTGGCCTGGGGTCATGAAGGAAACAGAAAATTATTGTTCCTCCTGCCCTGTGTGTCAGAAGTTGGCACCTATGCCACATTTCCGTAACCCGCTGGTACCTCTTCCTATCATTGAGGTACCCTTTGAGAGGATCGCAATGGATTTGGTAGGTCTGATAATGAAGTCTGCTAGGGGGCATCAGTACATTTTGGTTATAATGGACTATGCCACCCGTTATCCGGAAGCGATTCCTCTTCGAAATACCTCGGCCAAAACCATAGCCAAAGAACTATCTCTTGTTTTTAGCCGTGTGGGTATTTGTAAGGAACTGCTTACGGACTAAGGTACACCTTTTATGTCCCGGGTTATGAAAGAACTATGCAAGTTGTTCAAAGTGACACAATTACGTACGTCTGTGTATCACCCCCAAACAGATGGGTTGGTTGAAAGATTCAACAAAACCCTAAAACAAATGTTAAAGAAGGTGGTGGATAGAGATGGAAAGAATTGGGACTGTCTAATACCCTATTTGATGTTTGCCATTAGGGAGGTACCCCAATCCTCTACGGGTTTCTCACCCTTCGAGTTACTCTATGCGAGACACCCAAGAGGACTGCTGGATATCGCCAAGGAAACTTGGGAAAATGAGAGTTCTCCCCACAGGAGTGTGATTGAGCATGTCGCCCTGATGCAAGATAGAATTGCACAGGTAATGCCAATCGTAAAGGAACATTTGGCCCAAGCGCAGTTAGCACAGCAGAGAGTGTACAACGGTGGGGCCCTGACCCGTACTTTTTCCCCGGGGGGGGATAAGGTATTGGTGCTAGTCCCTACGGTTGAAAGCAAATTCATGGCCAAATGGCAAGGTCCATACGAAGTTCTTGAAAAAGTGAGTGAGGTGAACTATAGGGTCAGACAGCCAGGAAGGCGAAAGCTGGAACAGGTATATCACGTCAATCTGCTGAAAGCCTGGAGGGATAGGGAATCCCTAGTCGCAGAGACTTTGTCACCGGTCCAGTCTGATTGCTTTGTTCCTGAGGTTGGAATCGCAGTCACCTTATCGAAACCCCAAAAACAGGAGGTTAAAGAGTTTGTACTTCGCAACAAAGAGATTTTCTCTGAGCTGCCGGGAGAAACATCTGGCGTAGAGCATGATATTATTACCCCGCCAGGAGAAAGGGTAAAACTAAAACCTTATAGAATACCAGAGGCCCGACGGGAGGCAATACGTGGGGAGGTTCAAAGGATGCTAGAATTGGATGTGATAGAGGAGTCCCAGAGTGACTGGTCCAGTCCTATCGTACTAGTGCCCAAACCTGATGGGAGCTGGCGGTTTTGTAACGATTTTCGACAATTGAATAAAGTTACAAAATTTGACACCTACCCCATGCCGCGTATAGATGAGTTGATCGACCGGCTGGGAACAGCCCGATACATGACAACTCTCGATCTCACCAAAGGGTATTGGCAAATTCCCCTGGTCGAGTCGGCCAAGGAGAAAACTGCGTTTTTAACCCCAGATGGGGCATTCCAATACAAGAGAATGCCGTTTGGGTTACAGAATGCACCTGCAACATTTCAGTGGAAAATGGACAAGATTCTGAAGCCCCATCAGAAGCCCCATCCAGCTTACCTGGATGATGTGATTATCCATAGCACAGATTGGGTCTCACATCTGCCAAAAGTGCAAGCAGTCTTAGACTCCATCCGGGAAGCTGGGTTTACGGCCAATCCAAAAAAGTGTACCATTGGACAGGAGGAGGCCAAATATCTGGGGTACACTATTGGGAGGGGAGTGATAAAGCCTCAAGTCAATAAAGTCGAGGCCATACAGAGTTGGCCACGTCCCAACAGCAAGAAACAGGTACGAGCCTTTCTGGGAATCGCTGGCTATTATCAGCGATTCATTCCCCATTTTGCTTCTCAGGCTGTGCCCCTCACCAATCTGACAAAAGGGAAAGAGTCTTTCATGGTCAAATGGTCCCCAGAGGCTGAAGCAGCATTCCAGTCCTTAAAAACAGCCTTATGTAGCCAGCCAGTGTTGTACTCACCAGACTTCTCTAAGGACTTTGTTGTACAAACTGATGCATCAGACGTTGGGTTGGGAGCAGTGTTGTCCCAGGTCTGGAACAGGGAAGAGCACCCAGTCATTTACCTCAGCAGGAAATTGAAGTCCCATGAGGTAAATTACGCCACAATTGAGAAGGAGTGTTTAGCGGTGAAGTGGGCTCTAGATTCCCTTCGATACTATCTGTTAGGTAGGCACTTTGACCTGATAACTGATCACGCTCCTTTAAAGTGGATGGCTCAAAACAAGGAGACCAATAGAAGGATATATAGGTTGTTCCTGGCCCTACAGGAATTCAACTTTACAGTAAAGCATCGCCCTGGCGTTAAAATGGGGAATGTGGATGCTTTGTCTCGAGTACATGCGTGCCTGACTGCGTGTGTTCCAACCTCAAGGTTGAAACAAGAGGGGGGGGGGATGTGACAGCAGGCAGGTAAAAACACCTGGTTGCATCCAGGATGGAAAATATGTATGCCCTAGATTCCAGGCTTTATGCTGACTTATACCACTAGGGGGAATGCTGGGAGTCCTGCAGGGGAAGAGTTAATGAGCCCAGCTGAAATAAGTGGGCTCATTAAGACCTTAAGAATACACCCCAGCATGCTTAGGGAGATGCTCCATCCTGGAACCAGTTCTGAGTTTGTGTAGACTGGGGAGTGTGGTATCTGTCCTGTGCGGTGAGTTAACGCCTGTGTGGCAAACTTCTCAAAGAGAGATAGGGACTGGGCCAGCACAAGGCTGCACCCCGTTGTTAGATAGAGAATCTACGTGTGTAGTAAGCGGTCAAACTGACCAGGATTTCTTTTCATGTTTCTTTTTGTTTTGCTGTTATATTTTTCACTGCATATAGCATAAATAAACGGCACCTTTGTTTTTTTTTCACCTGCAACGCTGTCTGCTGTGCCTGATTTTGTGTGGGGAACCCATCCAGGGGGTCACACACACCCGCTGCCGAGCTAACCCCCTCACAACACCTTCTATTTAACTGCGCTATCAGTGGGTATAGGCCCGTGTGAAGGTCTGTCCAAAGCAACATTTGAACTGCATACAAAACTGCATATGAACTGCGCATGAAGTAGCTTGCGAATCACATATATTTGACAAAGGACGGGAGCGCAGGACCAGATAAACCAGCACCAGAAAAAAAGTAACAAGGGAATAAAGATAAGAAAAAAGTCCCTGGAAAAAAGAAAGGTGAGACCTCAGACCAACCCAGAGAGGATATAAGCACAGAAAGTGCTTTGGAGATAAGCAAAATGGAGGAACAAGGAGCTGGTACCCAATTGCCAACAAAACTGGAAATGCCAGATATGTTTTTAAGACTGGAAAATTCTATTAAAATAGAAATCTCCACTCTATGAGCCGATCTAGTTCAGCTGTTGACACAAGTAGACGAGACAGAAGAAAAGACGGATAAACAGGCTCAAGAATTACGGTATTTATCTGTGTATAACATGCACTGGCGTATAACATGCACCCCAAGTTTAGGAGGGCATTTGAAGGAAAAAAACTTTTAGGAGGTAAGTTTAAGTAAAAAAAACTTACATGTAAATGCCCATCAATGCAGCCTCATCAGTGTCCATCTGCAGCCTTGTCCATCATTGCAGAATGATCAGTGTCCATTTGCAGCCTTGCCCAGTGCCGTTTGCAGCCTTGCCCATTGTCATATGCAGCCTTGCACATTGTCATATGCAGCCTTGCCCAGTGCAGCCTTGCCCAGTGCTGTGTGCCATTTACAGTTGCCCATTGTCATATGAGCCTTGCCCAGTGCAGCCTTGCCCAGTGCCGTGTGCCATTTGCAGTGTTTCATTGTTTAAATCTGCCGCCAAGATAGAGCCTGTGTACTCGGTTCGTCACACCGCCCTGCCTCCCTGCTGTTTCAGAGGATGAGAAGCGAGCGCTGCCGAAAAAGACCGAGCCGAGTGTACTGTGTACTCGGCTCGGCTCGCAGTCCCACCCAGTCCCGCCATTGGACGGAGTGTTATGTCCATCATAGGAGCTGGGTGGGACTGCGAGCGGAGCCAAGCACTCAGCTCGGTCTTTTTCGGCAGCACTAGCTCCTCATCCTCTCACAGCAGGGAGGCGGGACGGCGTGACTGCGAGTGGAGCCGAGCACTCGGCTCAGTCTTTTTCGGCAGCGTCCGGTCTTTTGTGTCGGCGCTCGTTTTTTTCCGGCGGCGCTCGGTCTTTTTTGGCGGCGTTCACTTTTTTTGGCACACAGACAGTGGGGATCGGCGTATAATACGCACCCACTGATGGGTGCTGATTATTTTTCTCCCATATAGGTTAGAAAGTACGGTGATCAAGGATGACATCAATAAAATTTATATCATATAATGTTTGCAGGGTTAATAAGCCAACAAAAAAGGCATAAAATCTTAAAGGAGGTTAAGCAGTATAAAGCTGGGGTAGTGTTTCTTCAGGAGACACACATCTCCCATGAGGCCAACGTAAGGCTGTTCTCGAGAGAGTATCCAACATGGTTCTATGGGGATTCTACAACAAGAAGAGCAAAGGGGGTAGCTATTGGAGTGGTAAGAGGAGTACGGTTCATATTGGACAAAAGGATGACAGACCCTGAAGGCCGATACCTCTATGAACTGTGCAAAATCATATATAGAAGTATTTTTACAGTATTAGCATTTTATCATGCACTTTGCACCTTGATATCAGTATTAGCATTTTTTTATGCACCTTGCACTTTGATATCAGTCACATTTACCGATTTATTGTTTGTATGAATTTGTATGAATTTGACTGTTTTTGTATGTGTACAACCTTTAGCAGCACAATTCCTTCTCTCTATTGATTTCTGTGAACAGTGCAGCACCAACCCCCACTTCATTTTACTCTGTGTGTAGGTACGGATTGACCCCTATTCGGTGCTTGCAGCAGTTCCATCCTAATCCTCCTGTACATGGTAGCGCAGGAATAAATACTTGCCTTAACCACTTGACCACTGGGCACTTAAACCCCCTTCCTAACCAGACCAATTTTCAGCTTTCGGGGCTCTCACACTTTGAATGACAATTACTCAGTCATGCAACACTGTACCCATATGAAATGTTTGTCCCTTTTTTTCACACAAATAGAGCTTTCTTTTGGTGGTATTTAATCACCTCTGGGTTTTTTTATTTTTTGCACTATAAATCAAAAAAGACTGAAAATTCGGAAAAAAAAAAAAAATCTTTGTTTCTGTTAAAATTTATTGGCGAGTATGGGCAGAGTATTGGCATAGTATTGCATAGTATGGGCACTGAGCAGCGCTGTGGGCACTACAGATCCAGCCCACAGCGCTGCTGCAAATGATCTCTCCCCCTCTCCCCTCGCACTGTACAGATCAGTACAGAGAGGGAAGGGAGGAAGAGTGATCACGTGGTAAACGGCCGATATCAGCGTCTGTTTACCGTGATGCGCCGGGTCTTCCGGACCTGACGGTCACGGATGTTCCTGGGTGCGCGCCCCAGGGGGCGTTTCTGTGAGGACGTCCCACGGACACCCACCCAGAATAAGCCGACCGCGCTGTAGCCGTCTTTCAGCTATGGCTCGGTCAGCAAGTCTTTAAATGAAGAAATAATACAGAATATTAAAGAAGTAGAGAAAATAAAATAAGAAATAGAACAATACTTCAAAATAAACGATACAAAGGAGATAACGGAGGCCACCCTCTGGGAGGCCCATAAAGCCTATATTAGAGGCATCCTTATAGAGATAGGATCAAGGAAACAAAAGGAAAGGAAATGGAAGTATTAATAAAAGAAATCCATGAACTAGAACAGAGGCATAAAAAAAGGGAGAAGGGTGGCTTCAGGCACTGGTGATAGAGATGAACTAAAAGACCTACTGGACCAGGAGATGAGGAGGGACTTTAATAGAATTGCAAAAGAAAGATCTCTATGGGGAGATAAAATGGGGAAACATTTGGCAAGAATAATTGAAGAAGAAAAAATCACTAAACTATATAGAAAAAACACAGAATAGTGCTGGGGAGATGGTATTTTCAACAACAGAAATAACTTATGTGTTCCAGAATTACTATGGGTCTTTATAGTCAATAAAACAAAAGGGTCAACAAGAAATAAAAGTGGAAAAGATAAAAGTTTTTAAAAAGTGCCAGATTACCTCAAGTGGCTGAGAATAAGTTAATTACATTAGAAAATCCCATAACAGAAGAGGATATCAACATAGCCTTAAAAGAATCGGCATCGGGAAAAAGTGCAGGTCCTGACGGGTTTACGATTTATTTATTACAAAAAATTTAAAGAGAACTTGCTACCTAAACTATGCTCATATATGAATGGATTGGGAACAAATTACGAGATGGGAAGAGAAGCCCTATTGGCCTCAATTACAATTATTCCAAAGGGGGGAAAAGACAGTACTCTATGTTCAAGTTATAGACCAATATCTTTGAACGCAGATACGAAATTATTCGCATAAGTATTATCAGATTGAAAGACCTGATGACGGATTTGGTACATGCGGACCAAGTAGGGTTCATCCCCCGGTAGAGAAGGGAGAGACAATGGGGTGAGAACATTGCTCTTGCTTCAGAAAATTAGAGCGGAAAATACCCCAGGTCTACTCCTGTCGATTGACGCAGAAAAAGCGTTTGACAGGGTAGACTGGGGATTCATGATGAGTACATTGGAAACTATGGGGGTGGGCCCCAAGGATGGTCCAATGGATTAAAGTTCTATATAAGCATCCCACTGCAAACATGAAGGTCAATGGGACTTTATCGCCCCCCCCGTTGAAATGTATAATGTAACTAGACAGGGGTGTCTCTTATCACCCCTATTATTTGTATTCTCATTAGAACCTCGGCTGGCAACAATAAGGAATAACCCAGATATAGGAGGAATTAAGATTGGAGAGGAAGAACATAAAATAGCAGCCTATGCCGATGATGTACTGTTTTATATTACCAATCCTAGGATTACAATGCCCAATTTAATGAAGACTCAGAAACATTATGGAGAACTATCAAACCTTTTTTTTTTTTTAATTCTTTTTATTGAAGTATTTCAATTAAGGTACAGAATAGAACCTATTGGGCATACCCAGGCTCGAACGTATACACAGCAGACATACCGAAAACACCAATAAAACTAGAACATAACCAATAAAAATTATTCTAAAGGAAAAAATTTGCGCTAGGTGTACCGCGGTGGGGATAGCTGCGCATCTATTTTCACAGAAAAATTTTTAACACCCCAGTTTGTTACTACATCAGAATATGTATGGACAATATGTACTATTTTGATTTAATTTGTTACTAGTGAATCATTGTGCACTGTGGTTTTCTTCTTTTTAATGTTTGTTTATATTCAGCGCTGCACTTTTCTTTATATATAACCAATAAAAACTTGGTACGCTCGGACCACCTATTGTAGTTTGAAACATATCTGTTTTTCCAGATAAACTTCAGAACCTAGCTCAATATGAAGATAGATCCTCTCTGACCTTAGTTACCCAGAAGATTTCTGACTAGTGAAAGAATTCAAAGTTCCATTAACTAGGAATGGTTGAATTACTGTATGGATATTTACTGGTCATCTACAGAGTCTACATTTGTAGATGGGGATTCCACCCATATGTCCCACATTTTGTGAAATTTCTTAGCACATCCTCTAGACAAGTGGCCTTCTACAACGGGAGGGCAGAGTTAATTAACCGTTTCCAGAGATTGAGGGATGGTTCAGTAGAAGTCTTTCACCGGAGTACAATGGCCTTGCGTGCATAATAGACTATTAATCCCAGGAGGGTTCTGACTGCTTGACTATGAGCCAGAGGGCCGACAGGCACACCTCCACGGTCAGTGGGATTTGGATGGTGGTGACAGTGGAAATAACCGTTGCTACCTCCCTCCAAAATTTTTTTTATTTGAGGACAGGTCCAAAATACATGAATAAAACCCGCCGACGGCGCAACACACCTCCAGCACAAAGCTGGGACAGACGGGTATATTTTATGTAGACGTGAGGGTGTGTAATACACTCTGTGCATGATCTTAAACTGTATTAGTCTGTCTCTTGCCGAAACTAATCCTCTGTGTCCATGTCAGGGAAGTTCTCCACCTACTTGGCCTTAAGAGTTTCAAGTCCCTTGTGTATGTTAGGTGACAATGCTTTGTATATGTTGGACAGAGGCTTAGTGTAAGAGAACTGCCATTGCGCTCCGGGCACACTCGCACATGCGCGCGCCCATACAGAATTCTGCCGATCGCAGATGTGCCAATGCGCGTGCGCAGAGCAGTGTGCGTGCCTGCAGAAGCGCGTCCACGCTGCCCTTTGGCGCCAGACGGCCTATTTAAGGGGCACACTGACTTCTGATGGTTGCTGACAGATCTTAAGCTGTTCCTGTACCCGTATCCTGTTGTTGTTACCTGCCTGATACTAGTTGCTGAACCTTGGCTATCCCTGACCTTGCTGCTGGATTCTCATATTCTTCTGGTTATCGGTTCCTGATCCCGGCCTCCTAATTGACCTTGCTCCTGCCTGATGACTTGGTACCTCACTGCCCGCCTGCTACTGAACCTGGCTATCCTTGTGACTATGCTCCTGTCTGATGTTTGGCTCTTCTCTGCAACCCGAGTATCTGCATCTTCATTCCAGCGACTTGCTGCGACTTCCTGTCTTTCAAGAGTCGCATCTTCTGCTTCAGGCCTCCAGGGCTACATCTGCAGGCACTCATGTTCCTCCAGTCCCTTGGTTCCTTCTGTCTCCACTCTCAGCGGGTCCAGAGCTTGGAGATATAAGAGAGGCTGACCTCGTCATTTAAGACTCCAACCAGGTACGTGACACTTGGTTACAGAGACATCTCCGAGTAAGTCTTCCAGAAACAAAGTATAAAAAGCCACTTGAGAGTTCTCAAATTGAGCACTAAAAGCATGCCTAAGCTGCAAGAACCTAAACAAATATGAGTTAGGCAGTTTGTATTTCTGTTTCAATCCATCAAAGGTCTGCAATCGACCCCCGGTACAAATCTTATCCACATATTTATTACCCTTGCCCAGATATTAGGATCCGGAATTGGCGGTGACGGGTTAAACCAAAGGGGAGTATGTGGTGAGATATGCCCAGAAGGCATGGGGCGCAGAGAGAGAGCCACTGACCACACCCTCAGGACAGTTCGCATAGCCACTGTCAGGTGAAAAGGTGCAGAGGGTCCACGATAGATTAAGTTCCGCAACGCCTCAGAGGAGCCCAAACAAGCTGCCTCCAGAACCACTGCTGCGTTGGACTCATCAGAGACTAACCAATTTTGTGCGTGTGACAACTGGGCTGCCAAGAAGTATTTATGTAGGTCGGGACAAGCCAAACCCCCCTCCTTCCAAGGTCTCTGCAACACCGCCAACTTAAATCTGGGCTGGCCTGTGCCCCAGAGAAAAGCAAGTAGGGTAGTATTTATTAAACGGAACACCTTCTTTGGTGTCCACACTGGGGAATGTGTCACGTACCTGGTGGGTTGTGAGCCTGAAGTGCAGAGAAAGACCTCCCTTACAGCTCCCACTCCCGTTCCCCTGGAATGGAGACAGAGGGCCAGGAGTGAGGAGTGGTATGGGTGCCTGGCAGGATCAACGGTTGCTGAAAGACAGTAGTGGTGGCACCCTCTGGAGTCAGGAACCTGAAGAGTAGACTGAGAACAGAGACTGGAATGCTGGACTGGAACCAGGAACAACAGCAGGTAATAGCAGACTGGAAGCTGGACTGGAACCAGGAACAACAGCAGGTAATAGCCTGGAACGCTGGACTGGAACACAGCAGAAGATAGCCTGGAACGCTGGACTGGAACACAGCAGAAGATAGCCTGGAACGCTGGACTGGAACACAGCAGAAGATAGCCTGGAACGCTGGACTGGAACACAGCAGAAGATAGCCTGGAACGCTGGACTGGAACACAGCAGAAGATAGCCTGGAACGCTGGACTGGAACACAGCAGAAGATAGCCTGGAACGCTGGACTGGAACACAGCAGAAGATAGCCTGGAACGCTGGACTGGAACACAGCAGAATATAGCCTGGAACGCTGGACTGGAACCAGGAACAACAGCAGGCAATAGCAGACTGGAGCTGGTGTACACAGTGGAGGTTCAACAAGCCGGTGGTCAGTAACGGTCAGACAGCAGAGGTACCAGGGGTAATGCAGAGGGATGGTCAGGCAAGCCAAGAGGGTCTGGTGCAGGCAGATAGCAGGATCGTCAAACAGGAAGCCGGGTCAGATAACAGGATACACAGATCAGGTAACACTCACAGAACGCTGTAGAGCAGACAGCGGGGAAGGAGTGTGACAGGCAGGTTTAAATAGCCCGCCTGACACCAGCGGGAGTGCGCGTGCCCGTGCGTGACCGCACCCGTGAACGCGCGCGCATGCGCAATGGAACCCGTGGCCAAGTTCCCGTGCACCTGGGACACCGGTTACTGGCAGGATCTTCATGACATTGCCCCCCCCCCAAGGGGCAGCCTCCGGATGCCCCTTTGAAAAAATTTCTCTGATGGGCTGTTTTAAAGGCTTGTAACAGGTCTTCAGCATGAATATTATCCTCTGGTTCCCAAGTATTCTCCTCTGGGCCAAACCCTTTCCACTTTATTAAGAATTGATTTTGGTTACCTTTTTTCCTTTGGTCCATGATAGCCTCCACCTCGAATTCCTCTTCCCCATCTACCAGGATTGGATCAGGAGGATCCGTACTTCGACCTGGAAATGGGTTGGTAATAGATGGTTTAAGCAAGGACACGTGAAAAACTGGATGTACCTTTAGTGAATCCAGGAGTTCAAGTTCATATGCAACTTCATTAATTCTCCGTTTAACAGGGAACGGTCCAAGAAATTTTGGACCCAATTTCTTAGAAGGGCAGGCCAACCTGAGGTTTATGGTGGACAACCATACCTGATCCCCAGGTGCAAGTAAGAGCTCACCTCGCCTCTTTTTATCGAAGGTTGCTTTGTTGTACTCCTGGGTTCTGGTCATGGTGTCCTGTAAAACTTGGTTGTTAGTGGTAAAGAAATCCAATTTCTCCTGGACTGCGGGTACTGTGCATTCTGGAAGAGAGTTAGGTAAAAATGAGGGGTGGAAACCATAATTCGCAAAAAACGGAGTCTGCTTGATAGCAGAATGAATAGAATTATTATAAGGGAATTCGGCCAATGGTAAAACAGAAATCCAATTATCTTGGGCAAAGGAAGAAAAACAGCACAAATATTGTTCAAGGGTCTGGTTTGTTCTTTCTGTTTGCCCGTTAGTCTGGGGGTGATAAGCCGATGAAAATGAAGGTTCAATGTCCAAGGTTTTACACAAAGCCCTCCAGAATCGAGAGGTAAATTGTACCCCTTGATCTGAAACGATATTAACTGGTACCCCATGGAGCCTGATGACCTCTTTAATGAATGCTTTTGCTGTTTCTGTAGCTGAAGGGGTGCCCTTCATTGGGACAAAGTGCGCCATCTTCGACAACCGGTCCACTATGACAAAGATTGAGGTGAAGCCCCCGGCCGGGGGTAGTTCTACAATAAAGTCTATAGAGAGCATTTTCCAGGGTCTATTTGGGACAGGCAAGGGTTTTAGTAGACCCCATGCCTTTGTTTTGTGCCCTTTGTTCCTAATGCAGGTGGTACAGGACTCTACAAACTCTTTACAATCTTTGCGCAGCTGAGGCCACCAGAAGGTGCGCTGAACCAAATCAGTGGTCTTAGCTACACCGAAATGCCCAGCCAGCGCATGATCGTGACAAAGCTCTAGTACTGGAACTCGCAGTGTCTCAGGTATAAAGATCCTACTTTCATGCCACAATAACCCATCCTTAACCTGGAGCTCTGCCTTAATGGAAGATTCCATTCCTGTGGAGGCCTGTTTAATCTGGGAAAGCAGGTTTCCCTGAAGTAGAAGAAAATTCCCCGGAGACAAAATGGTGTCTGGAGGGGAAATCTCTTGAGGTTTGTGAAACATTCTAGACAGGGCGTCAGGTTTGGTGTTCTTGGAACCAGGACGGTAGGTGACATGAAAGGAGAACCTGGAGAAAAAGAGAGCCCACCTGGCCTGATGTGGTTTCAACCTTTTTGCAGACCTCAAATACTCCAGGTTCTTATGATCTGTAAAGATTAAGACTGGATGAGCGGCACCCTCCAACAGATAGCGCCACTCCTCCAATGCTGACTTGATTGCCAACAACTCTCTGTCACCTACATCATAATTTCTCTCTGCCGTGGACAATTTACGAGAAAAGAAGGCCACAGGATGCAACAGGGCCTTGGTTCCCTGTCTTTGGGATAATACTGCCCCTACAGCAATTTCATATGCATCCACTTCTAGAATAAATGGCAGAGAGGAATCTGGATGCTTTAGTACAGAGGCGGAGGTAAAAAGGCCCTTGAGAGTCTCAAAAGCCTTTTGAGCCTCGGCTGACCAATGGAAGCGTGTACCCTGTTTGGTTAGCTATGTGATGGGTGCAATGATGGCTGAGAACCCCTTAATAAATTTACAGTAAAAATTAGCGAATCCAACGAATCGCTGGATTCCTTTCTTGTCTGACGGGACTGGCCAATCTAGGACAGCCGTGACCTTCTGGGGGTCCATTTTAATGCCCTTACTGGAAATGACTAACCCTAAAAATGGAATACTTTCCTGTTCAAATTCACATTTTTCAGCCTTTGCATATAGACCGTGTTGTCGAAGTCGGCCCAATACACTTCTGACGTGCCTGCGATGGGATTCAAGGGAACAAGAGAAAATCAATATGTCGTCTAAATAGACGATGACGAACAGGTCTAGAAAGTCACGTAACACATCATTAATAAAGTATTGAAAAGTGGCAGGGGCATTGCACAGGCCGAAAGGCATCACGAGGTACTCAAAATGTCCATAACGGGTACGAAAAGTGGTCTTCCATTCGTCTCCATCACTAATACGAACTAAATTGTAGGCCCCACGGAGATCAAGTTTGGTGAATATGGTGGCCGTTCCCAGTCTCTGAAACAGCTCTGGTACTAAGGGGAGAGGGTACCGATTCTTCACAGTAATTTTATTTAGTTTGCGGTAATCCACACACGGCCTGAGGGTTTTATCTTTTTTCTGCACGAAGAAGATGCCTGCACCTGTGGGGGACGTGGATGGACGAATGAGGCCTCTTTTGAGATTTTCGTCAATGTATTCCTTCAATGCCCCTTGCTCTACCTCAGTTAAGGGAAATATTCTTCCAAAAGGAATTTCAGCACCGGGAAGTAACTCAATGGGACAGTCATAGGCCCAATGAGGGGGTAACACCTCTGCCCTCTGTTTACTAAATACGTCCAGGAAATCATGATAGGCGGAAGGAATGGATTGATGTAGACTAGGATCTGTATCTAGGCATAACAGAGTAGGATTCTCCTGGGTGTTCTGGGTTCTGCAGAACTGTTGGCAGTAGGGAGAGGGAAAGGTCACCTCACCCGTGATCCAATTTATGTCCGGATTATGGGCCTGTAACCATGGCATGCCAAGAATTATGGGAAACAGGGGTGAAGCGATAATGTCCAGGCGTAGCTGTTCCTGATGGACGTTGGAAATTAAAACGGGGATTGGCATAGTCTCTTGGGTGACAGGTCCAGACTTGATAGCAGTCCCGTCAGCTAGATGGATAGAAAGTCCATGGGCTTTAGGTGACAAAGGTATTTGGTGTTGGGTGGCAAAACGAGAATCCATGAAACAGCTGCAAGCTCCTGAGTCAATAATGGCGGTGATTTGTAGATCCTTCCCTGGAAGCTGTAGCAGAAGAGGAAGAGCAAGGTGAGTGGTATTTTTAACCAGAGATATCACATAGTCAGTAGATAGGGATAAACACTTACGGAGTTTAAGGGGACAGTTCCTGACATAGTGCCTGGGTTCCCCACAATACAGACACAAGTTATTTGCTCGACGACGTTGTCGTTCCTCTGGGGTGAGCGAAGACCGCAGGACACCTAATTGCATTGGCTCAGGTAAGTTAAACGTGGAGGTAGGTGGTGTTGACGATGGATGATGAGGAACTTTAGGGGTAACCCAAGTTGGACGAGAAGACCCCATAGCTCTCTCAGACCTGCGCTCTCGTAGGCGTCGATTGATCTGGATGGCTAGATCGATTAAAGCATTTAAAGTCAGTGGTGTACCCACCCTGGCCAGTTCATCCTTCAGAGGATCAGAAAGTCCCAACCGAAATTGATAACGGAGAGCCGCATCGTTCCAATTAGTATCTGCACTCCACTTCCTGAATTCAGCCACATAGTCCTCTGCTGCTCTGCGACCTTGTTGAAGGGTGTGCAGAGCCGCCTCCACAGTTACAGATATCTGGGGGTCATCATATAACTGACCCAGTTCGTCAAAGAAAGTGGAGAGGTTGGTCAGAGATATGTCCTTTTGCTCTAAGAGGCGATGGGCCCAGGTTTGGGGGTCACCAGAGAGTAGAGAAATTACGTAGCCCACCTTTGTAGCCTCCAGGGAAAAGGTACGTGGCTGAAGAGCAAAAAATAGTTCGCAGGAGTTGCGGAAGGCTCTAAACTTATGGCGATTTCCGAAGAAACGTTCAGGTGTGGGAACTTTAGGTTCCGGAGGGAGCATCACCACCATTGAGGAAGGCCCAACTGAAGGAGCAGGAGCAGAGGAAGCTCCCTGGACCCCAATGGGGTTAGACAGGGTTAACACTCGTTCCTCCAGTCTGGTGTATCCTTGTTGTAGATTTTTGACTGCTTCAGTCAATCCTGCCAAGTGTGCACAGAGTTCCTCCATGGGAGACGTTCCCTGCTCAGGCTCAGACATGGCTGTCTGCTACTGTCACGTACCTGGTGGGTTGTGAGCCTGAAGTGCAGAGAAAGACCTCCCTTACAGCTCCCACGTTGGACTCATCAGAGACTAACCAATTTTGTGCGTGTGACAACTGGGCTGCCAAGAAGTATTTATGTAGGTCGGGACAAGCCAAACCCCCCTCCTTCCAAGGTCTCTGCAACACCGCCAACTTAAATCTGGGCTGGCCTGTGCCCCAGAGAAAAGCAAGTAGGGTAGTATTTATTAAACGGAACACCTTCTTTGGTGTCCACACTGGGGAATGTGTCACGTACCTGGTGGGTTGTGAGCCTGAAGTGCAGAGAAAGACCTCCCTTACAGCTCCCACTCCCGTTCCCCTGGAATGGAGACAGAGGGCCAGGAGTGAGGAGTGGTATGGGTGCCTGGCAGGATCAACGGTTGCTGAAAGACAGTAGTGGTGGCACCCTCTGGAGTCAGGAACCTGAAGAGTAGACTGAGAACAGAGACTGGAATGCTGGACTGGAACCAGGAACAACAGCAGGTAATAGCAGACTGGAAGCTGGACTGGAACCAGGAACAACAGCAGGTAATAGCCTGGAACGCTGGACTGGAACACAGCAGAAGATAGCCTGGAACGCTGGACTGGAACACAGCAGAAGATAGCCTGGAACGCTGGACTGGAACACAGCAGAAGATAGCCTGGAACGCTGGACTGGAACACAGCAGAAGATAGCCTGGAACGCTGGACTGGAACACAGCAGAAGATAGCCTGGAACGCTGGACTGGAACACAGCAGAAGATAGCCTGGAACGCTGGACTGGAACACAGCAGAAGATAGCCTGGAACGCTGGACTGGAACACAGCAGAAGATAGCCTGGAACGCTGGACTGGAACACAGCAGAAGATAGCCTGGAACGCTGGACTGGAACACAGCAGAAGATAGCCTGGAACGCTGGACTGGAACACAGCAGAAGATAGCCTGGAACGCTGGACTGGAACACAGCAGAAGATAGCCTGGAACGCTGGACTGGAACACAGCAGAAGATAGCCTGGAACGCTGGACTGGAACACAGCAGAAGATAGCCTGGAACGCTGGACTGGAACACAGCAGAAGATAGCCTGGAACGCTGGACTGGAACACAGCAGAAGATAGCCTGGAACGCTGGACTGGAACACAGCAGAAGATAGCCTGGAACGCTGGACTGGAACACAGCAGAAGATAGCCTGGAACGCTGGACTGGAACACAGCAGAAGATAGCCTGGAACACAGCAGAAGATAGCCTGGAACGCTGGACTGGACACAGCAGAAGATAGCCTGGAACGCTGGACTGGAACACAGCAGAAGATAGCCTGGAACGCTGGACTGGAACACAGCAGAAGATAGCCTGGAACGCTGGACTGGAACACAGCAGAAGATAGCCTGGAACGCTGGACTGGAACACAGCAGAAGATAGCCTGGAACGCTGGACTGGAACCAGGAACAACAGCAGGCAATAGCAGACTGGAGCTGGTGTACACAGTGGAGGGTCAACAAGCAGGTGGTCAGTAACGGTCGGACAGCAGAGGTACCAGGGGTAATGCAGAGGGATGGTCAGGCAAGCCAAGAGGGTCTGGTGCAGGCAGATAGCAGGATCGTCAAACAGGAAGCCGGGTCAGATAACAGGATACACAGATCAGATCAGGTAACACTCACAGAACGCTGTAGAGCAGACAGCGGGGAAGGAGTGTGACAGGCAGGTTTAAATAGCCCGCCTGACACCAGCGGGAGTGCGCGCGCGCGTGCCCGTGCGTGACCACACCCATGAACGCGCGCATGCGCAATGGAACCCGTGGCCGAGTTCCCGTGCGCCTGGGACGCTGGTTACTGGCAAGATCTTCATGACAGAATGTCTAAGAACATAGAGAAACAAAAAAAAAGAAAGAGAAAGAAAAACAAAAGCAGGCAAGAGCTTCATCTTGAATACATTAATTCACCCAATCAGGGAAAGGGGGAGCGGAGTCCATACTTTTTAGTTTAGCTTTCATATTTTGTATCAAAGGGGCTATGTTTTAATGTATAATAGCCAGCAGTGGATGATGAAATGTAGATACCCAGATATTTAATTTTGTTGGTCCATATTAGGAGGAGATTAGGGTCTTGTAAAGATTTTGCCACAGTGTCAGTCAGCAATATTTGGGATTTGTCCCAGTTGACTTTGAGTCCTGAGCAGTCATTGAAACCGCAAAGGATGCCTAGAGCTGCTTGAAGGGAAGAACCTGGGTCATTTAGGAATAGAATGAGATTGTCCGCATACATGGCTAGTTTTTCATGTATGGAGCCGACCTGGATGCCCCTGACCATGTCCGCTTGTCTAAGGGCCGAGGCGAGTGCCTCCATCACCAGGGCAAAGAGTGTGGGTGATAAAGGGCAACCTTGCCTCGTACCTATGCCAATTGTGAAGGGGGCGAGAGGGGGCCCCCTAGCTTAATATGTGCTGTCAGACATCTATATAGAATTTCAATCCACCTGCGGAATTCAACCCCAAATCCCATGACCTCCAGAGCTGAGGACATATATGGCCAAGCCACCGAGTCGAATGCCTTCTCTATATCCAATGCCACCAGTACCCTAGTGGAGTTCTCAGAAAGTGGTAATTGCAAGTGGGTGAAGACTCTGCGTAAGTTGATGTCCGTCGATTTTCCTGATATAAACCCAGTTTGATATATGTTGACCAAAGATGGAAGAATCGTCTGTAATTGAGTTGCCAACATTTTAGTTAATATTTTTAAGTCATAATTCAGTAAAGAGATCGGCCTGCTATATGAGGCACAATGGGACTTGTCCTTACCCGGTTTAGGAAGTAAAACAATATGAGCTTGGTACATAGAAGGGGCAGAGACATCTGCTTTTTACATTCAGCGTATACCTGTAAAAATGTAGGTGCAATTAATGCTGCATATGTTTTGTACCAGTCGCCAGGAAGGCATCTGGGCCAGAGTTTTGTTGCCTGGGAACGAGCGGATTCGCTGCTTCTACTTCCTCGGCAGTAAAATCCCTATCCAGAGATGCACAATCTTCCTGCGATAGAGTGGGTAAATGTAAGGACTGTAGATAGTCCGTAATCTGCTCAGCTGGCCAATTAGGGGGTGCTGTATAGAGATTTTCATAAAAATCTTTAAATTTATTCAGGATTTGATCAGAATCAGAGACGACTCTGCCATCTGGACAACAAATTTCAGACACTACTATTTGCATTTTAGATTCTGCAAAAAGGTTTGACAGAAGTTTGCTATTCTTGTCTCTGGACTCAAAGATCCTTCCAGCCAAAGAACCTAGATCTAGGTGTGTGGCCGAATTAAGATGAAGAGACAAAGCTCTTCTTGTCTCGGCCAGTTGGCTGAAATGCTCAGGAGTTGGGGATTTGGAAAAAGCCTCGGCAGCCTCAGTTTCTCTGGACTCAAGCTGTTATAGTTGAGAGGACATCTCAGATCTTACTGTCTTGATAGCTGAGATGTAATCTCCCCTAGTGTTGGCTTTAAAAGCCTCCAAGACCACATGAGTTGAGGCGGAGCCCTCATTAAGGTCCCAGTATTGTTGTAGTTTAGGGGAAACCATCTCCTCCAACCTTAGGGTCTTGCAACCACTTAGCAGCTAGACGCCAGCATCTCTCACTCCTGTTCTCTGATAACAAAAGCTTAATCTCCAGAGGGGCATGGTCAGAGAGGCCCGCAGGTAGGTACGAGACCTCCCCCACCGCTGCCAAAGCACAGGTGTTGCCAAAGACCAGGTCGATCTTGGAACCTGATTTATGAGTAGTGGAGTGAAAGGAGTAGGCCCCAATATTTTGGTGTTTCCATCTTCAAATTTCAGTGTAATTAAAGACCTGTGCCCAGTGGAGTAAATCGGGTGTATAACCTCTATTAGGATTAGACGAGTCTAAAGTGGAATTGAAGTCTCCTGCTATATAGAGCCTGGAGAATTGCAGTGTGGTTAATTTTTAGTATACCTTGTACAAGACCTGCTGGTTGAAAGGAGGAGGAACATACTGTATACATTGAAATAACAGTGGGGATTGGTGCTGCGCTGTTCCGAGTAAAGTACAGAAAGTATATTGCTAAAGGTAGCAGTACACATAGGTAGTGTCCACATGCACAGAAGCAACCAATACTAAAAAGATATAAACATACACAGCAAAAATAAAATTGAATAGACTGTGCAAATTAGCAAAACAATATATAGCAAAAATATATAAAATATACATATATAAAAGATTCTCAATAAAAAATATATCTGTGCAGTGTGCAAAGGGTCTGTGCAAAATGCAAATCAGCGTGCAAACCACGCAAACAGCAAAATGGTGTATCAACTGCAAAGATTATAGAAATCTAAATAAATCAAAGATGTGCAAAATAATTCCAAAGTGTGCAAAATAGCTGAGAATATAGTCCAATGGGATTATATCTTCTTTCCAAGAAAGATCGTTCAAATGTGCAATAAAGTGCTAGAAACGTGGAAATCTCTTCTTCGTGCACAGGACACACATTGGTGAGAAGTGGCCTCTTACCGTGCGGTAAAAGGTAACCCCATAAAGTCACTGGTAATGACAGCTTCTCCCTTATGTTCCTGGATCAGATGGGGTTCTTAAAGTGTCTTTGTCTCTCAGCGGAAGCAGGAGGGGAGGTAAAGAAAAGAGGGGGCCGGATAGTGTAGTATTTTCAATTCATACAGATGTTTATTATTTCAGTGATAGGAATACTCACATAACTTACATAGTAAAACCAAACAATACACTTATCTCCTACGAGCGGCGAGCTCGTCTGCCTGCGTCAGTCTCTGAGTGCCTGTCCTGTCCCTACGCGTGACGTCACGGTCATGTGACTTCTTCAGGTGATCATTTTGCACACTTTGGAATTATTTTGCACATCTTTGATTTATTTACATTTCTATAATCTTTGCAGTTGATACACCATTTTGCTGTTTGCGTGGTTTGCACACTGATTTGCACTTTGCACAGACTCTTTGCACACTGCACAGATATATTTTTTATTGAGAATCTTTTATATATGTATATTTTATATATTATTGATATATATTGTTTTGCTAATTGGCACAGTCTATTTAATTTTATTTTTGCTGTGTATGTATATATATATTACACCTATCCGTAGTCAGATATTTACCACATCTATTTTAGTGGCACTATCAACTTACCTTTGCACACTTCACTTTTGTCATTAGTATTGTGTCACATTGCACGTATTATTTTACAGAAAGTTGTTTTTATATCTTTGTAGTATTGGTTGCTTCTGTGCATGTGGTACTGCTACTGTGCATGTGGTACTGCTACAGTGCATGTGGTACTGCTACCTTTAGCAATATACTTTCTGTACTTTACTCGGAATAGTGCAGCACCAATCCCCACTGTTATTTCATTGCCCTATGGGTTTGGCTTGACCCATTTTCAGTGCCTGCAGCAGTTCCACCTTGAGTTCCCCCCTCCTTTCATGGTAGCGCAGGAATAACTATACATCCTTAATACTGTATACATTGACCAGAGTATACACAATCACCTTAATTTACAGTAAGAGAATAATATACCAACCCTCCTGGTCAGTCACCAACTGAATAACCTTATATGCAAGGGACTTGGCCAGTAATATAGCCACTACCCTTGCATAACTAGAGTAAGTTGCATGAAACGACTGCTGTACCCAGGGCCTACGGAGGGCAAGAACTTTGTTGCCCAGGAGTTGTGTCTCCTGTAGAAACAAAATATGCGGTTTGTGATGATTTAGGTACTTGAACATCAAAGCTCTCTTAATCTTGTCATTTAATCCCTGCATATTCCAAGATATCAGTTTTAGTTCCATAGGTATCGTGGACATATAGTAAAGTTACCGGATGACACGTAGATGAGGGGCCTCATCCCATTTAAGATCTGAGAAAGCAGAGTAGGGGCAGTTCTGAAGAAAATGAGTACCATTATAGCATAGGAAAAGAACCACTTGTGCAGTGGATGTAGAGCGTACAAAACTAAAAAACAAAAAAAACAAAAAATATTAAACTCCCTACTGACCATAGAGTACCCCAACAAAAAAAACTAGGTCAGTTTTACCCCTAAACTTGTTCAAAACCCCCTACTAGCCGAAACTCCAACAAAAATATCCAGTCAGTTTTATACCCTGAACTCAACCTAAACTTGGCAATTATAAGGTCCCTCCAGGGGAGTGGGGAATAGCAGGTCAACAACTTAAAAGTACATGTAACTCCCTACTGCCTGGCATAACCCCCAACTGTGACCAAGGCATTTTTGTACCCTTAACTTGATAGTAGTGGTCGCGTACATGAGGCTCAAAGTTCCTGGGACAACCCCAGCTCGTGTTCAAACTATAACAGTAGGCGAGGGTGGGGGGACATGTATCCCATCACAGCGAGAGGGACTGGGCAATCTGGAACAGTGGTATAGTTCCTCCAGATATTGGAGTTTCTCCAGGTATATGAAGAGCACCAGGTCTTCCTCTTCTCAGAAAACAAACAAGCCGCGAGGTTCAAGTGTGGGTCACGTGTAGAGGTACATTTGGTGTAACTCCGGTATTTGCAGAAGGTTAAGTAGGATGGAGCAAATGAGGATATGTAAGATCCCTGCATCAGATGGATTAATAAGAAGAATCCATCATTGTAGGGTGGTCAGCCAGTCGTCAGTATCCGCTGGGTTGTCAAAGAAACGGATCGCTCCATCATGTTGGACCCGCAAGCGGCTGGGGTAAAGCATGCTGTATTTAATGCTCTTATCTGAGTCATCTACGGACATCATTAAAGATTTTTCTCTTCCTCTGCATGGGTGGCTGTAAGATCTTCGGTGGCTGACACTCTGGTCTCAGTTTCGGTCATTCTCTCCCTTATTTTGTCGAGGTCGTTCCGTATTAAGTTGCACTCTTCAGCAAGATGGTCAATGCACACCAGCAGCGAGTTCCTACTCTGCTCGATCGCAGCACGGATCATGGCCGTACTGTCTTGAGACGGTAGGGCTGACCCCTCTGCCACTGGAGTCTCTCTAGGGTCCATTTCCAGATCGGCCAGCAGGGCTCGAAGCCAACTGATCAAAATGGGATCCATTTGCAGGGAAGCAGGGGGTAGTAGCCAGAGCAGTGTGTTGGTCTTAGTGGCTTTGGAGTACCTCTTCCCCTTTTTAGAGGAGGACATCTGGTAAGTCACCAAGGGAGACCACTATAGGGGTTCGTCCGTGCCCAGAGGAGTATCCAGGAGGCCGCTAGAGGCGACCCAAGCTGGCTTCAGGTTTTGGGCCCCTGGAGATCACAATGTGTACAGGCAGTCAGTGTATACCAGAAGCCCCTCACCTCACAGCAGACACACAGGCAGGGGCAGGGTAGTGAGGATGTGGAGCTGGGAGTGCCAGGGTGGGGAAGGCCCAGAGCAGTGGGACAGAGGCAGCAGAAGAAAGACACTAGGCCCCAGGATACCACAGCTCAGACAGGCAGTCTCTGGCAGCACACCAGGCTGTGGCAGGGATGTGGAGGGGTGACAGGGTGGATGGAGACATGAGGCCTGCGCTTATGAGCCCAGGCCAGAGCAGCCGCGGTGCACCACCACGGGATATCGGCTCAGGAAACGGCAGAAATCGCCAGCCCTCTCTAGGCTGGACCAGGCCGCCATGGTTGTCCTTGACACTCCGATAGACCCATGGACCATGCCAGGTAGGTGAATGGGCGGTAGGTGAGGACGGATGACGGTCCCTCCAGACAGGCTAGGATCAATTCTCCCCGGGAGGCCTTAGGCCGGCAAGATGGCCACGGGTATATGGAGGCTATGTTGTGCAGGTGACCACGGGCAGAACCACTCCACAATATTGGCCCAGGACACTACAGAGGACAGAGAGGAGCAGGCTGGCAGGGTTTTATCTTGTTTCAGTTAGGCAGATGCACAGAGGCAGGATTCCCGGAGCTCCTTGCAAACACGTCCGCTGCTGCTCACATTAGGACACCCCCCAGAACTTGCCAACTTAAAAACAAACCTTTCTGAATCAGATTTTAAATATAACTATAAATAAACAGGAAGAAAGGTGTCTACAGCAAGAATTTCAATTTACTTGGAAGACAGAATTAAAATATTTAGGAATAAGATTAACAACATCTCTCTGTAAATTATATTCCACTATTAAATGAATTAAAAATGGAAATAAGAAAAATAGCAACAAGGTCCCTCTCATGGACAAATAGAATAAACACTATAAAGATGGTAATAGTACCGAAAATGATGTACAAATTTCAAATGTTGCCTATCCCTATCCCTACTACTTCAGACATTTTTTTTTAAAACATGAAAAAAATTTATATCCAAGTTCATCTGGCAGAATAGTAAACCGAGAATTGCATTTGTAGTCAGAGTCTTCAAGTGTGAAATGCGATACTCCTAATAACCAAGGCCTGAGGTGTGCCTTGACCTGACTGGTCAGTATGCCTGAAAAGAGGGCATACCCTGAAAGTAAGAATAAGAAAAAAGTACTATGAGTATGTATGAAGGCTGGGGGAAACGGGTGGGTGGGAACCTGAGGCCTGAGGTGTGCCTTGACCTGACTGGTCAGTATGCCTGAAAAGAGGGCAAAAATACACCAAATTTAGGTGAAGAAGAGAAGGTAACAATCCTTTAAGTGGAGTAGCGTGCGCCCGGATGGCAACTGTATGTATCTGGTAAGTATCCACAATGACAGGAGAAACCCACAGACTCCTGACTTGGTGATGAGAAGGACCCCCCTATAGAACCTGCGAAGCTACCCAGAACCCAACTAAACATCCCCTGAAAGATTGGATGAGCCTGATGCCCGAGACAACCCAGACATGAGAATTAACCACTTGTGAATGAGAGGATACGTGGGGGAAAGGGAGCAAGGGCTGGCCCGAGGAGCCCCTGCAAAATAATGGCTGCGAAGAGCGAAATACTTCACACGGACACCAGTGAAGTAGCTCATTGAAATGCCCCCCAACCCCTGGCCTACCCATACTTGATATGGAGAAGTGAGAGGGTGAGTGCAAAAGACAACTGGCAGGATACCTGATGATGTGGTGGAGTAGGCGGATAAGGCCCATGCGCTATGGCAATAAGCATCCTCGAACATGGAAAAACCATGCCAGAGACAGAACACCAGTCCCAGCTGATTCGATCGGGTTGTTCTTCAGCCTGAAACCTGACAACCGAGTCTGGCCCTCCTTCCTCGGCTCAGGATTCAGACTCCAACCCGGGGATTTAAGTCCCGTGGCATATACCGTCGTACCCAAAGTGACTGAAGCCCCCCCACCTGGAACAGGCTGGGGATCGGAAAAAAATGACTGGACTGACGTCCCTGAGCAGTTCTCCAGGCAACGTCCTAGACAAGAGATCGGGGCCAAGAGTGGAATGCAGAATCATGACGACGTTTGCCCAAACCTACCACTTTAAGGACCGTCAAGGGGACGTGGCTCAGCACACACTGAGAGAGACTATAAATCCCTGGGCGGTAACCAGGGCCTCTGCAACAGGACATCAACTGAAAGAAAATTGACGACTGCTTCTGACCCAGGGGTGAGCCCAGTGGTGAAACGACATCTGCACCAATCAACTAGCCCTAACAACGGGCAGGACTAATGGAAGTGAGTGCAAGCATGGTTGATGTCAGTATGGATGCCAATACAGCCCAACCTGAGAACACAAACTACAAAAATGAGAGACAACCAGACATGAGAACAACGCCTCTCTGTGCCTACCTAAGTATGAGAACGTGACCAGAAATGTCAAGACCACTGCGCATAAATGAACCTGATGATGGACCCCCCCCCTCGTGTAAGTGGCAAGTGAGCCCGAGTAACCTGCAGTGCAGAGACAAGTAATTAAACTGAAACTCAGGGCCGGTGTACCCACAGACCGTGGTGGGTGGTCGTACAGGTGTAGTGAATAAACGTGCATCGTATGACGTATGGTATACAGGCGAGAAGATTGTGGTCAACAATCATTAACAAACGAAACCTCAGCCCGTATGGATCTGTAGGCGTGACAGATCCCGATATGTGAGCCCTAGCTAACTGACCCAGGTACAAACATGAACAAAGGTACAATGAAATATGACAAACAACAAAGATAAAAATAGCTACCGAAGTGTTTGCCGTGACTGAACAACAACGCCCCTCTGAGAAACGCTGAGGCTGTAAGGCTATGAGAGAAATGCTGGGACTGAACGCTGAGGCAGAAACGCTATGAAATAAATCCTGGGGCAGAAACGCTATGACAGAAAACGCTATGACAGTAATGCTGATACTGAACGCTGAGTCAGAAAACGTAATGACCGAAATCCTGGGGCAGAAACGCTGAGACTGAAACGCTGAGGCAGAAATGCCATGACAGAAATCCTGGGGCAGAAACCCTATGACAGCATGCTGAGACTGGAACGCTGAAGCAGAAATGACAGAAATCCTAGGGCAGAAATGCCTAGGAAGAAATGCCATGACAGAAATCCTGGGGCAGAAACGCAGGGACATCAACGCTATGACAGAAAAGCTGAAACTGAACACTGAGGCAGAAACGAAATGACAGAAATCCTGGGGCAGAAACATTATGACAGAAATGCTGAGACTTAGACGCTGAAGCAGAAATGCAATGACAGAAATCCTGGGGCAGAAATGCTGAGGCAGAAATGCCATGACAGAAATCCTTGGGCAGAAATGCAAGGACAGCAATGCTAAGACAGAAACGCTATGACAGAAATGCTGAAAACTGAGGCAGAAATGAAATGACAGAAATCCTGGCGCAGAAACACAACAGAATGCTGAGGCAGAAATGTAATGACAGAAAACCTGGGGCAGAAGCGCTATGAAAGATGCTGAGACTGAACACTGAGACAGAAATGCTGAGCAGAACACTGACAGAAAAACGCCACGACAGAAACATGCCATGATAGAAAAACGCCTTGACAGAAAATCGCCTTGACAGAAAAACGCCTTGACAGAACAACGCCATGACAGAAGAACACCATGACAGAAGAACGCCATGACAGAAAAACGCCATGACAGAAAAACGCCATGACAGAAAAACGCCATGGTAGAAAAACGCCATGACAGAAAAACACCATGACAGAACTCCTGAGGCAGAGATGCCATGACAGAAATCCTGGGGCAGAGAACTCTATGACAGAAATTCTGGGGCAGAAAACGCTATGACAAAAATTCTGGGGCAGAAAACGCTATGACAAAACCCTGGGGCAGAAACGCTATGACAGAAATGCTGAGACTGTACTCTGAGACAGAAATGCTGGGGCAGAACGCTGTGACAGAAATGCTGTGACAGAAATGCTGGGGCAGAATGCTGTGACAGAAATGCTGGTGCAGAACGCTATGACAGAAATGCTGGGGCAGGACGCTACGACAGAAATGCTGGGGCCGAACGCTACGACAGAAATGCTGGGACAGAACGCTATGATAGAAGTGCTAGGGCAGAGCGCTACGATAGAAATGCTGGGGCAGAACGCTACGACAGAAATGCTGGGGCAGAACGCTACGACAGAAATGCTGGGGCAGAACGCTATGACAGAAATGCAGAGACAGAACGCTATGGCAGAAACGCTGGGGCAGAACGCTACGACAGAAATGCTGGGGCAGAATGCTACGGCAGAAATGCTGGGGCAGAACGCTACGGCAGAAATGCTGGTGCAGAACGCTACGGCAGAAATGCTGGGGCAGAACGCTACGGCAGAAATGCTGGGGCAGAATGCTAAGGCAGAAATGCTGGGGCAGAAACGCTATAACAGAAATGCTGGGGCAGAAATGCTATAACAGAAACGCTGGGGCAAGAAAAATGCTATGACAGAAATGCTGGGGCAGAAAAACGCTATGACAGAAACGCTGGGGCAAGAAAACGCTATGACCAAAAAATGCTTTGACAGAACTCCTGGGGCAGAAACGCTATGATAGAAACACTGACCAAAGAAAACAAAATAACCCAGTAAAAGCAGCAATTTATGTGGTTTATATCCTCCCCGTCCTGCCGAGCCAAGCCCTGCCCTACTGACACTGAATGTACCTTATGTAAGCTTGCGAATGACATGCGACTAACCACAATGAAAAACGATAATGATAACTGATGACGATCCAGCATGGTACATCTACTGTAAGCCAGAACAGACCTGCCCCCTCCCGTCTGGCCATTGCCATGACTGCTGTGTGCAGGTCTGATGTCCTCAATGCTGCAGCGATACAAATTGTGGGGAGAGAGGAGCAGGCGGGTGGGTGGCCACCCATCCCCCCATGTTAGCATGAGGAGAGGAGCAGGCTGCCGGCTGATCACCCCCCCAACACCCGGAGAAGCGGGCGGGCGCCTCTCACCTGGAGCAAGATGCACATGTAAGAGAGGAGCTGGCGGGCGGGTGGCTGATCACCCCACCGGCACCAGGCGGGCGGCTCCCTCGTGGAGCTGGATGAGCATGGGGAGAGGAGTCAGCAGCGGCAGCCGATCACCCCCCATGGGTACCAGGCGGGCGGCTCCCTCGTGGAGCTGGATGAACATGGAGAGAGGAGTCAGCGGTGGTGGCCGATCACCCCCCCTCACCTGGCGGAAACATCGGGAGAAGCGGGAGGGCGCCCCCCCAGACGCTGGATCTGCCTAGGGTAGTGATGGCGAACCTTGGCACCCCAGATGTTTTGGAACTACATTTCCCATGAAGCTCAACTACACTGCAGAGTGCATGAGCATCATGGGAAATGTAGTTCCAAAACATCTGGGGTGCCAAGGTTCGCCATCACTGGCCTAGGGAGAAAGGAGCTGGTGGGTGGGTGGCCGATTGCCCCCCCCCGCGTGAACACCGGGAGAAGCGGGCAGCCCCCTCGTGATGTGGGATGTGTCCAGAGGTAACAAGGTGGGTGGGAGGGCAGGCGGACTCCCCGGTGGAACCCGATGTAAGCACCGCCACCATGATGCAGCCGACCATGCTCAGCAAGGACTCGAAAGTGACGTCTCAGCCCCACCCCTCTTCTGAACCCAGAACCGCCCACAACACCGGCTCTGACAGAGGAGGAGGCTTAAATAGCCCTCTCAGACTCCTCCCACAAATACAGGCTGGCCTCCGGCGGTATTAAGGAGAGAAAAAATGCAAGGTGGGCTAAAAGTACCAGATCTTAAGTATTATAATGCGTTGTTAATTTCACGAGTAATGAAATGGACAAAAGAGAAAAACGGAAAAAGATGGGTACAAATTGAGAACATAATGAGTGACACACGGTTGGGTAGAATCATTTGGATCCCACCTCAATATAGAGCACTGGATGAAAATACACATGCAATGACACGAAACGTACTTCGAACCTGGGACTTAATACATAAACAAGGTTAATGGAGATATAACTCTCCACTAATATCACTGAAAGAAACTATTTTACACCGGGAAAAGGGAAATTATTCGGAGATTGATAAAAAATGAAAATGCACAATTAAAAGATATAATGGGAAATGGGAAAATATGCACATTTCAAGAAAAGAAACACAAGACAGATCTGATGGTGATTAATGAATGGTGGTACCTCCAGCTGAAACACTTTGTCAGAACTTTGCCACAACCAATAAGATCAGCAGAAGATCTAGGGCCGATGGAGCAGCTGTGTATGGCATTAAATACGAAAAATGGGATCTTTAAAATTCTATTGGCTGAGGAAGGGCTGGAGGTCTCGCCATACATAAAAAAAATGGGAAAAGAATTGGGAATACGAGGGAATAAACAAAAATTAGGAAAAATTTTGAGATTGGTACACGGCCAATTTCCCTATTTGATATTTACTTATTTTATCAGGGGTTATATACCACCTTGAAAAAGACATTTATAGTTCAATTCTGCTGTGATGGAGTCAGATACCTTAGCCCAGGCATCCACAATCCATTCACATATGGTGGCATAGCTCGCCCGGCGCTGTCTCCCAGTCTTAGTGAAGGTGTGTTCTCCATCTGTCATCCATCGCTCCCACGCCGCTCACAACTTCACTTTGAACGCCCTGTTTACACCAACGTCCAGTGGTTGGAGTTCTTTTGTTAATCCTCCAGGAATGATGGCAAGCTCCGAATTCTGCTTCAATTGGTTTTTCACAGTAGTGGTGAGATGGGCGCGCATGGAGTCGCAGATCAATAGGGACGGTGATGTGCGGAAAAAAACATCCGGTCTCTTTACATACACCTCTCTCATACACCTCTCTCAGCCACTCTCTCATTTTCTCCTCGTCCATCCAGCCCTTTTCATTGGCCTTAACGATGACTCTGGCTGGAAACTTTTCTTTTGGCAGCGTCTTCCTCTTAAAAATGACCATAGGTGGTAGTTTCTGTCCATTACTGTGGTAACCAAGAACAACAGTGAAAGCTGACTTCTCATGCCCCGTGGTGCGTATCGATACAGTGCTGGTCCCCTTTTTCTCCACAGTATGGTTCACGGGGATGTCCAAAGTGAGGGGGACCTCATCCATGTTGGTGATGTGCTTGGGCTGGATCTTTTTGTCAGCAATCTTGTTACTGCAGTATGTGCGGAAGATGGCCAGCTTTTCTTTGTAATCCGCTAGCAGTTGCTGCACCACGGTAGTCCTTGCGCGGATGGAGAGATGATGCCTTTTCATAAAACGAAAGCACCAAGACGGACCTCCTTGAAAGTGTTCGATCCCCATGTCTTGTGCTATCGTTATTGCCTTCAGTCGAATGGTGACTGTAGAGACGCTTCTCCCGGCTGTTCTGTGTTCAATAATCCATTGTTCAAGTTGGTCTTCTAATTGTGGCCACCTCGCTTTGTTCCCACGGAAACTCTGTTTCATCTTCTTAACTTGGCGCAGTTCATTTTCTTGCTTCCTCCACTTCCGAACCATAGATTCATTGATGTTGAATTCTTTCGCAGCTGCTCTATTCCCATTTACAACCACGTTACTGATAGCCTGTAGTTTGAATTGTGCCTCGTAAGCATGTCTCTTGGCTGGTGCCATTTTCGGGGTCCTTGGACAAACTGCACTTATTACGCAATGTTCTCTGATTGGTTTATCGCTGTCAGCGTAAGTCCCTGTGTCAGAGCGGGAAATGATTTTGAAATTTGGAATGATTTTTGAACTCAGTGCACACATAAGGCGCACCGGATTATTAGACGCACGGCCGATTTGGAGGAAAATATAAGGCTTTTAGGTGCGCGGAAAATATGGTACTTCAAATGTATTTACACTGGAATGTAAGGAATTAGTTTTTGTATACAGATATAATTAAAATAATAAATAAAAGACACTTAACGGTTAAGCACTTTCCCCATGTCACTGTACACTTTCTCTTACAAATGCAGCAGTTCTGAGGGGACACTGCAGAGCCTCTGTTCCTCTCACCAGCACAACCATAGCTTGTCACCTCACTCCCAGTGACAATGCAAGTTCCCGCCAGATTTTTAGCGCAGAACAAGCTTTACACTTGACTTGGATCCACTTCCTTGTTGTTTCTTGCTTCCCGTACCTCCAGGCTAGGTCCCCCGTGCTGCAATATCTGGCCTGTCTATGGGACACTGATCGCTAGGGAGGAGGACAAGCTCGCCAACCCCCCTCACTACTGGGGTGACTGTCTCCCATGCCAGGTACTGACCTACCGCTGGCTGGTTGCTATTGCATTGTGGCCTTGTATCCCCTCTTCATTCTTTGTATAAAACCTTTGTGGAAGAACTTCAGACTAGGCATTCAAATTTTTACTGAAGAACTTTTTGAGCAATTTCCAGGATATTGCTTTTTACGGGAACACATCGGAATCACACATCGGACCAGTTTTAAACCCAAATTTGATCCGGAAAACAGCCCTAATTTTTTTTAAACAATCCCCCACAAATCCTGGGTGTGGGTTTCTCGGCAGGGGGCTTATCGGAATCTGGAAACCCCCTTTAAAAAGGGGGGCACCCCCACCTTCCTACACCCCAAGTGAATGAGTAAGGGTACATTGTACCCCTACTCATCCACCAAAAATAAATAAAAACACACACATACACACACGTTTTGACAATTCCTTTATTAAAAATAAAAAACAATGTCCCCCAGTGTAGATCTATCATCCCCCAGTGTAGATCTAACCACTGCCAGCGCCAGACCCGGAAAAAAAACGCTCCGCCCACGGCAAAGACTACTGCCGTCTGCCTGCTCCGCCTTGTGACAGTTCTTAAACAGGTAAGGGGTAGGGCCAACCGGTGATGTCACCTGCTGGCACTGCCCCCTGTGACGTCCCCGACCAGTGCATGCTGGGTCAGTGACATCACAGGGGGGCGGTGCCACCAGGTAACATCACCAAGGTACCCCTAAAATCCATACCAGACACAAAAAGGCCTGGTATGAATGGGGGTCCCCCACGCCTTTTTTCCGGCCTGCTCCTGACAACAAACTAATGTTAAAGACGCCGATAGCCGCCGGCTCCAAAAATTTGCATTTGAACCGCATCTAAAATCCAGCTAAACTGCTGAACAGCTGCTTAGGAAATTTGCATTGAATACGGAGGGGAAATTTGCATCAGTCATGTGTGAACCTGGCCTAGCAAATAAAAACAATTCAATACAGTCTCTTACAGATATCTTGCAGCATAAACCTCTCTAGCCCTAGGCTACCAGCTCATACCTCTCCATCTGAAGTCTATTTGCTCAGACAATCCACTTGATTTTCTGTTGGACTCTGTTTGGGTACCCACAAAAGGATTGTTCTCCTAAGAGGTGACAGCTACATCAGAACATAGCCCAACTTGCTCTCTTTACCATGTGCTCAGCCACCAGAGGCGGCTCTAGGCTTTGTGAGGCCTTAGGCAAAATTTAGACATGAGGCCCCACTCACGCCCACAATGGATAAAAAAAATTCAAGCAAGTAAAAATGGCTACAGAAAGATGTGTGGATCTAGCACACAGGTGATCAGCACCACTTCCAGGGCACCCTCCTCACCCATCAGACATATGCAGCCAATACAACATCTGGGACCCAGCAAGGTGACAACCCCTCTAGGATTTTCCCCTGTGCCTTGGGAGAATGGGAAGGGGGTGTCACTGAATCATTCCACATCCGCAGAGGAGATAGAGAGAGGAAGAGGGGTGAGAGGGAGGGAGAGGGGGTGAGGGAGAGAAGAAGAGAGGGAGAGGGGGAGGGGAGAGAGAGGGAGAGAGAGAGGGAGGGAGAGAGAGTAAGGGAGAGAGAGGGGGAGAGGGGAGGGTGAGAGAGAGATAAGGAGGGAGGGGGAGAGGGGGAGAGAGAGGGGAGATGGAGAGAGGGAGTGGGAGAGGGGGAGAGAGAGAGAGAGGGGGAGAGAGAGAGATGGGGAGGGAGAGAGAGGGGAGATGGGGAGGGAAGGAGGGAGAGCAAGAGAGGGAGGGTGAGAGGGAGGGAGAGAGAGAGGAAGAGAAAGTGAGGGGGGAGAGAGGGAGAGTGAGGGGGGAGAGAGGGAGAGGGAGGGAGAGAGAGAGGAAGAGAGAGTGAGGGAGGGGGAGGGGGAGAGGAAGAGAGTGAGGGAGAGGCAGGGAGAGAGGGAGGGAGAGAGGGTGGAGGGAGGGAAAGAGGGAGGGAGGGAAAGAGAGAGGGAGAGAGGGGGAGGGAGGGGGTGAGAGGGAGGGGGAGAGAGGGAGAGGGAGGGAGTGAGAGGGAGGGGGAGAGATGGAGAGGAAGAGATGGAGGCAGAGGAAGAGAGGGAGGGGGAGAGAGGGAGGTAGGGGGAGAGAGGGAGGGGGAGAGAGGGAGGGAGGGAGGGGGAGAGAGAGGGTGAGAAGGAGGGAGAGAGGAAGGGAGAGGGAGGGAGAGAAAAGGGGGGGAGAGAGGGAGGAGGAGGGAGAGGGAGGGGAGGAAGGGGGAGAGAGAGATCTCTAGCCCCATTCCTGTCTGCAGCCCCTCCTGTGTACCATGTCCCAGTCTGCAGTGCCTGTCTGTGGGAAGCTGTGTGTGATGCTTGGTATGGTACCTTCCATGCCAGCAGGATGTTCATGACGGCCAGCAGCAGGCAGGGTCCATTCTCATTCTGGGTGGGGATAGTGTCCTGCTCCTTCCAGAGGATCTGTTTGCTGTGAGATGGAGTGGTCCCTGGTCACCTCTACCTTCCACCCATCCTCATTTTTCGACCCCAGTCAGCCTGTCCTCTAGTCCTGGGAGGTCTTTAGAGCTCTTCTCCCTCCAGGACTATCGATCCTTGCAAGCCTCGCTGCTCAACTTGCCGCCAGGCCCAGACTGGGGCAAAAAATAGACTGAGCATCCCATGATAGCGGTCCCTTCCCCGCTCCCCAGCCTGAGAGACCCCCGCAGCAGCCGGAGTAAAAAGAGGGGGAAACCTAGCAGAATTCCCTGGGGTGAGGGGGCCAGAAAAGAGAACAGGGGTGGCAGGGAGCATGGGAGTGAGGCTGAAAGCAGCAGAGGGAGGGGGGGCGAGAGTGTGGGGGGCAAGAGCACTGGGGGAGTGGAGAGCAGGGGGGCGGAGAGTACTGGGGAAGCTGGAGAGCACTAGGGGGGTGCACTGGCGGGAGTGAAGAGCCTGGCAGGTGCAGAGAGCATGGGGGGGTGATGGAGAGCATAGGGGCCAGAGGGTACTGGGGGAGGGGCAGAAGAGCATAGGGAGGGTGGGGGGTGGATAGCACTGGGGGAGCTGGGTAGGACAGTGTGGTGGAGAGCATGGGGGGAGCCAGGGAGCACAGGGGGGTGAGGGAGTTGGAAAGCACTGTGGGGGAGCTGGATAGCATAGTGGGGTGGAGAGCATGGGGGGAGCCAGGAAGAAAAGTGGCGTCTGGAAAGCACAAGGGGGGAGCTGGAGAGCACGGGGGGAAGTTTAAAGCACAGTGGGAGCCAGGGAGCACAGGGCATAGAGAGCACTGGGGGTGCAGGTAGAACAGGGAGGGGTTAGGGAGCACGGGGGAGCAGAGAGCTCTGGGGGAAGCAGAGAGCACTGTAGGGGGGAGCCAGGGAGCATGGGGGGTCGGAGAGCACTGGGGGGAGAGTATGGGGGGAGACAGTGAGGACCAGAGAGCACTGTGGGGGGATATCAGTGTGGGGGGAGCCAGAGAGCACAGAGGGGGGGAAGGTGGAGAGCAGTGGGGGACAACTGGACAGCACAGTGGGGGGTGGAGCATGGGGGGATCCAGGGAGCACAGAGGGGACCAGAGAGCACTGTGAGGGAGCCAGGGAGCACAAAGAGGACCAGAGAACACTGGGGAGCAGTGGGGGGGGGGGGACTAGACAGCACTGTGGGGGAGCCAGGGAGCACAGGAATGGGGGACTGGACAGCACAGTGAGGGGGAGAGCATGGGGGGAGCTGAGGAGCAGTGGGGGGGACTGCACAGCACAGTGGGGGAGCCAGGCAGCACAGGGGACCAGAGAACACTGGGGGAAGGAGTCAGGGAGCAGAGGGGATATGTAGGGAGAACTGGGAGGAGCCAGGGAGCACAGGGCAGTAAAAGAGTTAGATAGGAGGAGCTCCAGTGGATGGATCCCATTCCAGCGCCTGCTGCAGCCTGGCCGACCGCCCAGAGAGAACGTGAGTGCCCGTCCGTGAATTAAGATTAAGAATGAATCTTTCCATATTCTTTCTGCAGCCAATGAACGCCCGCAGAAGAAGCGGTCATTCAGCGGCTGCAGGAGGAACATAAAAAGATCAATTCCTCCATATGCAGCTGTCCCCGCCGCTCCTCCTATCCAGGCACACAGGAGGGCGGCACGGCCGGGCACTCACGTTCTCTCTGGACGGTCGACCAGGCTGCAGCAGGCGCTGGAATGGGATCCATCCACCGGAGCTCTTCCTTCCCCTTCACAGACAGTCATAAGGCAGGAATAGTTTCTGCCACCTGGCCAGACTCCTGACCCGAATAGGCAGCCGGCCAGACGCATACACATAGCTCACAGTAATTATGACTCGGCAATAGGGATGAGACTAACACCCCCCGCTTTGGTTTGGTTCACAGCAGAACATGCGAACAGGCAAAAAATTTGTGCAAACACAGTTAAAGTCTATGGGGCAAGAACGTGAAAAAACAAAAGTTCTAATTTTAAAGGCTTATATCCAAGTTATTGCCATAAAAAGTGTTTGGGGACTCAGGTCCTGCCCCAGGGGACATGTATCAATGCAAAAAAAAGTTTTAAAAACTGACGTTTTTTTGGGAGCAGTGATTTTAATAATGCCTAAAGTGGAACAAAAAAATGAAATATTCCTTTAACCACTAAGCTACCGCCCACCGTCATATGACGGTGGGACAAGGCAGCTCTTGTTCTGGGTGGACGTCATATGACATGATCGCCCTCCCGAGCCACTAGGGGGCGCGTGCCGCCGGGGGCACTCGCGCGTGCCCGCTGTGTCGCTCGTGACCCGTTGCGCGTGCCCTGCGGCCGCGATGTCCGCCGGGCACCCGCGTTTGCTGGGTAACAGAGCAGGACCGTGGATCTGTGTATGTAAACACAGATCCACGTCCTGTCAGAGAGGAGAGGAGACCGATGGTGTGTCCCTTGTACATAGGGACACCGATCGGTCACCTCCCCCAGTCAGTCCCCTACCCCCACAGTTAGAATCACCTCCCTAGGACACACATTAACCCCTTGATCGCCCCCTAGTGTTAACCCCTTCCCTGCCAGTCACATTTACACAGTAATCAATGCATTTTTATAGCACAAATCGTTGTATAAATGTGAATGGTCCCAAAAATGTGTCAAAAGTGTCTGATATGTCTGCCGCAATATCACAGTCACAATAAAAATCGCAGATCGCCGCCATTACTAGTAATAAATAAATAAATAAATAAAAATGCTATAAATCTATCCCCTATTTTGTAGATGCTATAACTTTTGTGCAAACCAATCAATATACGCTTATCGCGATTTTTTTTTTACCAAAAATATGTAGAAGAATACATATCGGCCTAAACTGAAAAAATGATAAAAATTTCATTAGGGTGCAGTGTAACATGACCACGCAATTATCATTCAAAGTGCGACAGCGCTGAAAACGAAAAAAAGGCTTGGGCAGGAAGGGGGTGAAAGTGCCCTGTATTGAGGTGGTTAAATATCGTGCCTGGGGGTGTCCTTAGTATGTCTGTAAAGTAGCGCATCTTTCCCATGTTTACAATGTCTTATGTAATGCAATAAAGTGTTTCCATGGGCAAGGTGTCTGTACATAGTGTCCAAGCAAGATAACCAGGTAGGGATTGTGAACGATGAGCGACTGCCCTCTCACCAAAAGCAGAACTGGATAGGACCCTCCCAAACAGCGATCCAAAATGAGACATTCTTCTGGGAAACAAACAGGGATGACCGGCCAGCTGCTGGGCACAGGCGACCGTTGGATCCGTATGATGAGGTGGTGCCGCGATGATGTCTCGCCAACAGCTAGCAGAGTGGGGCCGGGCTGGATTGCCGCGTGGTAGGCTTCAGCCCTCTCCCCTAGCAGTGAGGAGGTGTTCACACGGTGAGGCCCAGAAAGAAGACGCGCGGGGCGGATATTCCGGCCCTTTTATAGTCCCTCCCAGAGGTCTGTTGATGTTACAGAGGAACCTCTGAGATGTGTAGTTCAGGGGTAGTTTCACAACATCAGAGAGGCTGCTCCAAAGACTACTAGTCCCACAATCCTCCCTGCTTAGCTCAGAGATATGTCAGCCACTGGAGAACAGCACTAGAGGGACACTGGAATAGATGGAGAATGAGGGGGGTGGTCTGCGGAACAAAGTAAGTAGTCCACTGTTGGCTACACATAATTTTACATGTAATTTTTATTGAAAGACATTATAATTTTCCTTCTCCCCTCCTAACCAGGTCCTGCTACCCCCCCCCCCCCGTGTGCTTCCCCTCTCACCTCTTCCACTAGCTGCTGCGGTTAAAGGTGTAAAGATAGAGAGCGGGAAAGGGGCCAATAAATATGTAATTTACTGACTAGTACTGGTCACGGACTATGTCCATTCATAACTGAAGCATAGTAAACTGTTTACTATGCTTCAATTTGTGAATGAATGGGAACCTCTGTAGAGAACTATTCCTGTTCATTCATTCTGTGTAGCATAGGCTGCAGCGATGGAGGTTGAGAGCTGTGTCCTTAATCACTTTCTCTGTCTCAAAGGTGATACATAAGAGGTATGTTTAGACCCCTGATATTTCAACAACCCCCCCCCCCCCCCCCAATGAGGCTCCTAAAAAAAAAAATAGCAACAATAATAGAAAATAACATTGCAAAAAATTTAATTAAATGGTAAAAAATAATTAAAAAATAAAATATCAAAATTAAAAAAACTACTGCCACCAGTGGCAGAACTACCATGGTCGCACTTGCGACCGGACCCAGATGTTCCACCACTTGGCTCGGGGGGCTGGGGGTCGGGGGGCCCTTCATGGTTTCTTACACTGGGCCCCTGATGGTTTTAGTTAAGCCTCTGCGTACAGTCCTGATGCTAGATAATTTCTACAAGTTCCTAACTCTATACCCTGTTTCCCCGAAAATAAGACCTAGCGTGGTTGTCGGTGATGGCTGCAATATAAGCCTTACCCCCCAAATAAGTCCTAGTTGAAGTCCTCGTAGGTCTTCTTTTCAGGGTAGGGCTTATTTTCAGGGAAAAAGGGAACGGCTTATTTGGGGGGTAGGGCTTATATTGCAGCCATCACCGACAGCCTCGCTAGGTCTTATTTTGGGGGAAACAGGGTATTTGGAATATTTTGGTAATAGGTGAGGTTGCGGGGGATGGGAGAGGGTCCAGGGAATGTTAGGGGGGTGTGGGTTTGAAAGGTTTTTGTGAACTCTGTTTTGATATTTTATTCAGTTTTTAAGACCATATAATGTGGCACTGTGAAAAACGAACTACAAAACCTTGGATTGCGATTCGTTCCAGAAACATGCTTGTCCAATCCAAAGCACTTGTATACCAAAGCAAATTTTCCCATAAGAAATAAAGGAAACTCAGATAATTAGTTCCAAAACCATTTATTTGTAGGTCTATTAGTTTATAGTTTGTATAAAAAGATTATAGCAATGTAACCAGATTGTGTAATCATAAAATGTCCACCCACAAATAGAAGCCTCCACAAGGGGATTAGAAGCAAAATCCAGCAGGAGCTCCAGAGTATAAAAAAGAAGAGAGGCACCTCTAAGTGTAGCAATATGGTTACATTTAATGGAGGCCAACATTTAGCAACTCACATGGTTGATGATTAAAACAGGCACATCTAAGTATGGAGTCATCCAGGGTAAAGCTGTCCACATAGACCGTCCTCCGCACTGCCGGCTCTCACCACTGTCAGTCGTGACCGGGAAGACTACCCTGCAGTAGAGCAATCTGAAGGCCAGGCTTTAACCCCTCGTGGAGCAGAGCGTGGAAAGGATGACGTTGATGGCGGTGCAGAGGACGGTCTATGTGGACAGCTTTACCCCGGATGCCTGCATACTTAGATGAGCCTGTTTTTAATCATCAACCATGTGAGTTGCTAAATGTTGTACCTGCAATAAATGTAACCATATTCCTACACTTAGAGGCGCCTCTCTTCTCTTTTATACTCAGTTGTGACATGACGCTACTTGTATATCAAGACATCACTTGTGTATCAAGTCAAAAAATGTATTAAAAAATTTTGCTTGTCTTGCAAAACGCTCTCAAACCAAGTTACTCTCAAACCAAAAATTAAACGAGATGATGTGGGATCCTCCGCTCAAAGAGGGGCTTAAACCAGAGTGCTTGTGTCTCATTACCTCCAGGAAGAGAAGAGCCCCAGGTGCTGGCTAAATGCTGATGCAAGTAGAAGAGAACAGGAAGACCTGGACAGCCTCACACCGGAATGGATAAATCCGTCTTTATTCAAAATACAGGATCATGGGGTACACAAAACACGACTTTGGGGTGGTACAAGAATAGCTGACGCGTTTTGCACTTACACCAAGTGCTTACTCACCTATCTATAACATATGGGTACGACTGGTGATGATATTAATGGTAGAAGGCACTGCAGGAGACGCTGTTCCCGGAAGCTGAGACGGTACCACTGGAGGCACGACTATTGAAACCAACCACCAAAATAGGAAAGATACCTAATTACCTTTGAGGATTTTTTAAGAGACAGACATGTATAATCCAAAAGTGCAGAAGTGTGTTGACTGGTGGTTCAAACTAAGATATAGACAGGGGACATGTGTGGTGATATATGTCAGCCGTAGACCAATGATAACCGGCAACGTCACGTGGCGTGAAGAGGGAGGAGCAGCGCCACCACCCGAGCCTATAAGCCGGCCCGGCATTTGGCGCCCAAAATCCCCTCGTGGAACACGCAGATGGAGACGCATGTTAGCGGCGCGGCGTCATAGGTGACGTTGCCCGCTAGGCATGTGGGCGTGGCGTCGACCCGCAGTGAGCGCCCACCCTGCCCCCCAATAGGGGGTGGAGGGGGGGCCCCGGTGTGAGTCGCAGCTCCCGGGAACAACGATGCAAAGCCCAACCCCATCTAACAGAGCTGGTCCCAATGAAAGAAAAAGAAACGTCTTGGCATGTATAAGTCACAGATAGTAATAAAAGTAGTTAATGGTTTAGTTATGTGCTTCCATCCCCGGGAATTTGAGAAAAACAAGACCTAAGGTCAAAGTGGGACTTTAAATGAGGCAATAATATCATATACCTCCATCCCCAATGCGTTTGAGCAAAAAAAAAGGAGAAATGAATGGTGGGACTTTATATGAAGCACATAACTAAGTCAGACGAGCCAATCCATGTAAAACATAGTAATTTATTACAAAGGGTGTACATACACATATAAGATAATAGAAATAATATAATAATGTAATATACTATTGAATCTTGTTAGATAAATAGCATTTCTAGATAGTTCATGATAAAACAAAAGTCCCACCATTCATTTCTCCTTTTTTTTGCTCAAACGCATTGTGGATGGAAGTATATGATATTATTGCCTCATTTAAAGTCCCACTTTGACCTTAGGTCTTGTTTTTCTCAAATTCCCGAGGATGGAAGCATATAACTAAACCATTAACTTCTTTCATTACTATCTGTGACTTATGCCGCATACACACGGTCGGACTTTCCGGCATACTTGGTCCGGCGGACCAGAGTCCGCCGAACAATCAGGCCGTGTGTAGGCTCCGGCGGACTTTTCCGGCGGACTTTTTCTCAAAAGCCTGCCGGACCTAGATTTGAAACAAGTTTTAAATCTTTCCGTCTTTCCATCTTTCTGGTGGAAAGTGCACTCGTCTGTGTTCTGGTCCAACGGAAAGCCCGCTCGTGTGTATGCTGGTCCAACGGACCAGATGTGACGCGAGGGCAGGGTATTGCATTTCGCGCTCGCTGCAGTAGGAAAAACAAATTTTCCTATTGCGGCGAGCGCGGGGCATACCAGGCCCTTAGGTCTGGTATGGATTATAAAGGGAAGCCCAACTACACCGAAAAAACGGCGTGGGGTCCCCCCTAAAAGCCCCTGTGGGGCCCCCCCACCCCAAAGCACCTTGTCCCCATGTTGATGAGGACAAGGGCCTCTTCCCGACAACCCTGGCCGTTGGTTGTCGGGGTCTGCGGGCGGGGGGCTTATCGAAATCCAGGAGCCCCCTATAATAAGAGGGCCCCCAGATCCCGGCCCCCCACCCTATGTAAATGAGTATGGGGTACATGGTACCACTACCCATTCACCTAGGGAAAAATTGTCAATAATAAAACACACTACACAGGTTTTTTAAATAATTTATTAAACAGCTCCGGGGGGGTCTTCTTCCGGCTTCGGGGATCCCTCCGGTTCCTCTTCTTCCGGTGTTCCATTTCTTCGGCCGGCTCCTCCACTGTCTTCAGGCCACTCTCTTGCCAGCGGAGGTCCGGACTTCTGGGCTTCTTGGCTTCTTGTCTTCTTCCCTCATCTCTTCTCCAGATGTTGACACGACGCTCTCTCCGACTGGACTGCTCTCTGAGGGCTCCGTTGTGACTTATATAGGCGGAGACCCCGCCCCCTTATGATGTCACAGTCCCTGGGCATGCTGGGACTGTGACGTTTTAGGGGGCGTGGTCAACATCACCCGGTGACTATTGGGGGGCAGGGTGGGCGCTCGCTGTGGGTCGACGCCACGCCCACATGCCTAGCGGCCGTCGTCACCTATGATGCCGCGCCGCTAACATGCGTCTCCATCTGCGTGTTCCACGAGGGGATTTTGGGCGCCAAACGCCGGGCCGGCTTATAGGCTCGGGTGGTGGTGCTGCTCCTCCCTCTTCACGCCGCGTGACGTTGCCGGTTATCATTGGTCTACGGCTGACATATATCACCACACGTCCCCTGTCTATATCTTAGTTTGAACCACCAGTCAACACACTTCTGCACTCTTGGATTATACATGTCTGTCTCTCAAAAAATCCTCAAAGGTAATTAGGTATTTTCTTTTCCATTATCTACTCTATCTATCCACAACCTCACCTCACGCCTTATTTTTGGTCTTAACCTTAAACTATTTCTTTCATATATTTTCTATTTTTTACACCCATGGACATTTCCCCTATATATACACACACCAGGTTGCATTCGATCTAATACATTAGCTGTGGTCTCAGTTCACTTTATTTTAACAATCTTTTACAGATAAGCTTTGGCAAACACTTACAATGTGAACCGGTTATACCATTTAACATCTATACCCCAGTTGAAATCTGGTTATCTTTCCTATCTTGGTGGTTGGTTTCAATAGCCGTGCCTCCAGTGGCTTCCGGGAACAGCATCTCCTGCAGTGCCTTCTACCATTAGATTGGCTCGTCTGACTTAGTTATGTGCTTCATATAAAGTCCCACCATTTTCTCCTTTTTTTTACTCATACTCTCCAACCAAGGTTTTACTGTAATTTGTATTATTAAACTGTTGCCACTGCCCAATTTGTACGTCATATGACGCCCTCCCAGATCGTGGGCCACGCAGCAGCGTGTTCTGTGTCCGGCTGCGTCCACCGGACACAGCCAATGACTGATCAGTGTACCAGCTCGCTACGGGGTACCATGTGATTACTGTGACCAATCACAGCAGGTCACATGACAGTTGCAAACATGAGATGGCTTCATTTCATGCTATTCATCGTATACAATTGTGTTGCTAGCTGTGATTGGTCAGTGTGATCACATGGTGCAGACAGGCAGGACAAATCACTGTCCACCTGTAACATGTGATTAGTTTTGGCCAATTACAGCTAATCAAAACAAACTGAATCAGTTTCATTCAGTAAAATGCTTGCAATCATAATGTGTAATAGAAAAAAAAATTCTGATCACTTCGCCAGAGTAGTACAATGTTACTATGGTAACATTATATTGCTCTGGTTACAACATGTTTAAAAAAAAAAATCGAAAAAATTTGTTTTTGTACTGTCACCAGTCAGTGTCCCTGATCACTGCCACATCAGTTATATTATAACGCTGTAATGCACTGGTGACAGTATGTAAAAAAAAAAAATAAAAATTGAAATTTTTTTTTTGTTTGTTTCTTCATTTCCCCAAAATATATGACAAAAAAATACAACTTCAAAAAACTCATAATGCCTCTTACTAAATACCTTGGACTGTCTACTTTCAAAAAAAGGGGTCATTTGGGGGATATTTTATACTGTCCTGACATTTGTGGGCCTCAAAAAATGAGATTGGCTGCCAGTACTTCAGAATTTATTGATTTTTCAGATATATCCCATAGTTTGTAGACTCTATAATTTTCCTACAGACTAAATAATATACACTGATTTGGGTTATTTTCACCAAAGAAATGTAGCAAAAAAACATTGTGGGCTAAGTTTTATGAAGAACAATAGAACAATTATTTATTTGCAAAATGTTATAACAGAAATGAAGTAAACTTTTTTTTTTTTCCCCAAAATGTTTAGCAAAAAGTACAAAACTCCAATGGGGATTAAATACCACCAAAAGAGAACTCTATTTGTGGGAACAAAATGATAAAAATGTAGTTTGGGTACAGTGTTGCATGACTGCGCATGTCCAATATGATATACTGTGTGTTGCAATTTTCTCCTAAACAGAGTTTTTTTGTGATGAAATTGGTGATCTGCATGAAGAAGCCAAAGCTAAAGCAATCTATGGCCTGTGACAGGTGGAGACAATCCAATGACCATGTTTGCACTGAAGAACAAGTGTGTGTTTAGAGCTTCTGTTTTTTAGCACACTCAAAGCACAAATATAGAAATGATTACCGTATCTCGGCATATTATCTCTTAATGAGGAATGAACCTGTTTTTTGATCGGTAAGGAACTAAAATGAGAATTGTGTCCATGTAAAAAACTGATGCTGTACAACACATACTACAGAACTTCCAGACTTTTTCCTGCTGCTCTGGCGTTATCTACTGGTCACATTGAAGTATGACAGCCAATGTTATCTTCAATGGAGTGCTGGTAAATCTATTTGTTGGCTAACTCAAAGTTCTGGAAACACAAATACATATACACTATATTGTAAATAGTATTGAGACACCTGACTTCACACGCACATGAACTTTAATGGCATCCCAGTCTTCCTCCATAGGGTTCAATATTGAGTTGGCAATTTTTTTATTTGAGAATCTTGCAAACAAGAAACACATTCCAACTTTTTTTTATATACAAAAATATAAAAAAATAAATATTATACATATATACATATATATATACACATACATACATACACATATACATATACACACATACATATATTTCCTCTTTTCTTTTTTTTCAAATATGCATAACATATTGTATATACGACTAAACATAATAATAAAGGCTTACTTCAACCTATAATATATGAACAAAAGGGTTTTTTTTTTCAACCAAGAGGATTATCACTGTATTATATTATACTATATACATATACTATATACATAGATTATCATGTGTATATAGCCTTTCTTCAAAATTATGTTTATCCTTGAAAATCTAAAGGAGTGTCCAGAGAGAAAACAGGGAAAGAACCCTACACCCAGAGATCAACAAACAGCAGCTACAGGCCTGATATTCCTCCACGCCTTTATCCAGACCCTTTGCCGCCATCTGTCTTTCTCGAGACCCCGAATTTTCCCTACCTCACCAAGAATCTCACACACCACCACCGGAACAGGAAGGACTTTCTGCCGAAGGGATACCTGACACCGTGCATTCCAGGTGTAATATCGGACTACTAAGCTGACTAGAAAAAGAGTGTCCAAATCAAATCCCTTGCGATTCTGCAATGCTCCATACACCCACTCAGCATAAGACATGCAAGGCAGGAAAGGAATATTCAGAGCCCTCCCCACCTTTTTATAGACTTCTATATTGAAAGGGCACTGAAGCAAGAAGTGGTCCATGGTTTCCACTTCACCCTGACACTCCACTCTTGGACAACCACGATTGTCCAAAGAGCGGCACTTCACGTTCCCCCTCACATAGAGCCTACCGTGGAAAGCGAGCCAGGCCTGGTCCCTAAATTTCAAGGGAATCCGCTCAGAATTTATTAAACGTAAACCCTCCCTCATAATATGACCTGGGCAATCCCTTAAGGCCAGTGGCGCATGAAAGACAGTACCCACGATCTTCTCCCCCAGGAGTCTCCTAGGAAGGGACCTGATATCCTCCGCTGTCACATGCCACCGTTTAAGAATTTTCAGGCACAGGGCAACATAAGCCGGGAGCTTACCATGCTTGATCCTTAGGCTTTTCACTGGCCCGCTACTCTCCCAACAGCCCAGAAAAGGTCTAAACCAGATCTGGAAAATACCTACCCATCCAGGCGGTCTCTCTGCTAGCCTGTTACCAAAATTGTGTTTCAAAAACATCAGCGAGAAGAACACAACCGGGTTGACCATCCCTAGGCCACCCTTCCACCTAGATAGGTAAGTCACATTCCGCTTCACAAGATTCAGCCTGTTCCCCCATAATAATTGGAAGAAACAACTATAAATCCTGGTATAGCAAGACTCTGGCAAGATGCAAACAAAGCTGACATACAAAAAGGTAGGAATCAGGTAGGTCTTAATCAAGTCCACCCTTTCCCTCAAGGAGAGCCGCCACCCTTTCCAGCATTTCACCTTGACATCAGCATCATTCAGCCTGGCTTCCCAATTTGACTTACTGTAATCATCAGGGCCAAACTCGATGCCTAATACTTTGACTTTCTGCTGAGGCCTCGGGAAGGTGCCCGGAAGTGCAAAGCTCTCACCTCCCTCGCTCATCCAAAAAACTTCACTTTTATCACGGTTGACCTTGGAGCCTGATGCCTCGGCATACTGCTCTATAAATGAAACCACCTCCTGTGCCTCCTCTGTCCCAGAGATAAAGACAGAAACGTCATCAGCATAGGCTACAACCCTCAAGGGCGGCTCACCAGTAATGCCCACCGGCACCCCGCACAACGGTCCGCTCTCTAGCCTTCTGATGAAGGGGTCGATTGCGAACACGTATAGCAAAGGGCTCAGCGGACACCCCTTGCGCACCCCCGATCCAACCCTGAAGGGCCCTCAACCCAACCGTTAACAAGCATGAAGCTCTCTGCCTCTCTGTATAAAGTCACCCACCCTCCAGGCCATACTTGTCAAGGAGAAGCCAGAAGTACTCATGATTGACACGATCAAAAGCCTTTGTCTGATCCAGTGCCAGCAAATACTTTCCCCAGCCTTCAGCCCTGCAACGTTCCAGAGCCTCCCGGACAGCTAACACCGCTGAAAAAGTGCTTCTGCCCTGGACCGAACAGTGCTGCTGACGAGAAAGCAATCCGTCTGCCACTGACGACAAGCGTCAGAAAATTATCTTCGCCAGAATCTTTCTATCGACATTGAGAAGGCTAATGGGGCGCCAATTCTCAATCATCGAGGGATCCTTGCCTTTTGACAACAGAATCACAGCAGATTGTCTCATAGAGGGAGGGAGCGAACCCATCCGCAGACAGCCGTTAAATACCTCCACAAGATAAGGTACCAAGCTGGATTTGAAAATCTTATAAAATTCAGCCGTCAATCCGTCTGGCCCAGGGGTTTTCTTAATAGCCAGACCATCTATAGCTTTGACTACCTCTTCTGCTGTGATTCCCCCTGTCAAACTTGCAAGCGGAATGTTATTTCCCAGACCTGGTGTAGAATCCAGAAAACTCGACATCTTTGCCCGATCGAGGTACTTCTCCCCCAGAAGATCCACATAAAAAGACCTTGAGACCTCCAGGATCCCTGACCTGGATTTCGTCAAAGAGCCCGTACTATCCCTTAGCCCAACAACCGTCTTAACTGCTGCACTTTGTTTGCAGTTCTGATAAGGGTCGGGCGAGTGATATTTCCCGTAGTCCCTTTCCAGAACCAAAGAAGCGTGCCGGTCATACTGATACTTCCTAAGGAAAAGTTTCACCTCAGAGATTGCCCCGGAATCTCCACCACTCGAGACAAGGCGATCAAGTTTTCTCCGCAGCTGCTGGTAGGCAATGTACTTACCAAGCTGTTTCCTTTTTCCTATGGCTTTGAAAAACCCACTAATCCGGCTTTTGGCAAGCTCCCACCACTCCGACTTACTGCTGCAGAAATCCAGGATGGTTACCTGAGCCTGAAAAAAATCCTCAAAAGATTGTCTTACCTCCTCGTCATCCAGCAGAGCCGAATTCATCCTCCAAATACCCTTTCCTTTAGGTGGCATATCTGAAGCATTGAGAATCACAGACAGCAAAAGGTGATCAGAAAACTCCACCATACGACACTCAGGAGCCGAAAAGGCAGAGTCCCCTTTTAAAAAAAACCTATCTATCCTGCTCTCACAACTGCCTCGCCTAAATGTGTACCCCGTGCTGTCTGGGCAACGCTTAATATGCGCATCTTCCAGACCTGCTTCCCTGGCTATCGTATTAGGAAAAACGCTATCATATCTCAGGCTGTCAGTGGAGCCTTTCCTGTCTTTGGGCCTAGTAATGGTGTTAAAATCACCTCCAAAGACAACTTGCCGAGATGTAAAAAGGAAAGGCTTAATCTTTGTAAAGAGGCATTTCCTCTCCCATCTAGTCTGTGGTCCATAGATATTTATTAAATGCAGATCATGCCCCTTCACAGAGGACGTCCAGGACCATACACCTTCCAATCTCTACCTCGATAACCCGCCGACACGTTACCATGCCAGTAAAAAGTACTGCAACTCCGCTGTAAGGCTCAGCCGCAAGAGACCAGAAGGAGGGCCCACGCCTCCACTCCCTCTTTGCCAGGTGGACATCGGCAAGGCTATTTAGCCAGGTCTCTTGCAAAAATAAAATATCAGCATCCATCTTGCTGAGCAAAAATAAGGCCATATTACGAGCCCTTACAGATTTTATGCTGGCAACATTAATCGTTGCCAACTTTATCGGAGTGGGAACTGCCATCAGGATGATTGAGGTAGGCGTTTCTTAGCCTGAGCTCCCTCCCCCCTTACTGGAGACCTTGACCTCTTTAAAGAACACTCTACCTCATCTTCCTCCATCTGAGACATGGAATTAGAAGACTCCTCCTCCCCCTCAGATAAGGACCCAAACTTGTTTCCCAGAGGTAGATCATCTACCTCTAAGGATGAAACCGAGGAGGCAGAGGTCAGGACTACCTTATTCCTCCTTCTCCCCACCTTGGTCCACTCTCCCTCCTCCCCTGAAACATTACCCTGAAAGACCTCATCTACATTATTAGCAGTGGCAACTTCCCCCTTCTTCACCTTAGAACCTCCATTAGAGGTTTTACGCTGCCTTAGGGAAGGCCCTGATGAAGCTGCCACCTCAGATCTGCACGAATCTGCCCCTTTGGCAGCCTCAGACAATCTGGATGACTTATTTACTTTTGGAACACTGGGCACTTGAAACACTGGGGAATAACACACAACAGAAGTAGACACAGGCACAGTAGGGAGCACAGACTGGGGAGCAGACACAGTAGGGATCACACCTTCAGGCTGGGAAACTGACACCTGGGGGGGGTCCTCAGGACTAGCTGAAACAGCTCCACCAACCCCTTGCTGCCCTCCACGTTCCTCCTCCTCCATCCTCAGCAGTTCTTCCACCACCTCTGGCTGATTATGGAGGGCTTCAGGGCAAAGACTATAGGGGTGACCTAACTTGTTGCAAAGATTACAACGAATACTATTGCAGTCTTTTGCAACATGCCCTGAGCCCTGACAGAGGGAACATTTCTGCACAGAACATGAGCTTGAAAAATGCCCCTTTTCACCACAGCGATGACACAACTTTGGTTGCCCTGCATAAAAAGTAATAATCCTATCACGACCTATGAAGGCAGACGAAGGGATGTGCTTAACAACATTACCCGTGACATGAAGTTTTACCAACACCGTCCAACCTCCTGTCCAAATCCCCCTATCATCTACAACTTTCCTCAATGGAGCTTGGACATCAGCATATCTCCCCAACCACACCACCAGATCCGCAGCAGGAATGGACTCATTGCGTACTAGAATGGTGACGTTCTTATATAATGGCTGGCGAGAGATTACTTTGGGTGACAAACCTGCCCATTTTGGGGACTCCTTCCACCTCTGCTCATACCTCTCCCAAAAGACATCTAATCCTTCCGCCTTGACAAAGGAGAGGTCATACTCATATGACCCAACTGGGCTGATAAGGGCAAAAACCTCCTCTGCTTTAAAACCCATCCCCAGAATACGGTCCACCACATCTCTCCTATTTGGGGGGGGGCCTTCTCCAGTCCACCTCAATTGGACCACATTGCGGCGTTTAAAGGAGCTACCAGATGGTGTCAGATTGGCCTGACCTTCACTCACATCAGTCCTAGTGACCGCAGAATAACTGGCCCTACTCACCCTTGGGACAGGTGCAGCCACCGCTGCAGCATAAGAAATAACTGCACTCCTTGCAACATCCCGCACATCACTTTTAGTTACAGACCCCTCTTTAGAAACAACATTATCATCAACAGATGGAACAGAGACTTCTGACACCGAAATATCATCTACATTACCCTTGGTAATTCTTACTGCATTACCAGTAACTAAAGGGTTACTAACAGCAGAGATGTCTTTATCAGCACTCTTCACAGCAGAGTCTGCACACCCCTCACTGGCTCTTTGTACACAGGTGGGAGTCTCAGCCAGGAGATGAGCTTGCTCTCCACTGCCCTCTACAGCACCATCTATAGGAACTACATCTCCATTATGTTGTATAGGCAAATCTTTAACAAAAACGGCTTTTTCAGCCAACCGATGTTTCAAAGGTTTTGGGGGGACATCACTATCCTCTTCTTCATCCTCAGATGATCCAGACACGGCAAACTTGCGACCATGCAAAGGGGATTCCATTTCTGTTATTAACTTAAGCATTCCTGCTCCCTTCACAGGCTCAGATGGATCATCTTGCTCCATAGCCTCCTGCTGCGGTGACAAGGGCATAGAACTTCCTTGGCCCAGTGACATACCAGCAGTCAAAACACCTGACTGCTGATCACCCGCAGCCTGTGTACCAGAGCTTTCTCCACTTTCTGCAGGCATACTGATACTTGGCTCAGAATATAAAGATTTTCCAGCGTGCTGGCCAGAAACACAGTCCAAGCCCGAAGAAACTTTTTTGCTTTGCACTGACCTTTCTTTCACGCACTCTGGTGATGCTTCTCCTCCACTGGACTCTATGGTCCCTCTGCGCATTGTACGGAAGCGATCATCATTGCCATATTTCTCCTTGAAAGCTTCGCTGGTTTCTTTCAATGCAGCCACCAGCAGACTCTGCTTTTCCACTTTAGCTTCCAAAGCCATTAACTCAGGCCGCATCTGTCTTCTCTTAGAACTGTGAAGCCGGTCATTTGCAATTTTTTTATGTTTGAAGTCAAACTTCAACTTCGCCAGTACTTCCTCCTCCTTGGCAATTCTCGCAATCCTAGCACAAACCTTCTTTCTGTAGGCTGACAGACTTTCACCTTTAGCTGGGCCATTTCCATAGCTGGCAACTGTCCCGAAAAATTCGGTTCCGGTTTTTGAAACCGCCGCCGCCGCTAGAGGTCGGCGGCCGGCGGAGACATTGTCTCCGCCGGCCGCCATTTTGTTGAAGTTCGGGAAGACGGCTGGGGGGGGGCTAGACGAAGCTTCTGCGTCGCCGCCCACCCCCTGCCCCGCTCCGCCTCGGCCCGCCTCGCCCCGCTCCGCCTCGGCCCGTCTACCCCCCGCCCCGCTGCCAGTCTGATATGGAAAGGGGCGGGGGTTCTAGGTGGGGGGTGAGCGCGCGCACCGCTGTGGGACACGATGTGAGTGGGGGGGGGCACTGGGGACACCTGATGTGAGGGGGGGGGGCACTGGGGACACCTGATGTGAGGGGGGGGACACCTGATGTGAGTGGGGGGGGCACTGGGGAGACCGCCTCGCCCCGCTCCGCCTCGGCCCGCGGCGGGGGGGGGGGCACTGGGGACACCTGATGTGAGTGGGGGGGGCACTGGGGACACCTGATGTGAGTGGGGGGGGGCACTGGGGACACCGCCTCGCCCCGCTCCGCCTCGGCCCGCCTACCCCCCGCCCGCTGCCAGTCTGATATGGAAAGGGGCGGGGGTTCTAGGTGGGGGGTGAGCGCGCGCACCGCTGTGGGACACGATGTGAGTGGGGGGGGGCACTGGGGACACCTGATGTGAGGGGGGGGGCACTGGGGACACCTGATGTGAGGGGGGGGCACTGGGGACACCTGATGTGAGGGGGGGGCACTGGGGACACCTGATGTGAGGGGGGGGCACTGGGGACACCTGATGTGAGTGGGGGGGGCACTGGGGACACCTGATGTGAGTGGGGGGGGGCACTGGGGACACCTGATGTGAGTGGGGGGGGCACTGGGGACACCTGATGTGAGTGGGGGGGCACTGGGGACACCTGATGTGAGGGGGGGGCACTGGGGACACCTGATGTGAGGGGGGGGCACTGGGGACACCTGATGTGAGTGGGGGGGGGCACTGGGGACACCTGATGTGAGTGGGGGGGGCACTGGGGACACCTGATGTGAGGGGGGGACACTGGGGTCACCTGATGTGAGTGGGGGGGGCACTGGGGACACCTGATGTGAGTGGGGGGGGCACTGGGGACACCTGATGTGAGGGGGGGCACTGGGGACACCTGATGTGAGGGGGGGCACTGGGGACACCTGATGTGAGGGGGGGGCACTGGGGACACCTGATGTGAGTGGGGGGGGCACTGGGGACACCTGATGTGAGGGGGGGGCACTGGGGACACCTGATGTGAGTGGGGGGGGGCACTGGGGACACCTGATGTGAGGGGGGGGCACTGGGGACACCTGATGTGAGGGGGGGGGCACTGGGGACACCTGATGTGAGTGGGGGGGCACTGGGGACACCTGATGTGAGTGGGGGGGGCACTGGGGACACCTGATGTGAGTGGGGGGGGCACTGGGGACACCTGATGTGAGTGGGGGGGCACTGGGGACACCTGATGTGAGGGGGGGGCACTGGGGACACCTGATGTGAGGGGGGGGCACTGGGGACACCTGATATGAGGGGGGGCACTGGGGACACCTGATGTGAGGGGGGGGCACTGGGGACACCTGATGTGAGGGGGGGCTCCGCCGGGGACACCTGATGTGAGGGGGGGCTCCGCCGGGGACTCCTGATGTAAGGGGGAGCTCCGCCGGGGACTCCTGATGTGAGGGGGGGCTCCGCCGGGGACTCCTGATGTGAGGGGGGGCTCCGCCGGGGACTCCTGGTGTGAGGGGGGGCTCCGCCGGGGACTCCTGATGTGAGGGGGGGCTCCGCCGGGGACTCCTGATGTGAGGGGGGGCTCCGCCGGGGACTCCTGGTGTGAGGGGGGGCTCCGCCGGGGACTCCTGGTGTGAGGGGGGGCTCCGCCGGGGACTCCTGGTGTGAGGGGGGGCTCCGCCGGGGACTCCTGGTGTGAGGGGGGGCTCTGCCGGGGACTCCTGATGTGAGGGGGGGCTCCGCCGGGGACTCCTGATGTGAGGGGGGGCTCCGCCGGGGACTCCTGGTGTGAGGGGGGGGCTCTGCCGGGGACTCCTGGTGTGAGGGGGGGCTCCGCCGGGGACTTCTGGTGTGAGGGGGGCTCCGCCGGGGACTCCTGGTGTGAGGGGGGCTCCGCTGGGGGCACCTGATGCAAGGACGGACCCTGCTCGGACATCTGAAGCAAGGACGGACGACTGGTGGCAGACGACGTGGCTGGTGACACGCTCAGGGATCCCACTGATTCTGCATTATGGTGAGTTGAATGATTTCATTCTATATTACAATGTAATAATAGAAATAATGCGCTTCAATCATCCTGACACCATAACAACCATGATGCCGGGCTGATTGAAGTGCTAACACCAGGTGTTTGGAGTATCTTTATCTGCTGATTGTTAAACTTTCTAGAATACACATATTTCTATTGTGTAGGATCTGGGGCTGCTGTCCCGTCATTTCCCTCTCTCTCCCCCTCTCTCCCCCTCTCCATCCCTCATTCATTTCAGACTCTAACCACACCCTCTAGAGCCACCCCTATTTAAGCCACGCCCACAATTTCGCGTAAACCACGCCCATTTTTCGGCGCGGCACGCTTCGCGCGCCGCACTTGTCTGTTTTTGCTAAGCCATGCCTGCTGACGAATGCCCCGCCCCCTAATTATTGGACAGCTCCGCCTACAGCCACAAAAGTGTCCCACATTTTTTTTTTACAATGTTGGCAACTATGCATTTCCCAGGTCCTCAAACACTGGTATGGGAGGACCGGTACTCTGGCTATCCGGGGGATCCTCCCCGGGGTCCACCCCAGATTCCTGCATCCACTCTGGGTATAGGGAGTAATCAAGCTCCCTGGATCAGTAGGCCTCTCTGGAGCTCAGGAGATCAGCAGTAGTGCAGCCACACCCTTTGCAGCTGAAACAGCTTCAACTCTTCTGGGAAGGCCGTCCACAAGGTTTAGGAGGGTGTCTATGGGAATTTTTGACCATTCTTCCAGAAGTGCATTTGTAAGGTCAGGCACTGATGTTGGACGAGAAGGCCTGGCTTGCAGTCTCCTCTCTAATTCATCCCAAAGGTGTTTCACCGGGTTGAGGTCAGGACTCTGTGCAGGCCAGTCAAGTTCCTCTACCCCAAACTCAAACTCACTCATCTATGTCTTTATGGACCATCTGTTCATACAAAGTATGAACAGCGATCTGTCATCTCCCCTACACAGTCCACTCCCCCTTTAGTTAGAATCACCTCCCAGGGAACACAATTAACCCCTTGATCGCCCCCCTCGTGTTAACCCTTTCCCTGCCAGTGACATTTTTACAGTAATCAATGCATTTTTATAGCACTGATCGCTGTATAAATGTCAATGGTCCCAAAAATGTGTCAAAATTGTCCGATGTGTCCGCCATAATGTCTAGAATAGTAAAAATGCTATAAAACTATCCCCCTATTCCCCTATTTTGTAGACGCTACAACTTTTGCGCAAACCAATCAATATACGATTATTGCGATTTTTTTTTTTTTTTTTTTTATTACCAAAAATATGTAGAAGAATACATATCGGCCTAAACTGAGGAAAAAATGTTTTTTTATATATTTTTGGGGGATATTTATTATAGCAAAAAGTAAAAAATAATGCGTTTTTTTTTTTTCAAAATTGTTGCTCTTTTTTTGTTTAGAGTGCAAAAAATAAAAACCGCAGAGGTGATCAAATACCACCAAAGAAAGCTCTATTTGTGGGGAAAAAATTACGTCAATTTTGTTTGGGTTTAACATCGCACAACCGCGCAATTGTCAGTTAAAGCGATGTAGTGCCGAATCGCAAAAAGTGCTCTGGTCTGGAAGGGGGTAAAATCTTCCAGGGCTGAAGTGGTTAAAGACTACTGCTTAGGACAAAATGGACACATCTAGCGTGTAAAACATACAAGATAGAGCAAGATAAAACCGAAAAAGGAGAAATAGCTACATATAGGAAATAAGAAAAACAAAATGAGATTATAAAATGAAAGAATGTAGCAACATTCAAAGAAGTTGGTCCTACAAAGCCAAACACAGGGGGTGACCACAATAGGAGATATCCGGAGATTCCTGTACAGGTGTCACCCACCCCAACTATACCAATGTAGGCAAAGAAAGACAACTGGCCATTGTATCAAACAATATATATGAGTATCAAATAATGATAGATCATGAACAATTAAATGAAAATAGAAACCTATTGATATCAGCCTTAGACATGCACAAATTGCTATCACAGCTGTAATCATAAAACACATATAGTTCTAATATTACAAAACCTGAGTAAACAACATTTCACAGATATCATATCACATGTGAACAAATACTGGAGATAAGGATTAAAGAATAAACACCTACTTAATGCAAATAACCAACATAATATGAATACAGTAAGCGTGTGGTTAGAGGTGAAAAGATTTAATCCCACAGAGCCCAAAAATATACCAGTCAAAGAATTGTACAGAATAATGTAATATGGATATATCATTAAAGGCTCCAAAAGACTGATTACTGTCGGAGAAGATCATTAAATAATTCAAACATCATCATAAAAAACTTTAAAAAACATATTTAGAATGTGTGTATACTGTGTATGTGTATATATGTGTGTGTGTGTGTGTGTGTATATATAGATAGATATATATATATATATATACATACATATCTATCTATCTATCTATCTATCTATCTATCTATCTATCTATCTATCTATCTATCTATCTATCTATCTATCTATCTATCTATCTATCTATCTATCTATCTATCTATCTATCTATCTATCTATCTATCTATCTATCTATCTATCTTCTATATGTCCGACATCCAATGGTGGTATAGATATCCAGATTCCAGGCACATAAATTTAACTCAATATTGAACCCTACGGACTAATGCCCCGTACACACGGTCGGACATTGATCGGACATTCTGACAACCAAATCCTAGGATTTTTTCCGACGGATGTTGGCTTAAACTTGTCTTGCATACACACGGTCACACAAAGTTGTCGGAAAATCCGATCGTTCTGAACGCGGTGACGTAAAACACGTACGTCGGGACTATAAACGGGGCAGTAGCCAATAGCTTTCGTCTCTTAATTTATTCTGAGCATGCGTGGCACTTTGTGCGTCGGATTTGTGTACACACGATCGGAATTTCCCACAACGGATTTTGTTGTCGGAAAATTTTATAGCCTGCTCTCAAACTTTGTGTGTCGGAAAATCCAATGGAAAATGTGTGATGGAGCCCACACACGGTCGGAATTTCCGACAACAAGGTCCTATCACACATTTTCCATCGGAAAATCCGACTGTGTGTAGGGGGCATTAGACTGGGATGCCATTAAAGTTCATGTGTGTGTAAAGGCAGGCGTCCCAATACTTTTGACAATATCATGTATATTTGTCAGCTTTCTTCATCGGGGACACATGCAGTAGAATTTTAAATCTAAAATTCGGTGAGTGATATATTTTATTCTGAATAATAAATGCTAGAGTATGTGGCTGCTGAAAGAGCACTCAGTCAAGTTATTGAAGGGGCCATGTAACGATAAAAACAAAATACCATAATCTCTTCTTTTTTTATTTTTTTTATTAGCCTTATGCAATCCTCAGCACAATAAAAATCTGACATGTGGAGGGTGCAGCAGGACGGTGAACCAGTTAGGCTCTACTACATTACACTGTGCTGTCAATGGGAGCTTGTTCCAAACCAACAGTGCAGAGCCTATAGAACACACGTGTGTAAATAATTAACTATATATATATATATATATATATATATATATATATATATACACACTGTAGTGATACAAGAAATCATGAGCATAAATAATAATTGTAAACATATCAGTGTATAGGTATAAGCCAAAAAGCAAAACATTATATAAATAAAAGTCCCAATGAAGAGCTTATTTCCAGCTCCTCATTGGGTCTTTCATTTTATATACTTTTTTTGGCTTCTACCTGTGCACTGATATGTTTACAATTATTATTTATGCTCATGATTTCTCGTATCACCACAGTATATATATGTATCGTTAATTATTTACACACGTGTGTTCTATAAGTGCTGCACTGTTGTTTTTCATTTATGCATTCCATGTATTGGGGGTCTCGTTGACAGAAGAAAAAAGCAGAGTGATGACCTTGGCAGCCTTATGATGCCCCATTATATATGATCGGTAGCCTCGGGCTGTGCCCCATTATATACGATCGGTAGCCTCGGGCTGTGCCCCATTATATACGATCGGTAGCCTCGGGCTGTGCCCCATTATATATGATCGGTAGCCTCAGGCTGTGCCCCATTATATATGATCAGTAGCCTCGGGCTGTGCCTCATAATATACGATCGGTAGCCTCGGGCTGTGCCCCATTATATATGATCGGTAGCCTCGGGCTGTGCCCCATAATATACGGTCGGTAGCCTCGGGCTGTGCCCCATTATATATGATCGGTAGCCTCGGGCTGTGCCCCATTATATACGATCGGTAGCCTCGGGCTGAGTCATTGACCAGTCTGTATTGGTTAACTGCAGTGTAAACACATGAGGTCAGGGGCTTGGCAGGACAATGCAGTATCTGTCAGGTGTACCTAGCTGTACTCTAATAGAAATTGTTTGCTGGGGAAGAAAATTCACATATACAGTATGTATTTAGATTATGTATTTAATACTTTGGATCAATAACTCTATTCTATAGGACCCCAAATCCCTTTACTGGATTTTTTCCTTCTACAGAAAGGTATCTTCCCCAATGGACAGTAATATAATCCACCAACACACAGTCACAGGCCACTGTTCATGGTTTAGGGCAGGGGTCTCCAAACTGTGGCCCGAGGGCCAGATGTGGCCCTTTGCTAGCCTTCATCCAGCCCTTGGGACACTATTCCTCCAATGATATGGGGCACTATTCCTCCCACTATCACCAACAATGGAGCACAATTTCTCTCACTAATACCAATGATGGGGCACTACTCCTTATACTGATCACCAACACTGAGGCCATGTTTACTCTCACTGATGCTGGGCTCAGGGCATTTTCGACCCCCCTGCTGACCACATTCCGGCCCCCCTAAAGTCCAAAGGACAGGCCCTTTGTTTGGAAAGTTTGGAGACGCCTGGTTTAGGGTTTATAGACTGTGTTTTTGGCAAGACAACATTCCTGACACTGGTGACACTGGGGGGAACACAGCATTATATATATATATATAAAAAACAGGTAGTAGCACACTGCCACCTAGTGATAACAATATATACAAAATACAGCTACTGCAATCACCAAATGTGTTCCCACATCCACAGAGAATCAATCAAATGAAGCCACGTGCGTTGGTGACGTAACGCGTAGAGGTTGAGTCTGGCGGCAGGATTATTCACCGATTATGTGAGATGCTGGGTTTTATTACATGTTTCTTTTGTATCAAATAGTCCATTGTATGGTGCATTGTGCGGTTTGTTTAGCTTAATAACCCAGATACTGCACTATTGGAGGCTGTCTTTTCTGTTTATTGCCATGACCTGCTTGTGAGCTGTGTGGAGCCATTTTGGAGAAGGGAAAACCATCGTTCTTAAGGGAACCTGAACATCAAAATTTGGTCCAACAGACTGATCTGCTTTTATGCTTTATTGGGGTCTATAATGATAATGAAGGTGAGCTTGCACTTCACCTGGTGAAAGGATCACCATTTGGAAATTGTAGAAACACCATGGTGTCATCTCTATGAATAACTTTATGAAATAGAGACTTTCTGTATTGCACAATTTATAAGAAGTTTTACTATTCATATTCTATTCTATTGGACTTTTTATTTATTTATTTATTTATTTATTTATTTATTTATATATTTGTTCAAGGATTTATTTCGCACTTTATCTATATGACATGTTTACATTTATAGTCATTCATTGTTACTTTTCAGTTATCACTCTACCATAGTGTTGAGGCAGCGCTATCACACATTTTAATATTGAAACACTGCATTATAATATTGCATGAAACGCTCCAGTCACCCAGGGCCTGAAATACCCTTGAATACTGCAATGTGAGGGGAAGCTAGTAACCACTAATGGAATGGTGGTATTATTCTAGAAACTAGAATCATTCTATAGTGTTTCCATAGATGATCAGCAGAGCTGGGAACTCTAATGCCCCGTACAGACGGTCGGACATTGATCGGACATTCCGACAACAAAATCAATGGATTTTTTTCCGACGGATGTTGGCTCAAACTTGTCTTGCATACACACGGTCACACAAAGTTGTCAGAAAATCCGATCATTCTGCACGCGGTGACGTAAAACACATACGTCTGGACTATAAACGGGGCAGTAGCCAATAGCTTTCATCTCTTTATTTATTCTGAGCATGCGTGGCACTTTGTCCGTCGGATTTGTGTACACACGATCGGAAATTCCGACAACGGATTTTGTTGTCGGAAAATTTTATAGCCTGCTCTCAAACTTTGTGTGTCGGAAAATCCGATGGAAAATGTGTGATGGAGCCCACACACGGTCGGAATTTCCGACAACAAGGTCCTATCACACATTTTCCATTGGAAATTCCGACGGTGTGTACGGGGCATTAGGCTGGGTTCACACCTAAGACGGAGGCCGCTCACAGCAGGGGTCCGGTGTGTCCCTGTTCTCCATTATTTGCAAATCTTTGCTTGAATTCGGACCTGAAACTGAGCCAAAATCGCACAGGACCCCTGTGCAATTCACTCCGCAGCCGCCCCGGAGATGTGTGAACCGGCTCCATTGAGAGCTGGTCACAATCTCCTGTCAAGCAAATTGGAAGCGGGGAAACCCCTGATGGGGACACAGATGTGCGGAAAGGCTCTGATGGGGACACAGATGTGCGGAAAGGCTCTGATGGGGACACAGATGTGTGGAAAGGCTCTGATGGGGACACAGATGTGTGGAAAGGCTCTGATGGGGACACAGATGTGCGGAAAGGCTCTGATGGGGACACAGATGTGCGGAAAGGCTTTGATGGGAACATAGATGTGCGGAAAGGCTCTGATGGGAACATAGATGTGCGGAAAGGCTTTGATGGGAACATAGATGTGTGGAAAGGCTCTGATGGGAACATAGATGTGCGGACAGGCTCTGTAGGGGATACAGATGTGCGGAAAGGCTCTGATGGGAACATAGATTTGTGGAAAGGCTCTGATGGGGACACAGATGTGTGGAAAGGCTCTGATGGGGACACAGATGTGCGGAAAGGCTCTGATGGGGACACAGATGTGCGGAAAGGCTTTGATGGGAACATAGATGTGCGGAAAGGCTCTGATGGGAACATAGATGTGCGGAAAGGCTTTGATGGGAACATAGATGTGTGGAAAGGCTCTGATGGGAACATAGATGTGCGGACAGGCTCTGTAGGGGATACAGATGTGCGGAAAGGCTCTGATGGGAACATAGATTTGTGGAAAGGCTCTGATGGGGACACAGATGTGTGGAAAGGCTCCGATGGGAACATAGATATGTGGAAAGGCTCTGATGGGAACATAGATGTGTGGAAAGGCTCTGATGGGGACACAGATGTGCGGAAAGGCTCTGATGGGAACATAGATGTGTGGAAAGGCTCTGATGGGGACACAGATGTGTGGAAAGGCTCTGATGGGGACACAGATGTGTGGAAAGGCTCTGATGGGGACACAGATGTGTGGAAAGGCTTTGATGGGGACACAGATGTGCAGAAAGGCTCTAACAGGGACAAAGATGTGAGGGAAAGCCCTGATGGGGGCAAAGATCTGTGAGAGACTCTAATGAGGACACAGATGTGTGAAAAGGCTCTGATGGGGACACAGATGTGAGGGAAGGCTGTGATGGAATCATAGATGTGTGGGGGGACACATTCATTTATTTATAAATAACTGATTTTTTTCGGCCCATGAATATGTGTCAAATTTGCGATGTAACCCCCATACTGAAAAGTTTGGAGACCCCTGCTCTGGAGAATTTTTTTATTTTTTTTTTTTTGCATAAGTGTTAAAATCTGCATTTTTGGCTATAAAATTACCTAAAACCCCCTAGCCCTGTAAAATAAAAATATAGCAGTTGCAAATGCAATTCTTTGTCACACAATATTTGTGCATCAGTTTATCAAATCTATATCAGGAAAAAAAATACACAAAAATTAATTTTATTGCACAGAAACACAATTGAATGCCTTATTTTTGCTAAAAAAATAAAACATGAGGTAATGTAGAGTAAGTAGATACCAAATGTGCATGCGCCTGCAAAAAAGCATAAAATGATGGTACCCAAAACAATAGGCAATGTTTAAATGCTTTTAGAGCTCATTAGTTTTGATCGGGGGTCTTCAAACTTTCTAAACAAGGGGCAAGTTTAAGGTTATTCAGACTTTAGGGTTGCCGGACTGTGGTCATTAGGAGCAGAAAAGGTCCCAACATCAGTACGAAAAAAACAATTCCCAATCTTTGGTGTCAGTAGGAGGAATTGTATCTTAACATTGACACCATCGTTGGTGTCATTGGAAGAAGTTGTGCCCCATCATTGGTGTCATTGGACCCAATGGTTGGTGTCAGTGGGAGGAATTGTGCCACATTGTTGGTGTCATTGGAAGAAGTTGTGCCCCATCATTGGTGTCATTGGGCCCAATGGTTGGTGTCAGTGGGAGTAATTGTGCCCTACCGTTGGTGTCATTAAGAGGAATTGTGCCCCTTCATTGATATCAGCGGGGGGGAGTTATGCCCCATTGTTGGCATCAGTGGATGAAATAGCACCCCAAGGTTCGATAAAAACAAGCAAAGGGCCACATCTAGGCCCTGGGCCGCAGTTTGGAGATTATGGCTTCAGAGGGGAACTAGTTTATAACTCAATTTAGCCATTAAAGTGGATTACTTAAATTTCGAAACTTCCTGCATTAACTGTAATCAAACACAGGACAACACTCTACTTCAGCAAAATATATTTTAGAAATGTAATTAAATCTGCCATCCCAAAAACATTAACATACGGTTCTATCCAAACCAATACAGAAATGCTTATTGTAATAGTGGGCAGTGAGATGCCCCCGACATTATTACAAAAAAGTAACAGTTTAATTTTCACTAACCACATATGTAAAACGGAAAATTCCTATCAAAATACTTACCGTAATTTTCCTTTCCTGATGAACTCCTTGGCAGCCAACGTGTGGGTTTAGTCCCGCCTCTACTACCCTATAGGACACTACTCCCATAAATCTTTGCTCCTCATCAGCAGCCCTGTTCGATAACTAGCCTACTCCAGCCATTTGGGAGGGAACTCCTGCTGCCATGGAGTCCATCAGGAAAGGAAAATTACGGTAAGTATTTTGATAGGAATTTTCCGTTTTCCTGACAGACTCCATGGCAGCCAACATGTGGGAAATAACTCGCCGTACACACCCGGGTGGGCAAAATGCTGAAAAAAACAAGATTTATTTAACACCGTCAACCGACAGTACTTTAACACCAAAATCAACTGAAGATAGAGCAGCTGGCTCAACACAATAATGGGACATAAAGGTATGGATCGACGACCAAGAAGCCGCCCTGCAAATCACTTCAGGTGCAACATGACGTGAGGCTGCCCACGAGGTCGAAAGACTTCTAGTTGAGTGCGCTGTTACCGCCTCAGGAGGAGCCAAGCCCTTCTCTCTATATGCCCATTGAATTGCCTGTACAACCCATGCAGCAATGGATCTGACTGAGGCTCGGAGCCCCTTGTTCTTCCCATAGAACGAAACAAAAAGATAATCCGACTGACAGAAGGGAGCCGTTACTTCTAGATATTGTTTCAAGGAGACACCAACATCGAGTGGATGTATCTCCAGATTTACGGCAGATCTAAAGGTAGGAAGTGAGATCTCTTGGTTCTCATGAAAGATTGAGGTGACCTTAGGGTTTGACCCTAGCATCGGAATTAGAACCACTCTGTCCGGAAAAAAGGTTAAGAAAGGTTCTTTTGATCCTAAAGCTTGAATTTCGGACACCCTTTTTGTCGAAGTGATGGCGGTCAAAAAGGCAGTTTTGATAGTAAGCTCTCTGACAGACAGTGGTTTATCGAGTTGTGAGAAGAACTCAAGAAGTAGAGGAATATCCCATTTGGGGAATCTGGGTTTCCTTTGAGGCCTCAGTCTGCTCCTTTGAAAAATTGTTGAATAACGGCATGTCTGGCCCACGACACCCCAGTAAAGGCTGAGATCGCTGAGACCTGTACACGCAGAGAACTGACGGATAAGGGCAAATCCAGGCCTGATTGGAGGAAACTCAAGATGTCCTGAACAGCAGGTGTGCCACATGACGTAGCCCTAGACGACATATGGGTCGAGAATTTTCTCCAAATTCGCTCATATACTCGGTTAGTGCTTTGTCTTCTTGCATTCAGAAGTGTAGGAATAACCTCCTTGGGGCAACCTAGTGCTTCCAACCTTCCCCTCTCAAGAACCAAGCCCTCAACTGTAGGTGAGCTGGGCACGGGTGAAGAAACGTGCCTTGGGAGAGTAGATCCAATCTGGACGGAAGAGGAACTGGTTCTCGGAAGCTGAGGAGTGACAGGAGAGGAAACCAAGGCCTGTTGGGCCAGTAAGGAATTATGGCTAATATATCCACTTCCTCCCACCTGAGCCTCCTAAGAACTGGAAGATGATAGGTGTCGGAGGGAAGGCATATGCTCTGTGAAACCACCAACGTTCTGTCAGTGCGTCTATCCCGTAGGCTTGTGGATCCCGGAACCTTGCGTAGTACCTCACTAGCTTCTTGTTGCACGGGGAGGCGAAGAGATCGACTTCTGGAGAGATCCCCAATGTTAGGATCCATTTGAACACATCCTCGTGGAGAGACCACTCGTTGTTGTCCAAGTGGACTCGTGAAAGAAAATCCGCTTGGACATTGAGAATCCCCGGAACATATGTTGCCGTTAAGTTGACCAGATTCTTCTGTGCCCAGATCATTATTGGTTCCACCTCTTGTAGCAGAGACAGGCTTTTGGTACCCCCTTGTTTCCTTACGTAGGCTACTGCCGTTGTATTGTCCAGTCTGAGTAATACAGATGCCCCTGTTATCAGGTGACGAAATGCCAACAGTGCCTGGAAGGCTGCACGTAACTCTAGGATATTCGACACCAATCTCCGAGCTGGGAAACCCCAGGAGCCTTGAGCCACTTCCGTTAGGCAATGAGCACCCCAACCTCTCTCGCTGGCATCTGACATCACTGTGATCCAAGTGATGGGAAGGATGGAGTGACACCTGCGTAAATTTTTTCTTTGAAGCCACCAGAGGAGGGAACCCCTCATGGTCTGAGAGATGTAAATGCGCTGATTTTTGTCGCCCGACCATTGAAGAAGAAAACCCTTCTGGAAAGGACGCATCCTCCACTGAGCCCATTTTACCATTGGTATTGTGGACACCATGGTGCCTATGATCCTCAGACACTGAAGGGCACGGAGATGAGAAGAGGAGAGAGCCAAGCGAATCCTGTCCCGAACTATTGTAACCTTCTCCTCGGGTAAGGAAATTGTGCCTCTCGCTGTATTGAAGAGGGCTCCGAGGAACACCAGAGACTGAGAAGGCTCCAACTGGCTCTTCTCCAGGTTCAGGAGCCATCCAAATTCCCGGAGAGTTGAGATGACTTGATCTCTGTGTCTCAGGAGACAGTCTCTGTCTTGAGCCAGTAGGAGGAGATCGTCCAGGTAGTGATGAAGACGGATCCCTCTGGTTCTCAGTAGAGCCACAACAGCCAACAAGACCTTTGAGAAGACTCATGGAGAGGTGGACAGACCGAAGGGAAGGCATGTGAATTGTAAATGTAGTTGGCCTATGGAGAAACGGAGAAAGCGTTGAAAATCTACTGCCACTGGAACGTGAAAATAAGTGTCCTTGAGGTCTATAGAGACGAGCCAGTCTCCTGGTTGGACTGACTGTTGAATTGTGGACAGGGTTTCCATTTTGAACCTTTCTCTTTTGATGAAACGGTTCAGGTGCATGAGATCTATGACAGGTAGCCATGCACCATTCTTTTTCTGGACCATGAAGAGAGGGGAATACATCCCCATGCCACGTTGGTCATCTGGGACAGGAATGGCCGCGCCTTGATCTAATAAAGATTTCACGTAAGCTGAAAGGATTTGTCTTTTTTCTTCTGTGGCTGGAAGAGATGTGGGAATACACCTGAGCCTGGGAGCACTGCTGAAAGTCCAGGTGTGACCCGAGGAAATCGTTCTGACGGTCCAAAAGTCCTGGATCGAGGCCGCCCAAACATGCCGAAAGCGGAGAAGGCGAGCCCCCACTTGGCCTGCCTGGGCGGGCCCCATCTCAAAAAGACTTGGTCGGTTCCTTCTCACCCGTCATACCACTCTTAGCAGTTTTCTTGAAAGATGACTGTCTAGCCTTCCAAGATCTGGAGAACTCACGGCCCGGCCTGTAACCACGTGCTTCCCTAGCACGATCCTGGTTCTGTTTCCTTGGAAACGATCTTCTTTGGCCTTGTAATCGCCTGTCCTGAGGAAGGAACCCCGACTTACCTCCGGTGGCACGAGTTATGGCACTATCCAATTTATTGCCAAAAAGAGAGGACCCATCAAAGGGAATATGGCACCAGACCTGTTTTGATGCTGGGTCTGCCAGCCAAGAACGAAGCCAAAGGGCACGCTTGGCGGTGACTGCAGACAACATAACTCGAGCCACCAAGCGGATAATGTCAATTGAGGCCTCCCCCAGAAAGGCAGAAGCTAACCTCAATTCCTGGATGGGTGAACTCTTGGCCACTTCCTCCGAGACACTTCTAAGTGACTCATCTACGTTGTCAGACCAAATCTCCATAGCCCTAGACATGGCGGCCAAAGCCAAGGCTGGTTTACATGCCATGCCTGCTGTGAGATAGACCCGCTTCAAGTCAGAGTCTATCCGTCTATCCAAGGCGTCTCTGAATGAGACCGTGTCTTCCAGAGGAAGGGTCACATGCCTGACCAACCTCATCACAGCCGCATCCACTAGAGGAGCAGACTCCAATTGCTTAACTTCCTCTTCCTTGAAGGGATAAAGCCTTTGTATTTTAGAGAGAAGGGAGTTCTTCTTCTCTACCTTTCCCCACTCATCCGTGATAACTTCACCTAATTCAGCGAAAAAGGGGAAGTTGACACGTTCCTTCTTCAGCTGCTTGAAGTATTTCCTCTGTTTTGCAGGAGCCGTCACTGGCTCTTCCCAGTTTAAAGTTTCCTTTATGGCTTTAATCAGAGGAGGAAGTAAGTCAAAGCCAAAACCAGTATAAGGGTCTTCTCCCTCAGAATCACTATCCGAGGAGACAGCAGACAGATGACTGGGTAAAGAGGTCTCACAAGTGTCCTGAGCCTGAGTATCCCTCACTGGCGGGCATGGAGGCTCTGTAGGAGAAACCTGGGGTTGGCTGGACCCCATCTCTTTCAGATTCTCTTTAACAATCTTTTCCACCAGAGATTTGAGTTGCTGATCCGATCCACCTCTTTCACCTGTTGCTTTTGTGTAGCAGGTATCACAGAGGGATTTGCCTATAGGAACCTTTGCCCTACACCCCCAGCAGGCTCCTTCGGCTGCATGATTGGAGTGAGACTTGGAAGGGCGAGATGGTTCCCGGCTACGGTGTCTCAATTTCGAGGAGGAACCGTGATGTCCGGATCTGGAAGAGGAATGCCAGTGATGCGATTTAGAGGAACCACTTCTGTGCGAACTACGTTGCTGAGTAGACCTAGAAGGGCTGACAAGAAAAAGACAAGGCACATCTGTTTTAATGGAGACAAACAGATAACTGATGCTCCATAACCCCCCCCCCGGCAACACCCAGGCAGGACCCCCTACCAAGTACCTGTTGCGAGGGGGCTGGCCACAAACAGGCGGTGAAGCGTCCATGCTCCTGGAAGGATCCATCAGGGCTGAAAAACAAGCAGCGAGTTAAAAATAGAAATGCAGTAAAGGACAGGCTATTAAACCTGTCCCCTAGAAGCCTCACCTGACACGAAAGATCCAGAGCCAGGGGAAGACACTACTAACAGTCTGCAAGCATTCCCAAGCCTGCAGACTATTTTTTTCAATTTAAAACTGGCGCCCCTGTGATGTCACCGCCGCGTCCATCTTCCCACTGGTGTGAACGCGCGGTTACCACTATGCGCGTGCGCGAACCAAGCCTCGTTCTCGCGCCGGACCCGCGCATGCACAGAACGGCCGCGAAAACGAAACCAGGAAGTGAACGGCGGCTGGAACGCAGGGGGAACCAGCCGCCATGCCTGCCAGCTACACTGTACCCGACAGTGCGGGAGGGGGAACACAGAAAAATAAACAACTAGAGCAGACAAACAGGGGATGGATTAAAAGAAAACTGCTGCCATTTAGAAAAAACGGAACAAACTCATCACTCCTGCTGCGATCGAGACCAGGCAAAAGGTAAAACACCGGACTGTTTCTGGGCAACAAGGGCCACCCGCTAGTAGCTAGGCTGTATGACCAATGCACGGTTTGCCTGCCAGTGGCTAGGACTACACCATCATCAGCGCCTCTTCCATATGCCCCTTCCATACCCTGCTAGTAGCTAGGGCTTATTGGAATACTGCGACTCCTGTTCCATAGGGATCGCTCGCCAGATCTGATCGCAGGGGGGAAAATAATCTTCGGGTAGAAAGACCATTTTAGCTAGGTCCTTTGGAGGAGGACAAAAAAAAGAACACGGCTGCTGGTGAGGAGCAAATATTTATGGGAGTAGTGTCCTATAGGGTAGTAGAGGCAGGACTAAACCCACACGTTGGCTGCCATGGAGTCTGTCAGGAAAGGAGGCCTTTCTCCCTCTGACTACCATATGTAAAGGAGGCCCTTCTCCCTCTGACCACCATATGTAAAGGAGGCCCTTCTCCCTCTGACCACCATATGTAAAGGAGGCCCTTCTCCCTCTGACCACCATATGTAAAGGAGGCCCTTCTCCCTCTGACCACCATATGAAAGGGAGGCCTTCTTCCCTTTGACCAACAGTGTAAGGGGTCCTTCTCTCAGTAACCACAAAGAAAAGAAGGCCCCTCTCCCAATGACCACCAGTATAGGAGGTTGATAAATATAAGCCGGCAACTCAGTGGACTGGACTCAAACATTGAAAATCTATTATTGGCTACACATATTGGTTACTCATATGAGTAAGGCCACAGTGGCCAAAATGCATTAGAGTTGATTTGCTGGATGTAATTGTGTAGCCAATAACGATTTTTAAAGTTTGAGTCCACCGATTTGCCGGCTTATATCTAGCAATGTTAAAAGTATTGAGGGACTGCATATCCCAGCCATGAGCACCAATTTTTAGCCTTGGATAGCATCACCAGCAGTAGAGCTTTGTGTATTGTATTCAGTGATTCTATGTTAGATTGTATAAGAGGGTTCTTGTCCCACTGATTCCCAATGTAAAGGGGTCCTTCTCCCACTGACCACTAATGTAAGGGGGTCCTTAACCCACTGACCACCAGTATAAGAGGTTTCTTCTCCCACTGGCCACCAATGTAGGGGGGTTCTTCTCCCAATGACCACCAATGTAGGGGGGTTCTACCAATGACCACCAGTATCAGAGGGCCCTTGTCCCACTGACCAACTCTGTAAGGGAGCCCATCGTCCTTATGGCCAAAATTGTATGGGGCCATTCTCTCATTAACAATCGATGTAAGGGACCCATCCCCCATGAACCACCAACTGATTAAATTAACTTTGTAAAAGTCATTACAAATGGACATACAGTATAACAAGACCCTTGTCACATTTCTTTAGCTACAAAAGCACTTTATTTGACTCCAGATAAGGTGAGGGGGGGGGGAGCTGGTGATAGTTTTAGTAAAATTGAACTTATCCTTTGAAAAAATATATAATTATTTTTGCCCATCTACGCAAAGAGTAAAAGAATCTAGAGGAGCACAGATCCATCGCCATTCTTCTTTATGGAACTGAAGTGTGCCTGTCTTCTAAATAAAAACTCAAGCCAAGTGTTAATAAATGAACTTTATTTACATTTACATTAAAACAGTAGTGTAACAAATCAAAATCTTTGTATCTATCTGCCAGGATCCCCTGCACCCCAAAGATCAGATGGAGGGGGGAGTGACACCTTGAGTTACAGGGAGTGGCTGAATGAAGATGGAAACCCAAGGCAGTGAGAGAGGAGGCTTCACGCCTCTGGCCCCGCCTCTTTTGATACGTCAGGGCCAAAGTTTAATAGCTAGGGAGAGAAGATTCAAGAATAGTTGGAGCAGTTGCCAAATTGGGTTTAAAGGGGAATCTTGTTGGCTGTTGGCATTGGTGCCACAGTCCATACTTCAGGCCCTCTGGGTAAGGTGAAGAGATCCATACTGTACCATCAATTAGAAGATAAGAGGTCATAGCAACTCTCATCTCCTCACCAGGTGACAGTGTTGTGTTAGACAGAGAAGGAGTTACCTCTACCCAAATTTTAAGAGGACCTGTCAGATCAGCACTTGTGTTTCTGAACTCCCATCTGCAGGAGTCACTCTGTCCCTTCCATCACTGGCTGGTGCACACATCACACCGAGGGGACAAGGAGCTCTCAGTTATAGGTTAGTGAAGATATATGATATAGGTGAGGAGGGCTCAGACATACAGGGAGTTATAGGACATTGCAAATTGTTATTCTAACATGATTCAGACACTGGGAGCTACAAAGGGATGTTTATTTTGCTCTCAGACAGGTGAAAACACAAAGGATGGTATTCGTGAGGGCTCATGGGGTTGAGGCAGTGTCATGGTAACCTGCTGTGGAACCTGGATTTCAGTATATAGACAGTAATTGGTGGAGGAATCATTAAAAATGCTGTACAGAATTATAGCTTTAGGTAGGTAACCAAAATAACTTTTCAGTATACAGTCTTTAGCTAGAGTTCAATTCTAATGCTTTATTGCAGTGGTCTTAAAACTGTGGCCCAGGGGGCCAGATTCAGCCCTTTGCTTGCCTTTATCTGCCTTTATCTGGCCCTTGGGACAATTTTCCTCCAGCTGACACCAATGAATATTTTGCTATACTGCTTGGCAGCAGTGGCGTCTCCAGCTTTCATATTTAGGGGGGGCACATGGGGGGACAGGGACAAAAGTAGGGGGGCCAACTATAAAACGCAATATATATAAATATATATATATATATATATATATATATATATATATATATATATATATATATATATATATATATATATATATATATATTATGCAGTCATAATATATGCATAAAAAATAAAATCTACCATAGCGCATAAACCCTTTCAAAGATTATTTATTTGAAAGTGCAAGGAGCACATGGAAGGGCAACGCATGCAAAACAAAACCAAAGACATTCCCAGATCAACTTACTGACAAGCCTGCAACCAACCAAATGATCCTGTCTAACAGTGTGCGTTTTGTTGATTGCTAAATGTTGATTGCTCTTCAGAGGGCAAAACTAGTGTGCATGAGCCAAAAGGGTTAAAGATGGAGCTAGCAGAGACAGGAAAGGGACAGAGCACACAGACCTGATGGATTCCTTTCTTCCTATCACAGAAGTCTCTGTAATAAACATTATTTTTGCTGATATAAATCAATGTATGAGGTCTGTGTGTTCTGTCTTCTGATGCTAAGGATCTAACAGCCTGACAATTACAACATATATAAGAGTATGTTTTCCCCTTGTCCTGTCCCTCTATGGAGAACACTGCCTGCACTAAACCTCACACCTATCACTCTGCAAGCTGCTGCACATCCTTCTTATCCCCTCCATGAAGAATACATAAAAAGAGACTCACATGGGAGTTACAGAGCTGAGGGGTCTGGCTTCCTCTGGAGCTGCCTGAAATCAAAACACAGCGGCAGGGGAAGTGGGAGGGGTTGTAGCACAGGCACAGCCTGATTGGATAATACTGATCAGGTGCTTAAAATGATCCCTGCCTCCTTATGCTGCACAGGGCACAGGAATGAGAAACTTTAGCCCTGCAACTAACATGCTGTTTGCGATCTCCATACACTGAGGGGCGGGCTGAGGGGCGGGGAGTATCACTGGTAGCAGCATACCCAGGCTACAGTAAATCTCTTCCCGAGGCAGCTGCTGATGGGGGTGCTATAGGTGAAATTATGGGGGAGTTAAAGCACCCACCTGGCACCACCCCTGTATTAGTGTTCCCAACAGCTCAGAGCCCCCGGAGCCGGCATTGACAGTTCTCTCTCCCCTCCTTCACACAGCCGATCTGCTCCTTCTCCCCTCTCCTGTGTGTGTACCGTGGGAATTGTGAGCTCATTGGCTTCACACTTGACTACCCTGGAAGCACACACAAGAGGGGAGAATGAGGCAGATCGTCTGTGTCTCCTCTCTCATTATTCCGTGTGAGAGAGGAAGGAGGGGAGAAAGAACTGTCAATGCCGACTCTGACGTCACTGGTTGCTAGATGCGAGGCGGCTCTAGTAACCAGTGGCTTGGTGTAGACTCAGGAGGTGGAGGAGGAGCCGGAACCAGCAATACGGCAGCTCAGTCTATACCTGTCCCCTGCATTCCCAGTGTCCATTTTTTTAAATTAGGGGGGCACATAGGGGGGCACAGTATAATGTTGGGGGGGCCATGGCCCCCTCTAGCCCCCCCCTAGTGACGCCCCTGCTTGGCAGGGGTGTCTGGAAAACAAGACTGGCTGTATATTTTGCCAAGTTCAGGAATATGTATTTCATTGGTATGTTCAACTGTCTGCCCAGAGTTCAGCACTAAAAGGTCACCTCATATTTGTAACATACATTTTGCAAGATCCAAATGTCCAGTGCTTGGACAAGAAGAGATGTTAGTTGCATGTCCATCTTCTGTATGAGCGATGAGCACAGATCCATTCACCATAGCAGGCGTATCTAGTTATATATGGAGAACACAGGTTCTTTGTCAATAGTAGTCCCAGATAAAGATCCTTTCTTCATAACGAGCACAGATCCAATGTATATGTCTTCTAATGGCTTAGTTCCCTGGATTTTGTAGTTGGAGCTCTGAGAATATAAAACCCGGGATGACAGGTCAAGTTACAGCACAGAATACCATCACAGATCACACAGGATTTATAGCAGTGACACCTGGTCCTTTCATTAACCGCCCCTGGTTATGTGACCACCAGAGGACCAGAAGAGGGCAGCCAAACTGATGGTTCCCCAAGACATTCTGGTGGCCCTCACTATCCCGATCACTCCATTCTATGACTTGATTTTCTAAACAGTGTTCAGCCTTTAACCATACACTAACTGCCTCTATAAAAAGCTTCTTCATGTATAAGCAGGGATGTTTCCCTGACCCCGCACACAGTAGATGACCCCCAGATGGACAGTGTAAGGGCTCTGAGTAAGCACAACACTTAACTATGGGACTCCAATATTAGAAGAAATGCAGGAGAAGACTATCTAAATGAATGGCTCCTAAATGTCTGTATGTATGTCTAAATTTTATGTATTCTCATAAAAAGATTGAAATGATAATAATAATAATTATTATTATTAGGTCTGGGACTCTGCGGTGTGACGATTAACATCTCTTCCCATGTAGGACACCTCAGTGTTAGGCAATCCAGAATTGCTGCTAGGGTAGGCTTGTCGGGAATTCTTAAGCTGGTCTTCTGTAGGTCCCGCTCTGCTTAGAAGGGTTGTTGGCTCTTTGGGACTCATATGGGTACGGGAGCTCCTCTCTGAGGATGGATCTTACCCAGGTAGTTGGCTGACTTACTTCCAACTGAAACATATTTATGACAAACTATCTTCCCTTGGTACCCTCCAAAGAGACTTAAAACCCTTTTGAGGCCCTATGTCTTCATGACCCGGATTGTCCACATTTAGTGTCCAGACTGTATACAATTATCCTTTGAAAACCTCCCTTACTATATAGGACACTAGGAGAGAGAACTGGGCCACCCCTCACTGATCAGAAATGGGACAAGTCCTTTTTGTTTACTTTTAAGATATGTGCATCTAGTCATGTGCAAGTAGGAAACTTCTCATTTATAACCAGGTGGTACAGAAGTCCAATAGTTGTTGTGTCCCCCCCCCCAACATCCATACCAGACCCTTATCTGAGCATGCAGCCTGGCAGGTCAGAAAAGCGAGCGCGCCCCCCTCGTTCCTGAACCATACCAGGCCACATCCCCTTAACAAGGAGGGTGGGTGCTTTGGGTGGGGGAGGCTCTGGCCAGTGGTTGTGGGGCTCTGTGGGCAAGGGGCTTTTTGGTATCTGGAAATCCCCTTTAACAAGGGGTCTCCCAGATCCTGGCCCCCTACATGTGAATGAGTATCGGGTACAGAGTACCCCTACCCATTCACCAAAAAAGTGTCAAAAAGTAATAAAACAGAGACAAGTTTTTGACAAATCCTTTGTGTGTTGCTCCCCCACATCCTCCCCCCTTAATACTCACCCAAGCCCCCTCTAGATCCAGCAAAGTGCACGAGAGACTCGGCTGTCCCGGAATTCCCTCTCCTCATTGGCTGAGACAGCAGGGGGAGCCATTGGAGAGAGTGGGGGGCAGGGCCGAGCTGTGGCTCTATGTGTATTATGGAAACCTAGAGCGGGGCTCGGGAGCGAGCATGCACCAGTGCCCCCATGGTAAGTGGCTTGCTATTGGGGGGGGGCACTGGTTAAGGGAGAGGACCCAAGAAGCCCTGGCAGGGGACTCAGGAAGAGGAGAATCAAGGCTGCTCTGTGCAAAACCATTGTAGGTACATATTTTAAAAAATATATATTTAATTTTTTTATTAGCCAAACCTTTAACCACTTTCTGACCGCGCTATAGCTGAATGACAGCTACATCGCAGTCGTCCAGTTCTGGGAGGCTCTGGTATGACGGTCTCCCGTGATCGCGCTTACGCTGCTGGACGCGGGCGGTGCGCTCCTGTGTTCACAGTGTCCTCCGAACACTGCCAAACACAGATTAAGGTAAAGAGCCAATCAGTGGCTCTTTACCACGTGATCAGCTGTGTCCAATCACAACTGGTCATGATGTCAACAGAAGCCGGTCACCTGCTCTCTTCACTGCTCCTTCTCAAGCTGTCAGCATATGGAGGAGAGGAGAAAAGAGCAGATAATTGGCTTTTGCAAAAGTGCTGCCAATCAGTGCCCACTACTGCAGCCAATCATGGCCCACCAGTGTTTCCTCATCAATGTCACCTATCATTGCTGCCTACCAGTGCCCATCAGTGTTGCCTTCTGGTGCCTACCAGTGCTACCTATCAGTGCTGCCTACGAGTGCCCATCAATGCTGCCTATCAGTGTCACCTACCGGTGCCGCCTATCAGTTTTGACTATCAGTGTCGACTATTATGTTACCAAAATTAGTGTGCGTTTTAAATTGCCTCCATCATGGCTCCTGTTTCTTCTCGCCGGAGGATGTAATTTTGCTGAAGCCCAGAGCTCCTGGACAGCAGTAAACCTTCAGGCTGTCAGCAGATTGGCCTCTACATTTTTGGCACAGTAATAAAAAAAGGAGAGAGCAACTGAGCATGTGCAGAGCAGGGTGAGACAGTGTCATACTGGATTCTAAGCAGTATAGGGGCTTATTTTTAATGTTTTACATCGCTATACCTACAAAGGGGGCCAGCCTGAAGTAATATATTCTAGCAGGAGTTAAAGTGTAGTAAAAGTGTAGTAAAGTGTAGTAAGTGTAGTAAAAGTCACATTCACTCTGCTCAAAACTGCAACAAACACTTTCAATGATTTCATACTTAAACTACAATGCTTCTCTCTTGACATATCTACATTCACCCTCCACAACATTCACCAATTAGCTTTGTATATCCCAGTTAAAGCTGCCAGTGATTAAAGGGGTTGTAAAGGTAAAAGTTTTTTCACCTTAATGCATTCTATGCATTAAGGTGAAAAAACTTCTGACAGAACCGCCGCCCCCAGCCCCCCCGTTTTACTTACCTGACGCCTCGAAAGTCAGCTTCGCGTTCCCGACATCTGTTCCTCCGCTCACCCTGGCCGCTGATTGGCTGCAGTGGATGGATTGAAAGCAGCGCAGCCATTGGCTCGCGCTGCTGTCAATCACATCCGATGACGCGGCGCGCCGGGGGGCGGGGCCGAGTGATACAGCGAGCGGCTATAGCCGCCGGCTGTATCACGGGAGCGCGCCCGCAAGCACTCACCACCGTGCGAGAGAGCTCGCATGAAGGTGGTAAATGCTTGCGGGGAGGAGCTGAGACAGCCGCCGAGGGACCCCAGAAGACCAGGTTCGGGGCCACTCTGTGCAGAACGAGCTGCACAGTGAAGGTAAGTATGACATGTTTGTTATTTTAAAAAAAAAAAAAAAACACCTTTACAACCCCTTTAATGGCTAATGGGATCCATCCACTATGAACCGAGCCCTTCGTGCATGCAGTGTCAGATCACAGCCAGCAGGTGGCGGTAATGAGAAATCTGTTTCTGGATCCACCTACCCGATTACTCTCATTATCGGTGTAATATATGGAGAGAGAGTGGATATCACTTACCCGATATTTGTCGTAAAAATACAGAGCTTGTAATATTCCTAGGACAACAAGACCAACCATGAGAAAAACTTCTAGACTCAGTGTTCTTCTATATGAATTGGAATCTGTGGGAAAGTAAAAGCCATGTACACACAATGTATAAGATTTATGTACACAAATGATAAATAGGCAATGGGGGTTGGTTTACTAAAGAAGTATAGAATTACCACTTTCAAAATGATTGTTTTCTTATCTTAGTTAATGAAACACAATTCACTTTGGAAAGCATACCCAATCATATGCAAAGGAAAAAAAAAACAGGATTTTTCCTTGCACGTGATTGGATAAATGAAGTCAGCACAACTCCTACTCATTTACTGTATTAACCACTTGCCCTCCAGAAGGTTTTACCCCCTTCATGACCAGGGGATCTTTTGTTAGTCAGCACTGCGCTACTTGAACTGACAGTTGCACAGTCATGCAACACTGTACCCAAATTAACCACTTCAGCCCCTTCCTGACCAGGCCATTTTTTGCGATACGGCACTGCGTCACTTTAACAGACAATTGCGCGGTCGTGTGACGTTGTACCTAAACAAAATTTATGTCCTTTTTTTCCCCACAAATAGTATTTGCTACAAATAGTTTTGTTTTTTGTTTTTTTTTTTGGTGGTATTTGGTATTTTTATTTTTTGCGCTATAAACAAAAAAAGAGCGACAATTTTGAAAAAAAAGCAATTTTTTTTTTACTTTTTTCTATAATAAATATCCAAAAAAAGACATTTAAAAAAGAAATTTCTTCATCAATTTAGGCCAATATGTATTCTTCTACATATTTTTGATAAAATTGTAATAAGCGTATATTGATTCGTTTGTGCAAAAGTTATAGCGTCTACAAAATAGGGGATAGATTTATGGCATTTTTTAAATTTTTCTAGTAATGGCGGCGATCTGCGATTTTTAGTGGGACTACGACATTGCGGCGGACAGATCGGACACTTTTGACACTTTTTTGGGACCATTGACATTTATACAGCAATCGGCACTAAAAATAGCCACCGATTACTGTATAAATGTCACTGGCAGGGAAGGAGTTAACACTAGGGGGCGATCAAGGGGTTAAGTGTGTTCCCTTGGAGGTGTTTCTAACTGTATGGGGGATGGGCTGCCTGGAAGAAGAGAGAGAGAGAATGCTGATCCTAATCACTAGGAACAGCAGATCTCTCTCTCCTCCCCTGACAGAACGGGGATCTGTTTGTTTACACTGACAGTTCCCCATTCTGGCTCTCTGTGGAGCAATCGAGGGTGGCTGGCGGTCATTGCACCCGCCGGCCACGTGCATTGGCTCCGGGGACGGCGACTCGAGCAGCCGTGCCAACCTGCCGCAGTTCAACTGCGGCGGCTGGTCAGCAAGTAGTTACATTTATATAATTTTTTTTCATACAAATAATTTTCCTTTGGTGGCATTTGATCACCACTGGATTTTTTTTATTATTTATTATATAAACAAAAAAAAGACCAAAATTTGAGGGGAAAAAAATATTTTCTACTCTGTTATAAAACATATCCAAAAAGATCTAATTTCTTCATAATTTTAGGCAAAAATGTATTCTGCTACATGTCTTTGGTAAAAAAAAAATCCCAATAAGTGTATATTGTTTGGTTTGTGTGAAAGTTATATAGTCTACAAATTATGTAATATATATCTGAAAATCGATCAATCCTGATGTACTGACGGCCGATCTCATTTCTTGAGGCCCTAAAATGCCAGGACAGTAAAAATATCCGCCAAATGACCCCCTTTTTGGAAATTAGTCCGTTTGATGTATTTAGTAAGAAAATAATTTTTTTTATTCAGTTTGTGACTTTTTTTTTAATATATCTATATTTTTTTATTGACTGTCATTAAAGTAGTTCAGTGCCACCATAGTGACACTTTAGTACTTAGGGGGGTTGATCGGGGATTTTTTTTTTTACACTGTGATTGTTATTACAGTGACGATCACTGTAACAGAAATCGTTTGATAAATATATATTGCTGAGCACATGTGGAATGCAGCTCCTGGTAAGCAGCCGCTTTCAGCAGCTGGGGTATCGTGTGATCGATGAGTTTCATTCATAACAGCTGTGCTTACTCTAGTGATGCTGTGATTGGCTCACAGCTATCACATGGTACAGGGTGCTAAGATTGGCCCAGGTATCATGTGATAGCTGTGGGCCAATCACAGCAACACTATAGAAGCAACAGCTGTTATGAATAAAATTCATTGATAACATCTTTGTTGACATTCCGATCAATTGATACCCCAGCCTCTCAAAGTTGCTGTGTATCCGCATGTGCTCAGCAATTTATATTTACTTTGCTGAGCCTAGAGAAGCCACCCGCCCACAGTAAAGATTCTGTGGGCAAGCGTAAAGTGATAATTCTATTGTCATCCATGTAACGCATATGTTCAGTGGCAAAGAATTTAATTCATAATCGGTTGTGCTTACTCTAGTGATGCTGTGATTGGCCCACAGATATCAGATGGTACAGGGTGCTGAGATTGGCCCAGGTATCATGTGATAGCTGTGGGCTAATAAATAAATAATAAAAAGGTTATGAATATTGAATTATGAACTTCTGACAAGCTATATAAAACTTACACTCATTGGCATATATTATGTATATTCCCTCTGCAATGAGTCTATAAAAGTATTGTTTATACATAAAAAACTGAATATTTATTCTATTATACAAACCCTAATATGTATCTAATAACCCTCTACACTTGCCTGTCCCCTAATTTTTCTCAAGGTATATAGAATGGATTGTTTTAATACTTATGGTACCTTAACTTTTTGTTTCTAGGGTTGCCTCCCTCGGCCCCAGTGTATCGCTCTGGCCTATACGCATCCAGGTCGGGCAGGGTAGGTGTATCTGTGTACCTCCTTGTGGAGACATGTTGCTCATCAATATCTAGCTGAAACCACCCAAGAACAGCACCTGTACCCACAATAATACATCTGCTCACCATCCCCCCTAATACATCTTGCCTTTTCATGTGGTCTTTTAAATCCTCCCTCAGAGTAACCAATGAAACTTTTTCAGGTAGGTGATCAATTGATCATTTAACCTTCAAATGGTTATCCATTGGTATTTCTTTATAATAACTGATTTATGTACTATATTTTTTTCAATTAATCTAGATGAATCCCTCTTTTCAATTATTTCCCTGAAGAAGGACTGAAATATTAAGTACCCCGAAACGCGTCGGGCTTGAAAAGAATTTCTCTGTACACAACATCATTGCTTACTGTTTTATGTAAATTATGCCAACTATGTAATATGTTTTTGCTACTTAGGATATCCACAATGTTTTTAGAAAATGTAATTCTTTATTAAATAAAAAATATTCTTTTATTCTTTATATTAGTTTGTACTTTCCTACATATTCTACTTATGTGCAAGTGCCGGGAAAATCCACTTAGGGGAACCTCCTTTTTCTATTAATGGGATTGCATAGCGATCACATGATAGCCCAACGGCTCAAAGTAGATGTGTACTGGGAACCACAAGTGTAAAGTGGTAATTATTTTGCCACCCATGTAACGCATATGTGCATTGACAAAGAAGGTGGGCTTTAACACCCACAAACATGGGTCCATGGGCAGCTGAGGTTTCCATACCTCCCAACTTTTTGAGATGGGAACGAGAGACACCTCTTAGCAAAAGTATGTAGCAATAGGATACACCTCCTACCACGCCCAATTAAAGGACAAATATACAAAAAAAAAGATTAATTAAACCCAGAAGTCCAAACTTTACCACTCCTATTCCTTTATATTGACTTTTGGAATTGACAAATGCAGCAATGTAGAAATGGGATGAAAGCTTTAGTACTGGGAAACACTTTTGGAAAACTAAATAGTGCATTTTATATACAACTATATAGATCAGACCAAAATGAGGGACACATAAGGAAGAAAGAGGGACATTGTTCCAAATCAGGGACAGTTGGGAGCTATGGGATCCTGTTCTGAAAGCATGCTCACTGGAGAGCAGGGAAGAGACAACATGATACTATTTTGTGTCACACTCCCACTATGATCATCTTCTATACAGATCAGATCATTCCGCCAGTGGTTGCCCCTCTCACCTCTGATCTCCAGCCGGTATTCCCGGATCTCCTTACTGACCGGGTTTGTGATCCTGACCCGGAATCTCCTCTCGGCGTTGTCTCTCTGCACACTGGGGATAATCAGCGTCCTATTGTCATCTATCAGACGGTATCTTTCAGGGAGAGGCTCCCCAACTACCTCCCAGGTCACAGCGCTCTCTTCTCCAGAGAACTGGATGCTCACAGCCATCTCCTCACCCAACCGACTACAGTTACTTTTGATGTTGGAAATGAGAAACGAATCTAGAATGATCAGAAGGACAGTCACCATCAGTCATATGTCACCAACATGCAGGGTTGCCAACTGTAAAATCTGTGACTTTTACAACTGTCTGTAAATATCAGGGGCTGATAATTTGTCATGCTGTGTTTGACCTTTGTAAGTGTAAACCATGCAAATTACTTGCTATGTGTATTGTTGGTGTTTCCATATTGTGTTTATACTATTTAAATATTGATTTGTTTTTAATAGGCGTTTTGACATTTTTCAGGTTGTCAGTAAAAAAAGTGTTCCGTCAGTAAATTGAACATGTTTTTTCAGTAAAAAAGCCACGGGAGGTTGGCATATTGCCAACATGGAACCTAGATACATGGAATAGATACAAAGAAATAATAGACACTGATTATGACCCGTGGAGAGAGCAGATCAGTCTCCAATGATGGGCAACCACGTGATGAATGTTGAGAGTGAGGCTTGGATTAATTCTCTGAATAAGAACAATAAAGCTTCCCTTCTAGAGTGGATGGAAATGTATAATATTTAATCTTGTACAGGTAATGATCAGAGGGAATATGGTGGCCCTCCTGTAGACTGGGTTGGTGAGGCTCCTTCTCTTGGGACAGAAATATTGATCAATAAGATCCCTCAAGAAATATATGAAGATAAATTATTTTACCTTTTCAGACTGCTAGAACATTGTATGAGTAGTCTAACAGACTGTTGTAGACTGGTGCTGGACAGTCTGAGGTGGGGTGGGATCCTCTGTTCGTTATCTTTATTGTTGAGTATGTCTCTCCCATTGTGTGCCTTCTAGGTGTGCATTCCCATTGTTAAGTGAGTCACCTATTGTATCTATCTGTCTACTCATCTCTTGGAGATGATATTAATATTGTGTCCACTTTACCTTGTTATCGAACTATTGTGGGATGTTATATGTTTATGTGTATTAGCATACTATTTATGTTGGCTGTTCCTTAACTATGTTAATTATATCCCTGTTTACAGTTTGCATTGTTTAGGATAATGTGATCAAATTCTTTATATGATCTTGCATGGTATATATTCTGTATGAATTTACAATAAAGTCAGCTACAGTTCCAGTATGCACCTAAGCTAGTTTCGTCTAGTATCTTGGGTGCAATATTCCGCTATAATACCCAGTTCCTGGGTCAAGATTGGAGGAAGCTATATCTTGACGAAAGCACCCAAGCTGGGTGCCGGACAGTTTCGTCACAGTGCATTTCTGTAAATTCACATCAGTCCCTGTCCTCAATTCAGAATCTAAAGAGCCAAGGAAGCCAAATATCATCTGTTTTAGAGTGGGGGAGGTAACCCAAGCAAGCCCAGGGAGAAGATGCAAACTCCATGCAGATAGTGTCCTGCTGAGATTCAAACAAATGATCCCAGTGTTGCAAGACAGAAGTGTTAACCATTAATCCACTGTACTTCTCCATTTGAAATAGATTTAAACAGAAAATGTTCTCCCACAGAGCGGTGTGATATTGTTTGTTGCAGTATATGGACTCTTACCGAGTACATGGATGTCTGTAGAGGACCATAGGTATCCAGGATCACAGTGACACCAGATCTTATACACACAGGAATCATCCTTCCTTGCAGGTGTCAGCTTCCAGCAGCCGGTTCCCGTCTGCAGTTGGAGTCTGGGGTCATGAGATTTCATATCATTGTTTTCCAGCAGTGTCTTCTGCTTTCCACCACACTGTCTGTACAGCTCCACAGTAACATCATCATGGGGACACTTCATATTACAGTCAGTGATGTCTGATCCGCTCTGTACATACACAGTTCCTGATGACACCGGTATGATCAGCATACACAGGAGACCTGGGAGGAGAAGACAGATCAGAAATGTGAGCAGAACTTTCATAGTGTTCCTAAATTCTGAAATTATATATAGACTTTTATATTTGTGAAAATATACATTGTTATAAGCTTCATAAGCAGTTCTACGTAGAGTCAACGTGTTAGTAATTAAGAGTGAGTTGAGAGCTCACCTCCCTGCCCCATCACAGATGAGAAGGAAGGTTTTACATTACTTAAGATGAAAAAGTTTCAAAGTTTTAGTTAAGATCATAATTTCTTTATATTATAATATTTCTTGATTAGGATATTAATAAAAACATTGGGGTTTCAATGAATATAATATTTATATAATATACATACTGATATATGTAGTATTTGATTTAGAAGTTTAAAGGAAACTTATATTGTATATGTTAAATGGATTCATACAGTGTTCTTTCCCATTCCCATGGAATGTGAATAGAGATGGTGTTGGATTTCAACACCTGGCTTTAGACTGAAAGCTAGAAGTCTGTGGAACTATAAGACAAACCAAACCTTTTTTAGGAAGGTGGGGGCTATTTTCATGGGTTTGATTTTAGGAGTAAAAAGACAGTAACAGAGGTCAGAAAAGCAGATTCTGTTGCAGACACAGCACGAGGACAGCTACATCTACACACAGACACACATCTGATTCAATCTTCATCTTAAGAATATAATACATTATTAATGACATTTTATACTTTGATATTGTTCTTGTAATATTTTGCTATCTTTAATAAATCAATTTTTGAGTTTTTACACGAGAACTGAACGGACCTTCTTGGAACTTTCCTCATCAATATTAATTATTGAAATATCGTTATTACTGTAAAAACGAGAATCTTACAATACCAAAAACATAACATCACAACAAAGAGGAAGAAACAAAACACACATAAAATTAGAGCATGTAAAAAAAGGCTAACCCTAGTAGACTGCCATGCAAGCTTGTAGTCTTAGAAAGTGAGCTCCTCAGGGTAGGCCCGGTAGAGGTTCCAGGGAGAGCTCACCTATGGGGACCTGCAGTGAGGACAATGGAAGAGATGGGCAGCCATTCTATGTCAGTGTTGGAGTTATGGGTGTCAGGAGTAAAGAGGTGGAGGTGAAGGATGTGTTAGCCAAGAATTGTACGTATGGTTTCTGCTATAGTAAAACTTTAAAGCCTGAACGTGGAGCTATATCTAAATTCTGGAGGTGTAAGAGGTGTAGAGAGATAGAGGGTGTCACTATGTGAGATGAGAGATGTCATTAAAAGAGATGGGGGTGTCACTATAGGAGATGGAGGATGTCACTATTGAAGATGGGGGTAATGTCACTATAAGAGATGAGGGATGTCACTATAGGAGATAGGGAAAAGTGATTATAGAAGATGAGGGGGTGTCACCATAAGAGATGGGGGGATGTCCCTAAAGGAGATGGAGAATGTTACTATAGGAGATGGGAGATGTCACAATAGGAGATGGAGGAGATGTCACTATAGGAGATGGGGGATGTCACTATAGGAGATGGGAGATGTCACTGTAGGAGATTGGGAATGTTACTATAGGACATGGGAGGATGTCACTATAAGAGATGGAGGAGATGACACTATAGGAGATGGGGGATGTCACTGTAGGAGATTGGGAATGTTACTATAGGAGATGGGAGGATGTCACTATAGGAGATGGGGGATGTTACTATATGAGATAGGGGATGTTAATATAGGAGATGGGGGATGTCACTATAGGAGATAGGGAAAAGTGATTATAGAAGATGAGGGGGTGTCACCATAAGAGATGGGGGATGTCCCTAAAGGAGATGGAGAATGTTACTATAGGAGATGGGAGATGTCATAAAATAGGAGATGGAGGAGATGTCACTATAGGAGATGGGGGATGTCACTATAGGAGATGGGAGATGTCACTGTAGGAGATTGGGAATGTTACTATAGGACATGGGAGGATGTCACTATAGGAGATGGGGGATGTTACTATGTGAGATAGGGGATGTTAATATAGGAGATGGGGGATGTCACTATAGGAGATGGGGAGATGTCACTATAGGAGATGGGGGGATGTCACTATAGGAGATGGGGGATATAAAAGTGACTCTAGCGGAGCACATACAGAATAAAAAAATTGGTTATAAGAACAATGGTGTTCACAATAGAGGTCCTAAATCATTAAAATTCTGGGGAGTTGATAGGGTTAATATACACTGAAGGGGACCAACACCAGCAGATGACATGGCTCCCCAAATCATCATGGACTGTGGAAAATGTTGCATTTCATTTGGAGATCAAGGTCCCAGAGTCTGGAGGAAGAGTGAAGAGACACATAATTCAAGTTGCAGTGTGAAGTTTCCACAGTGAGTGATGATTTGGGGAGCCATGTCATCTGCTGGTGTTGGTCTACTGTGTTTTATCAAGTCCAAAGTCAGCACAGCCCTCTACCAGGAAATTCTAGAGCACTTCATGCTTCCCTCTGCTGACCAGCTTTATGGAGATGCTGATTTCATTTTCCAGCACGACTTGGCACCTGCCCACAAGTACCAATACCTGGTTTAATGATCATGGTATCACTGTGCTTGATTGGCCAGCAAACTCGCCTGACCTAAACCCCATAGAGAATCTATAAGGTATTGTCAAGAGGAAGATTAGAGACACCAGACCCAACAATACAGACGAGCTGAAGGCCACTATCAAAGCAACCTGGACTTACATAACATCCTTAGCAGTGCCACAGGTTGATCGCCTCCATGCCACGCCGCATTGATGCAATAATTCATGCAAAAGGAGCCCCAACCAAGTATTGAGTGCATACTATACTGTACATGCATATACTTTTCAGTGAGCCAACATTTCTGTATTAAATATCCATTTTTTTTATTGGTCTTATGTAATATTCTAATTTTCTGAGATACTGAATTCTGGATTTTCACTAGCTGTTGGCCATAATCATCAAAATTAAAAGAAAGAAATGCATGAAATATATCACTCTGTGTGTAATGAATCTATATATAATATGAGTTTTGCTTTTTGAATTGAATTACTGAAATTAACTTTTTGATAATATTCAAATTTTTTTAGACGCACATGTACAATTTAAGAGCCTCTTTGAGTAGTTTTATGGTTTTTTTTATGTTGTGTCTGTGTCTATCTTATTTATAAAAACTCACCTTGAATGTACAGGTTCCAGAAGCAGTAGGTATTAGGGCTGCTGCTTTTCAAGGCTTCGGTCTCAAGAAGAAGAAGGTCCATTATCTTCATGGCTAATGCCTCCACCAGAGACAGTTTAGTGGATAAAATTGGATATGGTGAGTGGTCAGCCTTCGTGATAAGTGGTTAATGCTCAACTGAGAAAGCATGAGTGTGAAGCAGTCTATCCTTTACTGTAAATGACCAAATTCCCATCTGTCTGAGCAAAACAAGAAGCAACATGTGGATTGACACTGAGCCTTCAGTTTCAGTTTCGATCTTTATCCTGAGGCTCTGGCTCTGTGCCAAATTGTGCAGTTAGCTCTTTAGCGTTTCCGATCGTGCTGCACTGACTCGATCAGTTGTAGATAGTGGTGCACCAAAATGAAAATTCCCGTGCCAAAACCGAAAATTCAGTATGCACTTGGCCGAAACCAAAACCGAAACTGAAATTGAACGTATTTTTTTATTTTTTTAATATATATAACGGGTAAAATAAGTATTGAACACATCACCATTTTTCTAGGTGAATAGATTTCTAAAGGTGCTATTGACATGAAATGTTCACCACATGTCAGTAACAACCCATGCAATCCATACATACAAAGATACCAAAACAAATAAGTTCAGAAATTAAGTTATGTGTAATAACATGGAATGACACAGGCCTGCTGTATGGAGAAACGAGTCGCATGCATTGCTCAGGTGTGATTTTGGACCATTTTTCCACACAGTTTTCAAATCTTGAAGGTTCTGTGGGCCTCTTCTATGATCTCTGATCTTTAGTTCTTTCCATAGATTTTCTATTGGATTCAAGTCCGGTGATTGGCTGGGGCCATTCTAGCAGCTTTATTTTCTTTTTCTGAAACCAATGGAGAGTTTCCTTGGCTTTGTGTTTGGGATGATTGTCTATGAAATGTCCTCCCTCGTTTCATCTTCATCATCCTAGTAGATGGCAGCAGATTTTTATCAAGAATGTCTTGGTACATTTTTCCATTCACCCTTCCTTCAAAGATATGAAGTGTTCCAGTGCCGTGTGCTGATAAACAGCCCCGACCACACCATGATGTCCCCATCTCCAAACCTCACTTTTGGTATGGGGGGTGTTTTTTTGGGGTGATGTGCCATTTGACCTCCAAACATGGTGTGAATTATGGCATCCAAATAGTTCAATTTTGGTCTCATCTGACCAGACTATATTCTTCCTGTAATTCACAGGCTTGTCTAAATGTTGTGCAGCAAACTTTAAACAAGCTCCAACATGCTTTTTCTTCAGCAATGGAGTCTTGCGTGGTGAGCGTGCCCTTTTGCACCTCCCTTTCTTCATGTGTTCAATATTTTTCCCTGTGTTATTCCATTTTATTACACATTAACATTTATTTCTGAATGTATTTGTTTTGGTGTCTTTGTATGTGTGGATTGCCTGGGTTGTTATCGACATGTGGTGAAAATTTCATGTCAATAGCACCGTTAGAAATATATTTACCTAGAAAAATGGTGACGTGTTCAATACCTATTTTACCCGCTGTATATATTTTTTACTTTTTATTTAAAGCAGAACTTGAGTCATTTTTTCATCTTTCCATCTATTAAATCTTTTGCCCTTATTGTTTGAACTTTGGATAGCAAAAAAAAAAATTTCCGCCAGTAAATACCTTATAAAGCCCATTTCCTGTTTCTTGTCTGGTCATTAGCCTAGGCGTATGACATCATGCACAGCTCTCTCTCTCTCTCCTGAGAGTTTGCCAGGAAAGGATGGGGGATGAGTCATACGAGGGCCAATGAGGGCTGCAGAGCTGGAGGTGTGCCTCTGTGTGTCTGTGTAAATCCAGGAAGTGAACAGGCAGCAGCTTCAGCTGCCCACAGTTAAAATGGCTGCAGCCAGACTCAGTGAACGGAGATTTCTGCAGCATATTTGGCAAGGAGAGAATCACAGTATATAAAAAATAATATGCAAAGTGGTTGGAGCGAAGCTTCAAAATAGCAAAGATGTTTTTATTACAAATTATGTGAGCAGACGGCAGTTTCTCTTTATTACCATGAATTTAAATGAATATGAATTAATTGTTGGCCATTATAGGTACTTTTTCAGCCAATAGGCTGCTTTCACACTGAGAATTTGTAAAAAAAAAAAAAAAAATGTTAACACTGCTCTAGAAATAGACAAAATATTGAAAATAAAAAAAAGCAGCCAGCACGAAGACGTCTAATACAAAAACTCCAATGCAATGTGATAAATAAAAGATACAGCGCTAAACTAATAAAAATTGATAAAAATTAAAATTGTGTCAAAGGAAAGTAATGGTGAAAAAACTCTCAACCGAAAAAAGGAAGGCGGATACCACACAGAGAATTGATACAAAATGATAAGCCAATAGATATTAATAAACTGCATAAACAAAAAATTGAAATTGAATATAAATCAACTGATACATGAAGGTAGTGGTGAAAAAAATCTCACTTAACAAAATAAAAGCAGATACCACAAAAAATATTGACATGAATAAGTGATAAAACATGAAAAAAGTGAATCAATAGCAAGCCTGAAGATCAATCAATAAAAAATTAATAAATCGCTGAGAACCAAAAATAATAAAAGAAACTAAAAAAAGTCCCATTCCATTGAAAAAGGTGCAACAATAGGAAGACAATAAAAAGTCAATAGAAGGTGTAAAGATAATAATCCAAAGGAAGGGGAGTGAAGCCAGATCCTATATCCAAGATAATAGCACACCCGAGTGAGTATAAATGCTCCTTACCGACTACAGATGGCCACCGTAGGTGGTCTCACCAGGCACAGGGAATAATGAGGTCTCCCAGGAACCTACAGTGCCTTGCAAAAGTATTCACCCCCTTGGCATTTTTCGTGTTTTGTTGCCTCACAACCTGGAATTACCATGGATTGTTGGAGGATTTGCATCATTTCATTTACAGAACATGCCCACAACTTTGAAGATGTTTTTTTTTTTATTGTGAAGCAAACAACAAATAGGACAAAATAACAGAAAAAGTCAATGTGCATAACTATTCACCCCCCTAAAGTCAATACTTTGTAGAGCCACCTTTTGCGGTTATCACGGCTCCAAGTGGCTTTGGATAAGTCTCTATGAGCTTACCACATCTTACCACTGGGATTTTTGCCCATTTCTCCTTGCAAAACTGCTCCAGATCCTTCAAGTTGGATGGTTGTCACTTGTGAACAGCAATCGTTAAGTCTGACCACAGATTTTCTATTGGATTGAGGTTTGGGCTTTGACTAGGCCATTCCAACACATTTACATGTTTCCCCTTAAACCACTCAAGCGTTGCTTTAGCAGTGTGTTTGGGGTCATTGTCCTGCTGGAAGGTGAACCTCCATCCTAGCTTCAAATCACACACAGAGTGGTACAGGTTTTGCTCAAGAATATTCCTGTATTTAGCACCATCCATCTTTCCCTCAACTCTGACCAGTTTCCCAGTCCCGACTGCTGAAAAACATCCCACAGCATGATGCTGCCACCACCATGTTTCACAGTGGGGATGGTGTTCTTGGGGTAATGTGATGTGTTGGGTTTGCGCCAGACATAGCGTTTTCTTTGATGGCCAAAAAGTTAAATTTTAGTCTCATCAGACCAAAGCACCTTCCTCCATACATTTTGGGTGTCTCCCACATGCCTTTTCACAAACTCAAAACGTGCCATTTTGTTTTTTGCTGAAAGTAATGGCTTTCTTCTGGCCACTCTGTCATAAATCCCAACTCTATGGAGCGTACGGCTTATTGTCGTCCTATGTACAGATACTCCAGTCTCTGCTGTGGAACTCTGCAGCTCCTCCAGGGTTACCTTAGGTCTCTGTGCTCCTCTCTGATTAATGCCCTCCTTGCCCGGTCCGTGAGTTTTGGTGTGCGGCCGTCTCTTGGCAGGTTTGCTGTTGTGCCATGTTCTTTCCATTTGGTTATGATAGATTTGATGGTGCTCCTAGGGATCATCAAAGATTTGGATATTTTTTTATAACCTAACCCTGACTTGTACTTCTCAACAACATTGTCCCTTACTTGTTTGGAGAGTTCCTTGGTCTTCATGGCAGTGTTTGGTTAGTGGTGCTTCTTGCTTAGGTGTTGCAGCCTCTGGGGCCTTTCACAAAGGTGTGTATATGTAATGACAGATCATGTGACACTTAGATTGCACACAGGTGGACATCATTTCACTAATTATGTGACTTCTGAAGGTAATTGGTTGCACCAGAGCTTTTTATGGGCTGCATAACAAAGGGGGTGAATACACACGCACATGCCAATTATCAGTTTTTTATTTCTGAAAAATAGTTTTATGTATCTATTTTTCTAATTTTACTTCACCAACTTAGACTATTGTGTTCTGATCCATCACATATAATTCAGATTAAAAAAACATTGAACTAAAGGCTGTAATGTAACAAAAATAGGTAAAAAGCCAAGGGGGGTGAATACTTTTGCAAGGCACGGCATAATGGCATCTATAGTAGCAGCTAAATCCGTGGCACTCTGGGTCTTTCTTCAGTCTAAAGATCTATGACGATGTCTCCTAAAGTGGTCTCCAGAAGTACAGCCATGACTGCTAGTAGAAGGTGCCTTCCTAGAAGACCAAATAAAGAACATAAACTGTCCTAATCTATGTACAGAACTCTGAACACCTCCATCAACACATAGCCTCAGAGCTCTGTGCACAGCATAAACGTCCAACAATATGATTCTCTCCAGGCTAACTGCTACTTATTTATCACAATGCTTTCACACTGAGCACTGAGCTTTTGCGTTAAAAATAAAGTGCAAGAAAAGCTCAAGAAAAATGTATCCCTTTAAATTCTATGTATGTCTTCACACTGGTACCTTGTGCTTCTGTTGCGGTGTTAAAAATCCTGCTTGCTGCATTTTTTGTCAGCTAAAAAAAACAAAACACACCTCTCCATTGAAATGCATTGAAAACACAGCAAGAACGCATCAAAAACGCACCGTGTTGCATTTGTTATGCAGTTTTTGAGTCATATGACCTATGAAAAACACACCATCAGCAGGGTAAAATCGTGGCAAAATTATGACAAAATCGCGTGCGTTTTAGGCGCCATTATCGGGACCTTTTTGGCAGAAGGCCAAAAGCCCTATTTTCAATCGATTAATTTTTGGCGGCTGAAATTTCGGTGCATTACTAGTTGTAGGTCAATGAGTAGGTGATGATGGGGGAGGGTTGGAAGAGTTCTCTTCGGATGATGTATGCCCAACTTAGAAGGAAGGTGGCGGTAAGCCCTTTTTTGGGGACTCGGGCTGCTACCTTTTGAGTACGGCCTTGAGGTCGTAGTTAAAAGAGGAGCACCCAATATCCAATGAATGCAAGTTGGAAGGTGAATTTGTAATCATTTATTGAAAGTAGCAACAAGCGATCAAGGCAACGCATTTGCAGAGGCAAAGATCTATCATTCTGATCTTAGTGTTACAGACACACAGATTTCCCCATTCACCATCAGCATACAGCAACAGCCCTGAGGAAGGGGGAGTCTTTGTTCACCTGAAACGCGTTGGCTTGATCACTTGTCGCTACTTTCAATAAGAGATTACAAATTTACCTTCCAACTGACAACTCATTGGATATTGGGCGCTCCTTGCTACCTACCATTACAAATTGTGCAGTTGGAACTTGTGGGCTAATTTGGGGGCTAAATGACGTTGTTGCAATTTAGGGAGATTGGAAGTGAATTAGACATGTGCACTGACAAAAAATTTGTTCGTTTTCATTTCATTCATTTGTTTGCTTTTTTCGCAAAAAATTCGAAAATTCAGAATTCGGAAACTAGAACTTCAGAAATTCAAAAATTCGGAATTCAGAAATCCGAAAATTCTAATTTCCCAAAATTGGAACTTCTGGAATTTTTGGAATACGAATTTCCGAATTTTCAAATTCCGAATTTTCGAATTCCAAATTTCCGAATTTCCCAATGCCGAATTTTCAAATTCGAAAATCTGAAAAAAAGAAAGAAAATCAGTAAAATTCAAAATAATAACCAACTAATAATAACTAACTATTAAATTATAGTTTTGGAATTTCCTTTGAAATTTGGCTGTTAGTGAACGTAACGAATACAAATTTATCTGAAGTTGTGAATTATCTGAAATAATGAATGCCGCATCTACACAAATGGAATGGAACAAATTAATAATAAATAATAATAAAAAGGTTTTATTATTATTTTTGTGATTTATTATTATTAGATTGTTACGTTCCATCCTTTTAGATATGGCATTCGTTATTTCAGAAAATTCGTAACTTTGGATAAATTAGCATTCGTTACGTTCACTAACAGCCAAATTTGAAAGGAAATTCCAATACCTATAATTTAATAGTTATTATTTGTTAGTTATTTCATGTTTTCGGATTTTCATTCTTTTAAATTTTCAGATTTTCATTCTTATTTTCGGATTTTCAAATTTCCAAATTTTAGCATTTTCAAATTTCCGAAATTCCTAATTTTGAATTTCCGAACTTCCGAATTCCCAATTTTCCAATTTCCGAATTCGAATTTTCCAATTTCCAAAAATTTAGAATTTCAGAAATTTAGAATTTTCAAATTTCCGAAATACCGAAATTTCGAACTTCCAAATTCCTGAATTTTCCAATTTCCGAATTCAAATTTTCCAATTTCCAAAAATATAGAATTTCAGAAATTTTGAAATTCCGAAATACTGAATTTTCCAATTTCTGAAATTTCGAAATTTCGAATTTTCTGAAATTCGTTAAACGAATTCGGAACTAAACGAATTGCACATGTCTAGAAGTGATTGTACTGGTGGTTAGAGGTGGCAGCAGTGGATATGGCTTACTTATCCTCAACATTGGTGGACTGTTGGGGCATAGGGCCTCTTTCACACGGGCAGATGAATCGGGTCCACCTGTCAGCTTTTTAGGTAGGCCCAATCGGACCAGCGATTGCCCTCTATGGAGCAGCCAATGTCAATGGACATGTGTTCTTTGACACCCGCCAACATCCTATCCGCTAAAAAAAAGACAGATGGGGATCTGTTCACCATCCACCTGGAGGATCGGATGACAGTCAGATGGAAATGAACAGGTGGTCCGTTTCCATCCAACCGCCCCATAGGGGAAAGCGGGCTGCATGTGCAGAGCGGACACGGACCTGTCATCCTCCTGCTCAGCGTGGATCAGCGGTGAGACCCCCTACAGAGCAGGCTGATCCGCTGAGTCCACCCATCTGAAAGGGGCCTAATAGGACAAGAAACATCTGTATGTCGTAGCACAGATGACATTACTTGGGCTGTAATAATAATATTTTATCTACTGAGTTTGTGCTCAAAGTGCCAGTGCTGCAACAAACTTCTCATCAAGATGTGCAAAATAACGCAAATAAAATTAATATTCTTATTTCTTATCACAATCCAACAATAAAATGATACCCCTACTGGGTATTGTAACCAAAAACACCAGTGCTGCAAATAATGCGAAATTGTGCAAAAATGTGCAAATAAGCAAAAATAGGTTAAACATTAACTACTTCCCATCCGGGACAATTCTAGCACTTTGCTCCTACGTGTAAAAAATCATCTTTTTTTTTTTTGGTAGAAAATTACTCAGAGACCCCAAATATTATTTTTAATTTTTTTTTTAGCAGAGACCCTACAGAAAAAAATGGCGGCTGTTGCAACTTTTAATGTTACATGGTATTTGCGCAGCAATTTTTCAAAAGTGTTTTTTTGGAAAATTAAGAAAAAAATTAAACTCTAAAGTTAGCCCAATTGTTTTGTATAATGTGAAAGATGATGTGAATAGATACCTAATGAGTCATGCTTGAAAATTGCGCTTGCTCGTGGAATGGCACCAAACTTCGGTACTCAAAAATCTCCATAGGCAACGCTTTAAAATGTTTTACAGGTTACCTGTTTAAAGTTACAGAGGAGGCCTTGGTATAGAATAGTTGCTCTCGCTCTAACGTTGGGGGCACGACGTACTTATGCGTTCGCTTCTGCGTGCGAGCTCGCGGGGGGCGCTTTAAAAATGTATTTAATTTTTTTTTATTGTTTGTTATATTTTTTTGATTTTTACACTTTCCCTTTAAAAAAAAATGTTTGATCACTTTTATTCCTATTACAAGGAATGTAAACATCCCTTGTAATAGGTGCATGACAGGTGCTCTTTAAGGAGAGATGGGAGGTCAATAAGACCCCATATCTCTCCTCCAGGCTGGAAAGCCTGAGATAAAAAAAATAAATAAATAAAAAGGACGATCTCGGCTTTCCAGCCACGTATATGGCAGTATTTACAACTGCCAGGCCAGTCATAACATTGTGCCCAGACCTCCGAGAGTCATAGAGATGACTGGGGACCATCTGTTATGGTCAACTTCCGCCGCCAGTGGATTCCATCTCCGGCTCGCCGATCGCAGGGGTGAGCCCGGAGAAGCACCAAAGGGCGGTGGGAGGGGGGGGGAGTCCCCTCCCGCCACCTGTAAGAACAATCAAGAGGCTGAACTGCCGCTATGATTATTCTTACAGTTAAGGGAGTAGCTGGCTGAAGAGAATGATACCGGGTTGATGCCTGTAGGTGCAGGCATCATCCCGGTATAACCACTGAAACAGGGGGGCGTCCATCTACGTCCCTCCGGCGGGAAGTGGTTTTAATCAATACAGTGATAAAGTGAGCAAAACAATACAATTTGGTGACTTGATTTTCATATAATAGTGTCCATTCCAGAACAAAATCAGTGTGTCCAGTGATATCCGTTGTGCAAATGTCATCAAATTCCTCAGTGATGTCACCACTCTCCGTTGCACCTCAATCCACAGGGTGTGTGCTAGCAGCTCACCTTATTCCCTAGACCAGAAGGTCTAAAAGCATTTAGGGTGTAAGCAATTCCTCTCCATGGGTGGCCATATCATATCCTTTCTTCCAATCAGCAATGCGATGGTCTATGGGTCTGTCCACACTCGCTCCCACTATCCACTCTCCTCTCCTCCAGTGGGTTATATTGTTATACAAGAAAGAAAATCCTCATTATGTTGTATTCCAATTAAAATTTATTATATAAAACATGTAGTAACACATTTATAATCGATTACAACAGCATCAGAAACCAAGAACTCCAGGATCGGCCGAAAAAAATGGAAGTGATGTACCCAACTCCTTCCCGACTAGTTGCGTCACAGTCCACGTGACTTCATCCCTTGAAGCAACTAGTTGGGAAAGAGTTGGGTAGATCACTTTCGGTTTTCAGACAATTCTGGAAGTTCATGGAATTCATTGCAGTGCCAAGAGTTTGAGGTGGTTGGACAGCTTATAGATTCTTTGCTTAAACTCAGTGGTGGCTGGTGCTCAATTTTTGGGGGGCGGGAAACAAATCTCTCAGTTGCCATCCTCCCGCAACCCCCCCTGATCAGCAGATCATCCCGCCCTTCTTACCCCATCCAGATAACGGGCAGCTTTGGTGGCTTCCCAGCTGCTTCTCCTCCTCGGTGGCTTCCTGGACAGCTTTGGCGGCTTCCCAGCTGCTTCTCCTCCTCGGTGGCTTCCTGGACAGCTTTGGCGGCTTCCCAGCTGCTTCTCCTCCTCGGTGGCTTCCCGGGCGGCTTCGGCGGCTACCCCACTGCTTCTCCTCCCGGCCAATCCGGTCACTTCTCCTCCCGGCCAATCCGGTCACTTCTCTTCCCGGCCAATTGGGTCTTAAGAACCGCTTTCCGTTTGGCCGGGAGGAGAAGCAGGAAGGCAATAGCAAATATTAACTCGCTATTGTCGCGCAGTGAGCCCCGAGCACACGCATTTTGAAGCCAATTAGAACCTCCAACTCTGATCATGTGTGTCTAAAAAAAAAAATAGAAATCCATGTGTCCGGCACCCTGCATGGAGATTAGGGGCTGGTGGCATGAAGATTAGGGGAGCGGTGTCCCTACATCCCGTATGAGCGGCCTCCACTGCTCAAACTCCTCTCGCTATACTTGAAATTTGATTAGTTATATTTGCTGTACTCTGTTGAGGCACTGCCAGCAATAAATTGTATAAAGCAATTAATACCTTAAAAAAAAGCCAGGTATGGATATATTATACATAGTTATGTAGCGTACCCCAGAGCAGAGGAGCCCATGAGGGTCAACAAAGTATTAATTACACCAGACCACCTACTATGACTGACCTAGGTCCTGCTGCCCTTAGATAAAATAACAAAAATAAAAACTACTGATACCCGTGGCAGAACTGCCAGGGTAGGAAAGGTTGCCCTTGCGACTGGGTCCTGGCGTTCTGCCACTGTAGAGTGGCCCCAAGACAGCAGGAAGGGGGCCCACTGCAGAACATGTGAAAGGGTGCCGCTATGGGACCGTAATAAAGGGGCCTGCAACAGGAGTAAAGGGCCTCAGAATCAGTGGAAGGGCCCTGGGCCCAGATGGAAGGGCCCCAGCCGGGGGTCAGGGGGGCCCTTTATGGTTTCTTGCACTGGCGCCCTGAAGATTCTAGTTACGCCTCTGACAAGTTGTATTGCCTTATCAGCAGCTCTGACTGTGTCCAATGTGTTAGGTCCAAAGATGAGGTTAAGTTGAAAAGTTGGGATGTAGTTTTGCTGGTAACATTAAAGGGACACTAAAGGTTTTAAGATCTTTTAAGATAACAAACATGTTATACTTAACTCCTCTGTGCAGTTGGTTTTGCACAGAGTGGCCCCCGATCCTCCTCTTCTGGTGTCCCTCCGCGACACTCCTGGCTCCTTCCCACATCGAGTGACCCGTCAGAGAAGTGGTCTCCTTCGGGGCACCCGTGTGGGCACGCTCCCGTGTCCTGATGCTGTGTCCATTGACACAGACAACAGGACTTGGCACCGCCCCCCCCAAGTGCCCACGTCATTGGATTTGATTGACAACAGCGGGAGCCAATGGCTGTGCTGCTGTCAATCTATCCAATCAAGACCCGAGACACAGGCCAGAGAGGGTATGCACATCTCCAGCATGGGAACACAGCTCAGGTGAGTAAAACAGGGGGCTGGGGGGCTGGTGCACTACAATAGGTTTTTTACCTCAATGCATAGAATGCATTGAGGTGAAAAACTGGGAGGGTTTACAACTCCTTTAATGGGGATGTTTAAATCACCAGGAATGATAGTGGGTATTTCAGAGGAGAGAAGTCATCAAGGAAGTGTGACACCAGTTCAGGAGGCCGATAGATCATTGCAATCCTTAGAGAAATGGGAGAAAACAGACAATCCAGTGCGTCTTGAAAGAAGAGAAGGATAGCGAGGGAAGGGTGGGAAGGACTTGAAAGGTGCTCATTTGGGATAGAAGCACCAACTCTACCTCCTTCCTGACCACTGGGTATGGGTGAGTGAGTCCAATGGAGGCCTCCATGGGAGAGGCAGAGTCTGATGCTTGAAGCCAGCTTTCTGTGATTGCAAGTAGGTAAAGGGAGTGGGAGACAAAAAAGTCATGGACAGAGGTGAGCTAGTTACAGACAGAGCGGGCATGATTTTTGGGAGAAGGGGGATTGAGATTAAACTGAGTGGCTGGAGGGAGGAGGGTGACGGGCGTGGGCGTGAGATACTGGAGGACCAGGATTAGGGGAGATATCCCCAGAGGTTAGTAGTAGAAGAAGGAGGGTGAGGAAAGATGTGAGTTGGATGTGCAAATACTTTCCTGTCCTGGTGTGTGGGACCTGTGTCCCTGACAATTTTATTGAAGTTCTTCTTTAAGGCAGGCTCAGACAAAACAATCAAAGCTAATTTTATAGGTACAAGGAAGTCCAGGTTTTGTTTAACTGTGCCCCTTAAGCCCCTCCCACTGTTAAGAGTTCAGAGACACCCACATTTTGCCATGGCGTTCACCTCCCCCGTCAAGTGTCCCTCAGTTCAAAAGTTCAGAGGTATGGAGGATCCTGTGCCCCCTGTCATCATATAAAGATCCTATGCCCCCGCCCCTGGTTATCATAGCAGAATCCTGGGGCCACCTGTCATCATATCAGGATCCTTTGCTCACCTGTTATCATATGAGGAGCATGTGCCCCCCTATCACCATATGAAGATTCTGTGCCCCCCTGTCATCATTTGAGGATCCTGTGACCCCTTTCATCATAAGGTGGTCCTGTGCCCCCTCTGTCATCATATGAGGATCCTGTGGCCCCCCTATCACCATATGAAGATCCTGTGTCCCCCCCTATCATCATATGAGGATCCTGTGATCCCCTGTCATCATAAGGGGATCCTGTGACCCCCCTGTCATCATAAGGGGATCCTGTGACCCCCTGTCATCATATGAGGATCCTGCCCCCCCCCCGTCATCATAAGGGGATCCTGTGTCCCCCTGTCATCATAAGGGGATCCTGTGCCCCCCTGTCATCATAAGGGGATCCTGTGACCCCCTTGTCATCTTAAGGGCATCCTGTGCCCCCCTGTCATCATAAGGGGATCCTGTGCCCCCCTGTCATCATAAGGGGATCCTGTGCCCCCCTGTCATCATAAGGGGATCCCGTGACCCCTATCATCATATGAGGATCCTGTCCCCCCCCCCTGTCATCATATGAGGATCCTGTGACCCCTATCATCATATGAGGATCCTGTTCCCCCCCCCCCCCGTCATCATATGAGGATCCTGTGACCCCTATCATCATATGAGGATCCTGTCCCCCCCCCCCTGTCATCATATGAGGATCCTGTGCCCCTGTCATCATATGAGGATCCTGTGCCCCCCCCCCCGTCATCATATGAGGGTCCTGTGCCCCCCCCCCATCATCATATGAAGATCCTGTGACCCCTATCATCATGAGGGTCCTGTGCCCCCCCCCCCGTCATCATATGAAGATCCTGTGCCCCCCCTGTCATCATATGAGGATCCTGTGCCCCTGTCATCATATGAGGATCCTGTGCCCCCCCCCCCCTGTCATCATATGAGGATCCTGTGCCCCCCCGTCATCATATGATCCCGTACCCCCTGCCATCGCATAAGGATCCTGTGCCCCCTGTCATCATATGAGGATCCTGTGACCACCTGTCATCATATGAGGATCCTGTGCCCCCTGTCATCATATGAAGATCCTGTGACCACCTGTCATCATATGAGGATCCTGTGCCCCCCTGTCATCATAAGGGGATCCTGTGCCCCCTGTCATCATATGAGGATCCTGTGACCCCTGTCATCATATGAGGATCCTGTGACCCCTGTCATCATATGAGGATCCTGTGCCCCCCCTGTCATCATATGAAGATCCTGTGACCACCTGTCATCATATGAGGATCCTGTGACCCCCCTGTCATCATATGAGGATCCTGTGACCCCCTGTCATCATATGAGGATCCTGTGACCCCCTGTCATCATATGAGGATCCTGTGACCCCCTGTCATCATATGAGGATCCTGTGACCCCCTGTCATCATATGAGGATCCTGTGACCCCCTGTCATCATATGAGGATCCTATGCCCCCCTGTCAGTATAATATGAATACTGTCCCTCAGCCTGGCATCCTATGAATATTCTGTCCCTCAGACATGACACAGTGATATGATGATCCCTCAATATGGTGTCATCCTGATCCTCATTCTATCACATGATTCTGATTACCTCTCCATCCTCCTGTCACCTGTCATATGACCAGAGAGGAGGATTGTACCACAGACAGAGGGGGGGGGGAGATAACTGCTGGTGATCTGTAATGCTGACATCTCTGTACACAGAATGCTGATTATACCCCCGTCCCGGTATAGATGGTACATCCCGGTGTTATATAGGCGGTGTCGGGAAGAGATCGAGTTACACCAAACCAGCAAGATGCCAATGAAGTGCGGAGGAGTGGGGGACACCAAACCGGCCGATGCCACCGTGCAGGAGCTGTGCGACCAGGTGAGGATACAATGTATCGGTGTGCGGGGAGAGGTGACAGAGGATACAATGTATCGGTGTGCGGGGAGAGGTGACGGAGGATACAATGTATCAGTGGGGGAAGAGGTGGTAGACTAGGATACAATGTATAGGGGGGAGAGGTGGTAGACTAGGATACAATGTATAGGGGGGAGAGGTGGTAGACTAGGATACAATGTATAGGGGGGAGAGGTGGTAGACTAGGATACAATGTATAGGGGGGAGAGGTGGTAGACTAGGATACAATGTATAGGGGGGAGAGGTGGTAGACTAGGATACAATGTATAGGGGGGAGAGGTGGTAGACTAGGATACAATGTATAGGGGGGAGAGGTGGTAGACTAGGATACAATGTATCGGTGGGGGGAGAGGTGGTAGACTAGGATACAATGTATAGGGGGGAGAGGTGGTAGACTAGGATACAATGTATAGGGGGGAGAGGTGGTAGACTAGGTTACAATGTATAGGGGGGAGAGGTGGTAGACTAGGTTACAATGTATAGGGGGGAGAGGTGGTAGACTAGGATACAATGTATAGGGGGGAGAGGTGGTAGACTAGGATACAATGTATAGGGGGGAGAGGTGGTAGACTAGGTTACAATGTATAGGGGGGAGAGGTGGTAGACTAGGTTACAATGTATAGGGGGGAGAGGTGGTAGACTAGGATACAATGTATAGGGGGGAGAGGTGGTAGACTAGGATACAATGTATCGGTGGGGGAAGAGGTGGTAGACTAGAATACAATGTATAGGGGGAAGAGGTAGACTAGAATACAATGTATAGGGGGAAGAGGTAGACTAGAATACAATGTATAGGGGGAAGAGGTAGACTAGGATACAATGTATCGGTGGGGGGGAGAGGTAGACTAGAATACAATGTATAGGGGGGAGAGGTGGTAGACTAGGATACAATGTATAGGGGGGAGAGGTGGTAGACTAGGATACAATGTATCGGTGTAGACTCCAATGAAGGAAGAATGTGCTGGATGATAATTGCTTGTCACCCATAGCAACCAATCAGAAGCCAGACTGTTGCTATGGGCAACAAAAGTGATTTCCCTTTAAATTCTGTTTATTTTGTATTGTGCTCGGCCAGGTACAGGGTGATGTAGGACAGCAGAAAGGGGGGGGGGTATTTTCTTTAGGAACCAGAGTGTTTAAATATCATAAAAAATAAAGATATTTTTATTTAATCGGTTTCATCCTCAGATCTGTATGGATAACATGAGCTGTAGTGAGCCAGGGGATTCCTCTGTTCTCATACATCATATGGGGGACTGGGGGTTTTTATATAGATGGATTACTGGGGGGGGGATTTCCATATTTATCTTAAATGAGATCTTGTAAAAGCTTAATCCTCTCTATAGAGGGCTATTCCTTTAAAGTGGGTTCCTTTATCTGCCAAGGGAGAAGTGGAGAAAGCATGAATGGGGTGCTCAGTGGTAGTGGGGGTTTTGTTCGGTTGCTCGGTGAAGGAAGGTGGAGGTGGTGGTGGGGTACTTGGTGATGGTGAACAAATCGATTGGGTCTGTGGTTGAGGAGGTAGTGATGAGTTCCCATTGCTGAAGGTCTTGGTGGAGGGTAGTGATGGGTGCTCTGTGGTGAAGGAGGTAGTCATAGGTGCTTAATGGCAGAGGAGGAGGAGGTGAAAGGAGGTAGTGGTGGGTGCCCTGTGATGGTGGAGGAGGAGTTGGTGAAAGGAGGTAGTGGTTGGCGCTCTGTGAAGGTGGAGGGGGAAATTGTAGATGGAGATAATGGTTGGGTGCTCTGTGATGGTGGATGAGTTGGTGAAAGGAGGGTGTAATGAGTGGTGGTGGAGATGATGGCTGGGTTCTCTGATGGTGGAGGAGGCAGTGGTGGGATGCTCAGTGATGGTGGTGTTGGAGGCAGTGGTACGGTGCTCTGTGGTGGAGGAGATAATGGTTGGGTATTCAGTGGTGGTGGGGGTAATCAGTGGTGGTGGAGATAATGGTTGGGTATTCAGTGGTGGGGGTGCTCTGTGGTGAAGATAATGGTGGGGGTGCTCGGTGGTGGAGGAGGTAGTGGTGGGGTGCTCTGTGGTGGTGGAGATAATGGTTGGGGGCTTGGTGGAGGTGGTGAAGGAAGGTAGTGGTGGAGATAATGTTTGGGTGCTCAGTGGTAGTGGTGGGGTGTGTAGTGGTGGAGGAGATAATGGTTGGGTACTCTGTGAAGGAGGTAACTATTGGTGGGGTGCTTGATGATGGAAAGAATGGTGTGGGGGTGCAGGAGGTAGTAGTGGGGTGCTCTGTGGTGGAGGAGGTAGTAGTGGGGTGCTCTGTGGTGGAGGAGGTAGTAGTGGGGTGCTCTGTGGTGGAGGAGGTAGTAGTGGGGTGCTCTGTGGTGGAGGAGGTAGTAGTAGTAGTAGTGGTGGAGGAGGTAGTAGTGGGGTGCTCTGTGGTGGAGGAGGTAGTAGTAGTAGTAGTAGTAGTAGTAGTGGAGGAGGTAGTAGTGGGGTGCTCTGTGGTGGAGGAGGTAGTAGTGGGGTGCTCTGTGGTGGAGGAGGTAGTAGTGGGGTGCTCTGTGGTGGAGGAGGTAGTAGTGGGGTGCTCTGTGGTGGAGGAGGTAGTAGTGGGGTGCTCTGTGGTGGAGGAGGTGGTGGTAGTAGTAGTAGTAGTAGTGGGGTGCTCTGTGGTGGAGGTAGTAGTAGTAGTGGGGTGCTCTGTGGTGGAGGTAGTAGTAGTGGGGTGCTCTGTGGTGGAGGAGGTAGTAGTGGGGTGCTCTGTGGTGGAGGAGGTAGTAGTAGTGGAGGAGGTAGTAGTGGGGTGCTCTGTGGTGGAGGAGGTAGTAGTGGGGTGCTCTGTGGTGGAGGAGGTAGTAGAGGGGTGCTCGGTGGTGGGGGAGGTAGTAGAGGGGTGCTCGGTGGTGGGGGAGGTAGTAGAGGGGTGCTCGGAGGAGGTAGTAGTAGTGGTGGAGGAGGTAGTAGTGGGGTGCTCTGTGGTGGAGGAGGTAGTAGTGGGGTGCTCTGTGGTGGAGGAGGTAGTAGTGGGGTGCTCTGTGGTGGAGGAGGTAGTATTAGTAGTAGTAGTAGTAGTAGTGGTGGAGGAGGTAGTAGTGGGGTGCTCTGTGGTGGAGGAGGTAGTAGTAGTAGTGGGGTGCTCTGTGGTGGAGGAGGTAGTAGAGGGGTGCTCGGTGGTGGAGGAGGTAGTAGTAGTAGTGGTGGAGGAGGTAGTAGTGGGGTGCTCTGTGGTGGAGGAGGTAGTAGTGGGGTGCTCTGTGGTGGAGGAGGTAGTAGTGGGGTGCTCTGTGGTGGAGGAGGTAGTAGTGGGGTGCTCTGTGGTGGAGGAGGTAGTAGTAGTAGTAGTAGTAGTAGTAGTAGTAGTAGGGTGCTCTGTGGTGGAGGAGGTAGTAGAGGGGTGCTCGGTGGAGGAGGTAGTAGAGGGGTGCTCGGTGGTGGGGGAGGTAGTAGAGGGGTGCTCTGTGGTGGAGGAGGTAGTAGTGGGGTGCTCTGTGGTGGAGGTAGTAGTAGTAGTAGTAGTAGTAGTAGTAGTGGTGGAGGAGGTAGTAGTGGGGTGCTCTGTGGTGGAGGAGGTAGTAGTGGTGGAGGAGGTAGTAGAGGGGTGCTCGGTGGAGGAGGTAGTAGAGGGGTGGTGGGGGAGGTAGTAGAGGGGTGCTCGGTGGTGGGGGAGGTAGTAGAGGGGTGCTCGGTGGTGGGGGAGGTAGTAGAGGGGTGCTCGGTGGTGGAGGAGGTAGTAGTGGGGTGCTCGGTGGTGGAGGAGGTAGTAGTGGGGTGCTCGGTGGTGGAGGAGGTAGTAGTGGGGTGCTCGGTGGTGGAGGAGGTAGTAGTGGGGTGCTCTGTGGTGGAGGAGGTAGTAGTGGGGTGCTCTGTGGTGGAGGAGGTAGTAGTAGAGGGGTGCTCGGTGGAGGAGGTAGTAGTGGGGTGCTCTGTGGTGGAGGAGGTAGTAGTAGAGGGGTGCTCGGTGGAGGAGGTAGTAGAGGGGTGCTCGGTGGAGGAGGTAGTAGAGGGGTGCTCAGTGGAGGAGGTAGTAGAGGGGTGGTGGGGGAGGTAGTAGAGGGGTGCTCGGTGGAGGAGGTAGTAGAGGGGTGCTCAGTGGAGGAGGTAGTAGAGGGGTGGTGGGGGAGGTAGTAGAGGGGTGCTCGGTGGTGGAGGAGGTAGTAGTGGGGTGCTCTGTGGTGGTGGAGGAGGTAGTAGTAGTAGTGGTGGAGGAGGTAGTAGTGGGGTGCTCTGTGGTGGAGGAGGTAATAGTGGTGGAGGAGGTAGTAGTAGGGTGCTCGGTGGTGGTAGTAGTGGGGTGCTCGGTGGTGGGGAACGGAGGTAGTGGCAGAGTTTTGCTGTGTATAAATCTGACAATTATTATGGAGAATCTTTCCTCCTCCCCGGGTTGCACACAGTCAGAGGTGGAATAACAATTCTGCAGCCTGCAGTCATCTGAGCAGGTGACTCATCATAATGTGATTTGGGAGCGGCGCCCACATCATGTGACTTTGTTATGACACCTGGCATTGTCTGCGGTGAGCGACAAGCCGCAGCGTCCCGTGTTCGAGTTCCCTTTTCATCCTCCAGATCCTCTATGATGAATGTCTGCTTATAAGAGACGAGCATTAGGCAGAACTCCGACCACAAATAAAAATCTATATAGAGGTCACACTGCTCAGATCTGATCATTGATTTCAAACCTTCTCCTATAACAGATCTGACATTTAAATCTGAAATAATTGGGGTCTTTATTCAATTCAAATTTTAGTGTAATTTTGTTCTTTCCTTTCTGTACACTCCGTGTAATGGAGCCATTTGCCGAATGTGGTGATCTGTCCGGATCTCAATCTTCTCATTTACAGCGGTTTACAAAATCGATATTTTCTGGAAAACTAAAGCATAATTAAAATAAAATGAATAAAAAAAGATACCTTTTCATATAATTTACAAGTTGTGACAGGTGGGGAAGTAGAATGTTCTTCAGGTTGTATAGTGTGGTTGGGGCTCTCCGGGTCTGGTTGCCTCCAATTGGCACCAATGTGTACAATTATCCCAGCACCCTCCATAGCGTCAGACACTGAAGGGGCAGTCGGCCTCATCTTCTCTTTTTGGCTACCTGAGCTAAAGAGGAGCACAGAGGGTTCATCTCACGTATGTTGTATTACAGCTGGAAGTTAAAAAAAAAAAAAAAAAAAAAAAAAAGGAAAGGGACATGCTGACAGAAGGAGAGAGCAGGGCTGAAAATCTGTCAAATGATTTGCCCGGAGGATGGGTTTGAATGCCAAACTCTGGGCATTTCTCATCAGGATTGAGTGGTGCTGGCCATTATTCAAGCTGGAAGATTGAGTAGATCTTGTGACAGAGGTACTGCAGGGGGCAGCTCTGGATTGGAGAGTATTGTAGCTTGAGGGGGGGGGGTGTTTTTGTGTTTTTGTGTGTTTTTTGTTGTTTTTTTTTTTTTCCTCCAAGAAGATATTAAAAAAAGCCTAAAATTGGATTTTAATCTTGCTGGATGACTAACGGCTTGTATAAAGTCACAGCCAGCACTTCCATTGAGATCGGAGCCCAATGTTCTCAAGTCAGGAGATGAAAGTTTACTAAAAGCTTTGCTTCTCATACTTGGGTATTACTGATTAAATAAATGATACCTGTCAATACAGGAGTGCCACTCTCCCCCGAGTAACATTTTTTATTTTTTCTCCTCCCAGGTGAAGGCGGAGGTGGAACAGAAAAATGGACGAACGTTTGGCACATTTATTGCCATCTCATACAAAACCCAAATGGTCAACGGAACAAACTATTTTGTTAAGGTAAGTGCAGTCTGTGCAGCAGCTGACCATGTAGGCTACATGCATGGCAGTATCACACATCGTGGTGCAGATTAAAGTACTGTATATCTAAAATTTTGCATGGCAAACCCTGTCAGATTTTTTTTTTTATTTGGCCATGTGCCCCATTGGGGAGATTTCTTCCCTGCCTGTCCTGTAGGTGTAGCACCCTGTTAGTATATAATAGGCTGCGAGGTAAATTTAGTTTGGCTCCTCTGTAAAACATGGAGCAGGGCTTGATTACTTAGGGCTGCTGCTTTATCTCCTCCTGTCTTCTAGAGCAGTGTTTCTCCACTCCAGTCCTCAAGGCGCCCCAACAGGTCATGTTTTCAGGATTTCCATTATTTTGCACAGGTGATTTGATCAGTTTCACTTCCTTAGTAATTACCACAGCTGTTTCATCTGAGGGAAATCCTGAAAATATGACCTGTTGGGGCGCCTTGAGGACTGGAGAAACACTGTACTAGAGCAGTGCTCATCAACCCTGTCCTCAGGGCCCACTAACAGGCCAGGTTTTATGTATTACCTTGGAGGAGATGCAGACTAGAATACTCCAATCACTGAGCAGAAAATGATATCACCTGTGATGTATTTCGGTTATCTTGCAAACCTGGCCTGTTAGTGGGCCCTGAGGACAGGGTTGATGACCACTGTTCTAGAGACTTCTATATCAGGGGTGGCCTGTCTATTAAGGGCACAGGGGGTCCCCCCCCCAAACCCATGCATCTGGCCCCTTGCAGGACATCAGGGGTGGCCTGTCTATTAAGGGCACAGGGGGTCCCCCCCTTCCATGCGTCCGGCTCCTTGCAGGACACCGGATGCAGTGGTGGCTGGTGAAGTTTTAGGATGGGGGGGCGCCAGACCCCGCCCTTCCTTGTTGACTGCTCCCACTTGGTGAAAATAGGCGTGGTTTCAGCGAAATAGTGGGCATGGCTCTAAGGTGGTGTGGTTGGCGTCTGAGATGAACGAGGGACAGCAGGCCCAGATCCTACACAACAATAGAAATATTTGTATTTTAGAAAGTTTAACAATCGGCAGATAAAGATACTCCAAACACCTGGTGTTAGCACTTCAATTATCCCGGCACCATGGTTGTTCTGGTGTCAGGATGATTGAAGCGCATTATTTCTATTATTACGTTGTAATATATAATGAAAATCATTCAACTCACCATAATGCAGAATCAGTGGGAGCCCTGAGCGTGTCATTAGCCACGTCGCCTGCCACCAGATGCCATCAGGTGTCCCCAGCGGAGTCCGTCCTCACATGCAGCCTGTGTCCAACCAAATGCAGCCTGTGTTACATCGACCCCCCCCCCCCCCTGTTCTCCATGGGAGCACAGCGGTACTTGCCTTGCTGTGTGGTGTCCTCTCCTACTGTGTGGGCACTAGCAATGGAGGGGTCCGCTGCTCTCATACTTCCTGTTTCCTCTCTCCTGGGCACAATGGGAGAGCGAAAAACAGGAAGTGACATCAAACGGGGATGTCAATCAAACCGCCCAGCGGTAGTAATAGATACTACGAGCGCTGAGCGGAAGCTACTCGGCACTTCGGAAAGTGCTGCAAGGTGGGATAAACGCCCACAAATGAAGCGCCGCATCTGCAATCTTGTGATTGCATAGACGTGGCTCTTCCCATAAGTGCACTGTCTGGCGTCCGAACACAGTGCACTTAAGGACTTTTTTTTTATTTTGTTTTTTTTTTAATGGCCAGTATTTTATTTTTTTTGGTGACTTTCTGGAGGAGGGGTGGCACCCATGCGCCCCCTATGGATGGGCCACCACTGGCCAGATGCATGAATTACAATGGTGGGGGTGTTTATTTTTTTAAAAGGCTCGAATAGGCTTCAAAATAGGGTGGGCTTGGGGCGCAGAGAATGCAGAATGAGCCCACCCAGGTGTTACAACAGCGAATGAATATTCACTATTGTAACACTGATCCTCTTCCCGGCCAATCAGGAAGTGGGTTTTGAGACCAGTCACCAGATTGGCTGAAAGGGCAGGCAATCCTATTGGATGCCTGGGAGGAGGGGAGGAGCCACACACTGGAAGCCGCCATGATGGAGGAGAGGACACAGAGCCGCTACATGCTACCTGCCTAGATCGGGTAGGTGCTGGACCGACCGGGGGGGTGGAGGTGCCGCCGGCCACTCAAGGGGGAGGGCAACTGATCAGCCGCCACTGATCAGGGGTCTGCAAACTTTCTAAACAAAGGGCCAGTTTACTGTCCTTCAGATTTAGGGGGGCTGGACTCAGCATTAAGTAGAAAAGGTCCTGACGTCAGTGGAAGTAAGCCACACTCCATCTTTGGTGTCATTGGGAGGAATTGAGCCCAATTGTTAGTGGATGAAAATAGTGCCCAAGAGTCGGATAAAAGTAAGCAAAGGGCCGCAGTTTAGAGACAACTGTTCTAGAACATAGTGGGAGGTGTGCCCAGAAGGTGGAGGGAGAGCCCATAAGTAGTCTGAGGCCTGAGCAACAAGGGGCAGTGTTCCTGGGTCTAGTCCTGCAGGAGGAGAAACCTGTGCAAGGGCTCTGCCCCCTGGGGCAGGCATCTGGGAGGAAGCCAGCCTGAAGACACACACCAGGGTCCCAGCTAGGCTTAGCTGAGGGAGCCTATTTACAAGTCCTATTCGAAGGGTCCAGTTGGATCAGGAGACTGCTCACTGGGGAGGGCTGGTAGGAATCTGTGGGAGAGAGCCCAAGTTGTCCAGAGGTGGTGTGAGTCTACATCTCCTTCACTAGGAAGATCCTGATGGATATCAGTAGGAGGCAACCGATCTGTGGCTGAGTGAATACAAGTCCCAAATTCTGCAGAGTGAGGGTGTGGTGGTTTGAGACTGCGGTTCAGGAAGCCGAGTGGGAACGCGGCTCTCCTGCACTGCATTCCAGTGTGAACAGGCCCTCAATGGGGAGGGGTGTTTGTTTTGTTTTTTTTCCCTGAACAAATATGCACCAAGAATGCATAAAGCAAGATTTTTACACTTCAACAGAATTGCAACAGACCAGTGTGAGGACATGCATAGGATTTAAAGGGAAGATTTTTTTCTTGAGCTTTTTTTTAATGCAAAAGTGCTTCCAAAACTGCTCAGTGTGAAAGCAGCCTATTGGCCGAAAAGGTGCTGACAGTGGCTGAAAAATTCATTCATATTCACTTAAATTCATGAGATTAGAGTTCCACCCAAAGGTGGAACTACCGCTTGTTCATCATCCACCCCCCCCTCCTCTGTCGCCGGGTCTATTAGAAAGCGCAGGGTGCTTCATGCATGCGCAGTGGGGAACTGGCTGTGAAGTCGAAAGGCTTCATTGCCGGGTTCCCTTACTGGCAATGGCGGCTGCACCTGACAGTTGATTGGCAGCGGTGCCGACATTGCGAGCTCCCTGGACAGGTAGGTGTTCTTTTTATATGAAGTCAGCAGCTGAAGTATATTGTAGCTGCCGACTTTTATTTTTTCTAGGTGTGGTTGGACCGGCGCTTTAGATGTAAAGTTGAATATAATACAATTATAAATAAAAAATAATACAATTATAAATATAAAAAAAAAAAAAGTGTGTGTGTATATAATTTTATTTATTTTAACTGTCCATTTGGTTTTTGGAAAGTACATCCTGAAGTTTTGGTCCAGATATTTCATTTGTGCACCACTAATAATGGTCACTAATTATTTATCATGTTAATGTCTGACATAAGATTGTTGTAGGTTTGTTTTTAGCAATGCATTGTTAGATTATATATTCTGAACAGCAAGCAAGGGTCCTTCTCTGCAGCATGCTGGCAGAGGACAGGCTTTTCTACTCAAGTTGTAGCTGTGTGGTGTTTTTTTGTTTGTTTTTACAAAAAAAAGAATACTTTGAATGCTTTAGTTTTTATGCACCTGGAATGTATTTAGCTGATTTAAATGCTCAACTTGGCTTCTACATTTGATTTGATCCATGAGAAGCTCTTCAGCCAGCACCATGCTACTTCTAACTGCTATTGGGGACTCTACCAATAGTTAATAAATGTATATCTCCCCCATGTGATCTGTGTCCAGTAATTCTTTTAAAGCAGTTTATTTTTCTTTAGGTCCAGATTGATGGGGATGAGTACTGTCACCTTCGTATACACAAGGCGTTTCCGCACGCACAGGAAAAGGTGACCCTGTCCACCACCCAGCTGGGGAAGACCAAGGAAGAGGAGATCGCTTATATAAACTGAGCGGAGTCCGTCCTCGCCGTCCACATGCAGCCGTGCTTAGCACTACACTCCTCTAATAGACTTTCCGCTCATTCTTTTTATTAAACAAAAATCTCTTCTCAAACTCCGTAACATAAGTCCGGTCCTAGCGCTCCTGTGAGTGCAGTTATCCCAGTGCATTCTTGGATATGAGGCTGCTCCACCTAGAGAATATATTTTGTACTTTTGTTACTTGCCTCCTTGTTTACATGCAGATTTATTAAACTTAGTGCATTTCTTTAATGTGTCTGTGCCTCCAACATAACCCGCCCTCCTGGTAGTGTCATAATGCCCATCGCTTCCGTGTCCGTTCCTGTGATGGAAGATCGGTGACCAGACCCCTCTCCATTCCACCCGCCATGATGAAAGGACAGCGGAGTCCAGGTCACATGAGAGCGTTTGGCCAGTGGGGGGGCAGTACCTGCGGCAGGCTGTGTAAGTGAATGGGCATGTTCTACAAATTTTAACACAGTGGACAGGAGTGTGTTTAACCACTTAAAGCGCCAAAAGTGGAACTTCTGCTTTAAGTACTGTACCCCTTGCCCCCTCACATGCCACATTTAGCATGTCTTTTTTTGGGGGTGAGGGGGGGAGAGAGAGAGAGGGGGGGAGAGAGAGAGGGGGGGAGAGAGAGAGGGGGGGAGAGAGAGAGGGGGGGAGAGAGAGAGGGGGGGAGAGAGAGAGGGGGGGGGGAGAGAGAGAGAGGGGGGGAGAGAGAGAGAGGGGGGGGAGAGAGAGAGAGGGGGGGGAGAGAGAGAGAGGGGGGGGGGGAGAGAGAGAGGGGGGGGGGGAGAGAGAGAGGGGGGGGAGAGAGAGAGGGGGGGGGGAGGGGGAGAGAGAGAGGAGAGGGGAGGGAGAGAGAGAGAGGGGGGAGAGAGAGAGAGAGAGAGGGGGGGGGAGAGAGAGGGGGGGGGGAGAGAGAGAGAGAGAACACCTAGTTTAGAGAGGTAAAAATAAAGGCTCTGATATGAATATCTAAAAATGGCAAAAAAAAAAATAGCAGATAAACAAATGACTGAAGATGCAACCATTAAAAATAGTGCTCTGACACCATATGAAAAAGATAAAGTAAACAACAGTGCGCAAAACTCAACCTCCTATTTGATGCAGTGGTAATAATACACAAAATATATATATACACTTACAGTGCTACAATCACCAAACCTAAAAAAAGTTTGGTGATTTAAGTAATTAAATAAATTCCTCCGTATAAAAGCAATAATCAAAGGAAAGCCCCCTGAGTGTGGATAGCCTGTTCACAGCGGTCCTACTATCAACCAATCCCTCACTCAGAGTCCTACCGGCTTCTTTCAATTTTCAGTGTCGTTTCAGTGTGTAATGGTTCTCACATAAAGGCAAAAGAAAAGCACATCATTGCGCAATGCTACTTTGTAATAAATTCTCCAAAGGGTAGGTGATTGCACTCACATTTGTTGATAAACAACCAGCACACATACAACGATCAGACGCTTGTATCGAGTGTCTCCTCACTCCGCATCTAGTATGCACAAGCACCATAGATGTCGTCACTAGGCTCCTCCCCCTAGTGACGACTTCTGTAGCTGCTGACTTTTGGGTGGAGCTCCACTTTAACATGAGATGTTATTCAATCCTGTTAAGATTAAAAAAAAGGTTCATGCTCACTTATTTCATCTGCCCATGATTTGGGTAGTCAATGTGAGTGGTAATTTTCCCATCACATGATTGGATAATTGAAGAGAATATTCATATACACTATATCGTCAAAAGTATTGGTACACCTGCCTTTCCATGCACTTTAATGGCATCCCAGTCATAGTCCGTAGGGTTCAATATTGAGTTGGCTCCGCCCTTTGCAGCTATAACAGCTTCATCTCTTCTGGGAAGGCCGTCCACAAGGTTTAGGAGTGTGTCTACGGGAATGTTTGACCGTTCTTCCATGGCATGGATGGGCGAGTTTGGGGTGGGGGAACTTGACTGGCCTGCACAGAGTCCTGACCGCAACTCGATAGAACACCTTAGGGATGAATTAGAGCGGAGACTGCGAGCCAGGCCTTCTCGTCCAACGTCAGTGCCTGACCTCACAAATGTGCTTCTTGAAGAATGGTCAAACATTCCCATAGACCAGGGATATGCAATTAGCGGACCTCCAGCTGTTGCAAAACTACAAGTCCCATCATGCCTTGTGGCTGTCAGAGTCTTTCTATGCCTCATGGAACTTGTAGTCCTGCAACAGCTGGAGGTCCGCTAATTGCATATCCCTGCCATAGACACCCTCCTAAACCTTGTGGACGGCCTTCCCAGAAGAGTTGAAGCTGTTATCGATGCAAAGGGTGGGCCAACTCAATACTGAACCCTACGGACTAAGACTGGGGTGCCAGTACCCTCCTTGGCGGTTTTCCCGAGTGTGGCTCGGGGTTAAAATTCAGGACCATTAGCGGTAACCCCGAGCCACACTCGGGATTACATCGCAGGATCCTGGTGCCTCCTTACTTACCTTGTCCCCGGGATCCTGCGATGTCCCCCGCAGTGTCCGTGGGCTCCGTCCTCCTCCGTGCCAGGCTCCGTTCCCTGCGAGCGTCGCGACGCACGGGGGCGGAGCCTGGCGGCAAATTAAAAGAAAAGTCAAAATCATAACACATACAGTACTGTAATCTTACAGATTACAGTACTGTATGAATTGATTTCACATCCCTTTTGTCCCCAGTGCTTTGGCCCATGCCCTGCATGCAGTTTTATATGATATATACTGTTCTTTCTGCCTGGAAACTGGAGATTGTCCATAGCAACCAAAAAGTGTCCCTTTACGTCAAAAGTGGCTTTAGACCAGCTAGAAAACAGAGATAGTAAATTAGAACACTTGCAGAATTGAGCGATAGTGAATCGTGGGGAAATTTATTTTATTACTATTTATTTTTATTTTTTTAAATTATTTATTATATTATAATTTATGTTTTTGTGTTTCAAACTTTATCATACCCGGGATATCTACTAGACTCTGGTTTGGACAGATTTAAGTGTGTTATTGTTAAGATTTACAGACCTACAATATAAAACGCCAAATTTCCATGCAAAATAATTGTACCGCTTTCAGCACCTAAAATCCGAAAGAATCATACCGCCAGGGAGGTTAAAGTGCATGTGCGTGTGAAGGCAGGCATCCCAATACTTTTGACAATATACAGTGCATCACTTTTTCCACATTTTATGTTACAGCCTTAATCCAAAATTGATTAAATAATATTAATTTAAATTCACAATTCTACAAACAATACCCCATAATGACAATGTAAAAAAAGTTTGTTTGAAATCTTTGCAAATTTATTAAAAACGCAAAAAATCCCATGTACATAAGTATTAAGGCCTGATTCACACCTATCCATTTTTAGTGCTATTTGCACTACAGAAGGTGTTCCATAGGAAACCATATTAAATGGACTGTAGTGCAGCCCTGCAAAATGCACTAAAAATGCATAGATGTGAATCAGGCCTCGCAGCCATAAGACTCAAAATTGAGCTCAGGTGTCTCCTGTTTCCACTGATCATCCTTGAGATGTTACTACAACTTGATTGGAGTCCACCTGTGGTAAATTCAGTTGGTCATGATTTGGAAAGGCACACACCTGTCTATATAAAAGGTCCCACATTAACAGTGCATGTCAGAGCAGAAACCAAGCCACGAAGTCCAAGGAATTGTCTGTAGACCTCCGACATAGGATTGTATGGAGGCACAGATCTGGAGAAGGGTACAGAAACATTTCTGCAGTATTGAAGGTCCCAATGAGCACAGTGGCCTCCATCATCCATAAATAGAAGTTTGGAACCACCAGGACTCTTCCTACAACGGGCCTCCCGGCCAAACTGAGTGATTGGGGGAGAAGGACCTTAGTCAGGGAGGTGACCAAGAACCCGATGGTCACTCTGACAGAGCTCCAGCATTGCTCTGTAGAAAGGGGAGAACCTTCCAGAAGAACCACCATCTCTGCAGCACTCCACCAATCAGGCCTGACAAATGACAGCCCACCTGGAGTTTGCCAAAAGGCACCTGAAGGACTCTCAGACCATGAGAAACAAAATTCTCTGGTCTGATGAAACAAAGATTGAACTCTTTGGTCTAAATGGCAAGCGTCGTGTCTGGAGGAAACCAGGCACCGCTCATCACCTGGCCAATCCATATCCCCAAGTGAAGCGTGGTGGTGGCAGCATCATGCTGTGGGGATTTTTTTCAGTGGCAGGAACTGGGAGACTTGTCAGAATCGAGGGAAAGATGAATGCAGCAATGTACAGAGAAATCCTTGAAGAAAGCCTGCTCCAGAGCGCTCTGGACCTCAGACTGGGGCGAAGGTTCATCTTCCAACAGGACAAGGACCCTAAGCACACAGCCAAGATAACAAAGGAGTGGCTACGGGGACAACTCTGTGAATGTCCTTGAGTGGCCCAGACTTGATTGTACATCTCTGGAGAGATCTGAAAATGGCTGTACACCAACGCTCCCCATCCAACCTGATGGAACTTGAGAGGTCCTGCAAAGAAGAAGAAGAAGAATGGGAGAAACTGCCCAAAAAATAGGTGTGCCAAGCTTGTAGCATCATACTCAAAAAGACTTGAGGCTGTAATTGGTGCCAAAGGAGCTTCACCAAAGTATTGAGCAAAGGCTGTGAATACGTATGTACATGGGAGGAGCCTGTGATACGTATGTACATGGGAGGAGCCTGTGATACGTATGTACATGGGAGGAGCCTGTGATACGTATGTACATGGAATTTTATTTCATTTTTTATTTTTAATAAATTTGCAAAGATTTCAAACTTCTTTCACATTGTCATTATAGGGGAATTGTTTGTAGAATTTTGAGGAAAATAATGAATTTAATCTACTTTGGAAAAAGGCTGTGACATTACAAAATGAGGAAAAAGTGAAGCGCTGTAGATACTTTCCAGATGCACTGTAGTGTACTTTGTATAGTCTGAAGGTTCTTAGCTCCTTTAGTAAATTAGCACAACGGAAAGCGCTCCAATGAGCTCTCCTTACACTCATTTTACAAGCCCGATGAGGTCACAAGGAGTAAAAAGTTGTATCTGTCTACAAGAACAAAAGATGAGCTAAAAATGACCTGTGGGGCTCATTCCCCTATAGTGTTGCTTCTCTGAAAGGTAAACTGCAGTGGAGTTTTTTTTTTTTTCCTCTGAGGGCATTTGGCAAGCAGTGTGGAGGCAATATGCCACCTTCTCAGCACCTGCTTTAACCCTCAAAATGCTGGCCGAACGTGCTGCAGCTGCGTGCATTGCAAGTGGTTGCAGTGTGGCCCTATTCACTTGAATGGGTCACATTCAGTGGCAGTACCACCTGCCAAAGCAGCATGTTATTTATTTTTGACAAGACATGCGTCCAGTCCCGAATGGCTTTAGACCTTAGTGTCGGGTGGCAGTGTTACCACCAGTATGAATGAGCCCCTTACTCTAGATGTTGTGCCCCCCCCAAAAAAAAAAAAAAAAAAAAAAAAAAAAAGGCAGGAAGGAGGACAAAGGACTAGTCACCAGTATTGCCTTTGGTCTCCCTGTTAAGACCTCCGTTACCATTGATGCGCTAGACGCAGTGATGGTGAACCTTGGCACCCCAGATGTTTTGGAACTACATTTCCCATGATGCTCATCTACACACTGCAGAGTGCATGAGATATCATGGGAAATGTAGTTCCAAAACATCTGGGGTGCCAAGGTTCTCCATCACTGCTCTAGAACCTATCTTTCCAGCGGGGAAAAAAGCCTATTAAAATTATTCCCTCCTATAAATTCTGTGAGACTTCACACATCGCTGTTTGAAAAGTCCTGCATGCCGCATCTTTACAAAAGCGCACGGAAGATGACTTGGGGTCACGTGCCAAAAATCTGCAGGTTGTTATAGAGCAGCCAGCATCCTTAAAGTGTTACTAAACCCTCATTTTGTTTTTTTACATTAAAATAACAAACATGTTTTATACTTACATGCTCTGTGTAATGGTTTTGCACAGAGCAGCCCCGATCCACCTCTTCTCGGGTCCCTCGCCAGCGCTCCTCCCCACTGATGAGTGCCCCCACAACAAGCAGCTCGCTATGGGGGGCACCCGAGTCGACCTGCAGCTCCCTGTGTCCATTCAGACATGGAGCCGTGGCATGGCCCCACCCACGCTCTCTCTCTCCTCATTGGCTCACTGACTTTGATTGACAGCAGGGGGAGCCAATGGTGCTTCGCTGCTGTCTCAGCCAATAAGGACGGAGAGTCCCGGACAGCCGAGTCTCTCGTGCAACATTGCCGGGACAAGAGGGGGCTCAGGTAAGTATTAGGGGGGCTGCTAAACGCAGAAGGCTTTTTATCTTAATGCATAGAATGTACCTACTGAGTTTACAATCACTTTAACAATCATCTGACAAGTAAACAATGATCCCCACTGGGGTAGTATGGGAGTTCTGCAATCTTGCCATACAGCTCCTCCAGCCAGCAGGTGTACAGACCTGGGAACTCAGCACAGGGATGGGTGGAACCCCTCATAATGGGCACAGCAGGTGTACAGACCTGGGAACTCAGTACAGGGATGGCTGGAACCCTTCATAATGGGTACAGCGGGTGTACAGACCCAGGAACTCAGCACAGGGATGGTGGGAACCCCTCATAATGGACACAGCAGGTGTACAGACCCCGGAACACAGCACAGGGATGGTGGGAACCCCTTATAATGGGCACAACGGGTGTACAGACCTGGGAACTCAGCACTGGGATGGTGGAAACACCTCATAATATGGACAGACCTGGGAATGTAGCAGAGGGATCTCACCAATAGAAGCACCAAGAGATAAAAACGTGTTGGGTCTGAGCTTCTTTTTTAAAAGCAATTTCTGTAACAAATGTTCCAAACCAAAATGCCGATTGTCGTTTCTGGATCCAGCCTGGTAAATAACTGAACACAAATGACACGGCTGTCCGGAGGAGATAAAATCACAGGCATACTTCCCTCTGAAAATGATATTTAATGGCTATAAAACATTGTCACAAAAATTTAATACAAAATGGCAGAACGTATCCGTCCGGACAGCCTGATCCTAGAAGTGAGATTTACGTCTGTCAGCTATGTCCAATCATAGACAGCAGAAAACCGATTCCATGTCATGATCCGCTTCACCGGAATCCTCCACTGTCCAATCAGAGCGCAGAATGGAGCGTCCCCTGGGTCACTGGTCCTTCGGAGGTTTGTAGTGTAGCCGGCAGCGCTCATTGAAGATCTGAAAGATGGAAGACGTTTAAAGTGTAACTCTGGACACCGAGTACATAGAATTAACTTAAGCAATACAATGCAGCTGTGCTAAAGACAGAAGGCGAGGTGCATGAAAGGGAAACTGTCAGGGCTGCCGACTCCGACTTATTCTAAAAGGCTCATGGCTCCAGTACTGACCTGGAGAAAAGTACACAGGAAGTGGGGGTGGGGGGGGGGGGCTGCATGCTTACTCCAGGCCAGGCTGACACAAAGTCTGAACCCAGAAAGATCAAAACTTAATTTCCAAACGTTACCCTCAGAAATTCCCTTTTAGGACCGGTTCACACAAAAAAATAAATAAATAAATAAAAGCACTCCAGAACCGTTCCGGATGCGTTTTAAGGTGTTTTTGGTGCATTTCCGGATGCATTCCAGATGCATTTTTTCTTCTCTTTTCCTGTTTTTTTTTTTTTTCACTGTACTGGGGTCCGGTGCATTTTTTCATGCATTCCCGTGTGTTTTTTGATGCCTTTTACTGCGTTCCAGTGCAGTCCAGTGCAGGAAAAATGCAGCATGTTCTACTTTTTTTTTTCTTTTCCTGGAACTGGGAAGCTCTGGAACTGACCGCACCGGTGTGAACTATGCAATTGGAAACCATATAACCTACTTTCCATGCTTTTTGATGCAGAAATAAATAAAAAAATAAAAAGACACTGGACTGCATGTGGTGTGAACTGGCCCTTAAACTAGTAGTAGTCAACTTTCTTTGTATAAGCAAAATATAACTAACCTGGGCCAATCACAGATCGCTAGTAAATCACAGCAGTTGAAAACTTTGCTGTTACAATGATCATCATTGAATAAAAGTGTTAAAAAAAAATCCCTGATTACTCCTCCATAGTACAGTGTCACTGACATTAAACTACTCTGACAAAAGTACGTTAAAAAAAAATTAAATGAATAAAAAAAATAAAAGTAAAATTAATTTTTGTCACCACAACGCCAGTCATATAATGATGATGCTGTACTGCACCGGTGACAGTATGAAAAAAAAAAAAAAAAAAAATACAAATTGTTTAATTTCTTGATTTTCCAAAAAAATTTGACAATTTTGGTGCAAAGTGCAACTTTTTGGAAAATCAAGAAATTAAACTATTTGTATTATTTCTTTTTTCATACTTTTCTTTTTACATACTGTCACCAGTCATATGATGACGCTGTACCGCACTGGTGACAGTATGAAAAAAAAAAAAAAAAAGAGAAGAAGAAGAAGAAAAAGAAAGAAGAAAGAAGAAAGAAGAAAGAAGAAAGAAGAAAGAAGAAAGAAGAAAGAAGAAAGAAGAAAGAAGAAAGAAGAAGAAAGAAGAAAGAAGAAAGAAGAAAGAAGAAAGAAGAAGAAAGAAGAAGAAAGAAAGAAGAAAGAAGAAAGAAGAAGAAGAAGAAGAAGAAGAAGAAGAAATTACAAAAATTGTTTCATTTCTTGATTTTCCAAAAAAATTTGACAATTTTGGTGCAAAGTTGCACCAAAATTGTCAAAATATTTTGGGAAATTAAACAATTTTTATTTATTTTTTTACATACTTAGGTCCCATTCACACTTGTCAGACTTGAAGCACTGCCTGTGTAATCTTGAAGTCTATGGACCTCAAGTCGCATCAAAGTCAGACTAGTGCAGGCACTACTTTGAAGTCGCACAGATATGAACGGTATTAATTGAAAATCATGGGGGTGCGACTTGCCACGCGACTTTGCAGTCCCAAGTCGCAGGACAAGTCACACAAGTGTGAAAGGGGCCTTAGAGATTACCGCTGTCACACCCCTTTACAAATCAATCCTTTAAGACTTCAAAGCCTACAGCGCCCTTATAAATGACTTGTGCCACGTTTACTATTTAGAACAAAAACATAAAAAAAGAGAAAAAGAACACGATGGACATCACAGAAATCTAAAAATCAAGTCATGTAGAGATCAGCTTCCCCCATAATGTCAACTAAGATATCGGGGGGGGGGGGGCTCATTCAAATGAGCGATGACACCCGTCCCCAATGCTGAGCTGCTATTTGCTGCGTCTGCATCCACCCTGGAGCCGCACGCAGGCAGCCTATAGAAGTGGATGCAGATACAGGGGCTGCATGGAGGAAGGGCGTCATCATCCGCCTGAATGAGCCCATAAAAAGTGACCCCGACAAAATACTAAAAGAGAAAGTGCCAAAAAAAGGAAAAAACAAAACTGGGAGAAATCCAAAAGCTGTTACTGCTAAACTTCTGAAAATGCTAGTTTCCTGGCTCTGGTCAGGTTTTAATACCCTCTTATTGGCTGTGCCAGAAAATGCATTTAGAAAATGATTAAAAAAAACTCCGGATCCACATTGTTGTTCTGGGTCAGGGTCTGAGAACACGGGATAAGCACGAAGAGCCAGGCAGCTTGCATTTTCAGGAGGGGAGGTCACACTGGCACCCTGCATACTTCTCTCAGCACACAGACAGGTCACCTTACCTTCCAGCTTCTATCATTCACTACTTCTTCTACGTTCAGCTCAGACTGCAGCAGCTTCAACTGGAAAACAAAGGAGAGAGTGTAAGAGAGGGGCGTCCCCTGGTGGAGGACAATGTGAACTACAGGACACTAAGATTCAGTAGGAGCGTGTGTGAGGAGAGGGGTCCCCCTGCTGGAGGACAATGTACATTACAGGACACAAAGATTCAGTAGGAGTGTGTGTGAGGAGGTCACTTCTGCTGGAAGACCGTGTAAGAAGAGGGCTCCCCCTGGTGGAACACAATGAGAATTACAGGAAACGAACATCCAGTAAGAGATTGCGTAAGGCCCCGGGGGTCAGCAACCTGTATATGGCGGACAGGTGACTGGTAGATCGAGGTCAGGGCTTGCTGACCAGCCATCCTAAAGCATCAAACAGAGTGCAATACAGAGGGACTACTTGTAAAATTTGGAGGTGTAGTAGGGAGAGAGAGCCACATAATCCGATGCCTCCTCTGTGCCACATAATCCGATGCCTCCTCTGTAGTGCCGGCTCCTGTCCCATGGGGAGTGATACCAACTGCACTCCACCTCTTATCCCGGCTAGCGGTCTCCAGAGTTGTGCCAACCGCAGGAAAGAAGAGATCTTCAGGTCAGTGTGAAGCAATACACCGGGCAGAATAGTATAGGGCTTGCTTTCACACTGAACCGAGCGACTCAACCGCAGGGTTTTAACAACCCCCCCAACTTTACGTGTGAACGAGCCCCAAGGGTGCCACTGCCGACTGCAACTATGGGCTCATTCAAGTGCAGTAAGCACTGCTGCTCCTCTGACAAGCAATACGAGTGTATTTGACAGGTGACGAGGAGGTGATATGTTGCCTGCTCACCACCCGATTTAAACCCATGGTTGCCGCGCAATGCATGAGATTGCGACATGGTAGTACGGCAATTAGATGTTTAAATCCGGTGTGAGGAGGGGACACTGTGCTCGGTGATCTTTGACTTCTCTCATATTGTTCAGGTAGATCTCCACCTCTTCAAGTTTGCCTACCCCTGGTGTAAGAAGAGGGGTCCCCCTGCTGGAGGACAATGTGCATTACAGGACACTAACAGATTTAGTAGGATACTGCGAGGGGTGGGGGTCCCCCTACTGGAGAACAATGTGCATTACAGGACACTAATAGATTCAGTAGGAGAGAGTGGGAGGAGAGGGGACCCCCTACAACACCCGATGGAAGACATCAGAATTACAGCACACTAAGGAGACAGCAGACAGAAGTGTTCACATGCTGCAGCCCTAATGCTTTGCTTCATCCCCACAGCAAAAAAACAAAACAAAAAAAACTATCGCCCGTTTGGAGGGCAATATCGCTGCCTTTCAAGCAAATACACGCAGTTGTGGTGCGTTGGTACAGTATTTTATGGCGCTAAAACAGGCAGTGAGGAAGTGATATCATCTCCTCACCGCCTGTCAAACGCCTCTGAAAAGTGATCTGGACGCAGAGCGTCTAAACCTAGCCTCATAGATCAAGAATGCTGGCAAAATGCATTAGTGTATGTATAGACATTTATTTTACGTTTATAATGGATTAGTGAGGCCTTAATCACCTTTATATTTTTGCTCTCTGTGCCCCATTAAAAAGAAGAAGTCCAGCCTGAGCTCATATGGCTGGGCTTCTCCTACGTTTTGGACTCCTGTGACCCGTTTTCAGTCCGCTCTCTGCTGACTTCACACAGATCAGTCCAGGCACCGCGTCATCCCGACTCTGGGAGTCTGGATCCGCCAGGTGCCTGGAATAATGGTCGTCTCAGCCTCTCAGCGAGCCGCAGAGATGACCGCTCCCCCCGCCCCCTCCACAGCGCAGCACTCCAATAAGCGTGGAGGAGGCAGAGCTGGAGTGCTGCTGACCGACAGTCAGCAGCTCTCCACTCGGGGAGCCGATGAGAACCGAACCATCAGCGGTGTTCGGTGGCTCATTTCTCAGTGCAGGGATGCCGGGGGGACAGATGCAGCATCGGTCCAATGCTGCATCCACCTAGGCAAGTACGATTATAGGAAAAAACGGAATCCCATACTTCTCTTTTAACCGCGTGCCGACCAGCCGCCGTCATTTTACTGCGGCAGGCCAACATGATCCCGCGAACCATCGTAGCTATACATCGGCTCGCAATAGCAGGTGCGCGCATGCTGCACAGCGGGGGTGCCGATGCTTGTGGCCGACTGTCGCAATGACCGCCGGCCACAAGCGATCGCGGGCATGAGAGACAGAAAACACACAAACCCCTGTTCTGTTCGGCGTGACCGATCGCGAGTTCCTATTAGCTAGGAACCACGATCTCTCATTTCCTCTAGATCAGTCCCCTCCCCCTACAGTTAGAACACACACTAGGGAACACAATTAACCCCTTGATTGCCCCTAGTGTTAACTCCTTCCCTGCCAGTGACATTTTTACAGTAATCAGTGCATTTTGATAGCACTGATCGCTGTAAAAAAATGCCAATGGTCCCAAAAATGTGTCAAAAGTGTCCGCCATAGTGTCGCAGTCCCGATAAAAATCGCAGGTCAAGGCCATTACTAGTAAATAAAAAAGGAAATAAAAATGCTATAAATCCCTATTTTGTAGACACTATAAGTTTTGCGCAAACCAATCAATATACGCTTATTGCAATGTTTTTTACCGAAAATACGAAGAAGAATACATATCGGCCTAAACTGAGAAAATATTTGCTTTTTAAAAAAAAAAAAAAAAAAGTGGATATTATAGCAAAAAGTACAAAATGTGTTTTTTTACAAAATCGTCGCTCTTTGTTTGTTTATAGTGCAAAAAATAAAAACCGCAGAGGTGATCAAATACCACCAAAAGAAAGCTCTATTTGTGGGGAAAAAAAAGGACGTCAATTTTGTTTGGGTACAACGTCGCGCAATTGTCAGTTAAAGCGGCGCAGTGCCGAACAGCAATAAATGGCCCGGTCATTCAGCAGCCAAATCTTCCGGGGCTGAAGCCGTTAAGGAGGTTACCTTCCACTTCCTGTCCCAAAGACACAACAGGAAATGAAAACATCCTTCTACAAAAATGAGGAGAATTCACCTCTGACAGTTGTCACCAGCACAGGCTTCTTATTCACCCTCAACTGTAACATTCCCATTATCAGAGGATGCGGCCTTTGCTCTTTTTGGTCGGAAATCAAAATCCACCCATCACTAAGATAGTAAAACGGGTGCAAAAAACGTGGACAAAAAACCACGGCAACTGAGTATGTTACATGGAGCACAGAGCAATCTAAACAACATACAGTCAGGATTTGTATCTATTTTAGTGCCGTGTCTTTTCTTCATTCTCAAAAGAGAAAAACCCAACAATATGGATATCTGTATTTCCATATGAATGGCCCCCCAGCTGTGCAGAGTACAATGTACACAGATGATGATGACAGGCGGTGATAAAAGGCGACCACCGCAGAGCCCCCCCCGCCGCTCTCACCTTAGTCTGCTCTTTCCTGAGCTGTTTAATTAGCGGTAGATTGTCGGAGTCCTTCCTCCTCGTCTCCTGCAGTCGGTTCACAGTGCTGGACGACTGAGTGATACAATTCTTTATGGCCTTCTCCCGGGAGATGTGAGCTGCCCGCAACTGGGAGAAAAAAAGAGAAGGGAAAGGATTATTAACATTTGAAGAAGAACGCCACTATGCACTATATGTGCCCCCAATCAGGAGGATAAAGCCACTGTTATTCTGTATAGAAAAAAAAAAAAAAAAAAAAAAAAGGTACAGGAACGCCATGCCAGTTACTGCCAAACACATGTAATAAAATGGTCTTCTCCTGCTTACATGTTCCCGATTGGCCCCCAGTACTGCCTCACCTTCTCCCAGTCTGAGTTTCATTTTCAGTGATCATAGGCCAATACCAACTACAGTTAAATTTTGAACATTATCTGTATGTATTCTCTTCCTTGCCTAGATGCTGACATGCCATTTAAAAAAATTTAAATCACCGTAATTACCTTTTATTTTTCTATTCTTCTTTGCACTTCCTGGTTCTCCTCCCGTGGGAGTAGGCGTGTTTCTTGCCTCTCCCAGACTCCTGGGAGCTAGTCTCAGGCTTCCCAGGATGTCACTGAGCATGTGCGGGAACGAGCGGTGAATGCTGGGAGCACAGCATTCACCACATCCAGGAAATAAATGCTTGTGGGCTTCAAATGCCCACAATGAAGATGGAAACCGCCTGCAGTGAATAATATAAGTTATTCTTTCCAACGAAATCTGACACAGGCGGGCATATTACACACAATATGTGAGTATGTAATGCTGAGAAGAAAAGTTTGTGAACTAAAAAAAAAAAAAAAAAAAAAAAACGATAGATAGGTGGACCCCCGCTTTAAGGTACCATCAGCGGTGTTCGGTCGCTCGGTTCTCAGTGCAGAGACGCCGGGGGAAAGATGCAGCATTGCTCCCATGCTGCATCCACCTAGGCAAGTATGATTATGGGGAAAACCAGATACCTATACTTTTCTTTTAAAGGAGTTTACCTTCCACTGAAGTGGACGGTAAGTGGTTTAGTGGTTCTAAAATGCTGAAGGTTTTTTCACCTTCATGTAATCTATGCATGAAGGTAAAAAACTTTCTGTGAGCAGCTCCCCCCCCACAAGTCTTTACCCGAACTCCCTCTGATCCAGCCATGTTCACAATAGCCTCGGCTGGGAGATGGGGGGTGTAACCACGGCTCTGTGTCTTATGCATACGCATAGAGCAGCGGCTAGGGAGCGAGCACACAGCAAGCTGCTTTCTCTGGGAGCTCAAGGGGGAGGAGCCGAAAAAGAAAAGGATGAAAAGAAAAAAGGATCGGGGCTGCCCTGTGCAAAACCACTGCACAGGGCATGTAAAGTATAACATGTTTGTTATTTAAAAACAAAAAAACAAACAAAAACAAAGCTTTAGTATCACTTTAACCATTTCAGCCCCAGGAAGGTTCACCCCCCCCCCCCCCTCCATGACCGGGCCATTTTTTGCAATATGGCACTGCATTACTTTAAAAAAAGAGAAGTATGGGTTTATTTTTATTTTTTTATTTTAGATTCATACTTACCTCGGTGGATGCAGCATCAGACCGATGCTGCAGCTGTCCCCCGGCGTCTCTGCACTGCGAACTGAGCCACCGAACACCGCCGATGGCTCGGTTCTCACTCCTCCCCGAGCAGAGCGATGCTGACTGCCAGTCAGCGTCTCTCCTCTCTGCTTCTTCACACTTGTTGGAGCGCTGAGCTGTGGGAGGGACGGGAGCGGCCATTTCAGCGGCTCGCTGAGACGGCTATTAATCAAGGCAGCTGGCGGATCCAGACTTCGGAAGTCAGGATGTCGCGCTGCCCTGACTGATGGCCGTGACGTCAGTGGACAGCGGACTTCAGACCACTCTCTGCTGAAAACGGGTCACAGGAGTGGAGAAAGGATTGCATTACTGTGACCCAGAGGAGAAGTTCAGCCTAAAGTTCAGGCTTGACTTCCCCTTTAACTGAAAATTGCGCCAACGTGCGACGTTGTACCCGAACAAAATTGACGTACTTTTTTTCCCCACAAAATAGAGCTTTCTTTTGGTAGTATTTGATCACCTCTGCGTTTATTATTATTTTTGTGCTATAAACAAAAAATGAGCAACAATTAAAAAAAACAAAAAAAAACAAAAAAAAAAACAAAAAAAAAAAAATATTTTTTACTTTTTGCTAGAATACACACCCAATAAAACAATTGTAAAAAATGTATTTCTTCATCAAATTTAGGCTTCGCCATGGTGCATGTGCTCAGCATCATATCCAGAGGTTGTCTTTGGGAAATAAACGTATGAGTGCTGCCAGCATTGCTGCAGAGGTTGTAGGGGTGGGGGGGGTCAGCCTGTCAGTGCTCAGACCATACGCTGCACACTGCATCAAATTGGTCTACATGGCTGTCATCCCAGAAGGAAGCCTCTTCTAAAGATGATGCACAAGAAAGACCACAAACAGTTTGCTTAAGACAAGCAGACTAAGAACATGGATTACTGGAACCATGTCCTGTGGTCTGATGAGACAAAGATAATCTTATTTGGTTCAGATGGTGACAAGCGTGTGTGGCGGCAACCAGGTGAGGAGTACAAAGACAAGTGTGTCTTGCCTACAGTCAAGCATGGTGGTGGGAGTGTCATGGTCTGGGGCTGCATGAGTGCTGCCGGCACTGGGGGGCTACAGTTCATTGAGGGAACCATGAATGCCAACATGTACTGTGACAGACTGAAGCAGAGCATGATCCCCTCCCTTCAGAGACTGGGCCGCAGGGCAGTATTCCAACATGATAACGACCCCAAACACACCTCCAAGACGACCACTGCCTTGCTAAAGAAGCTGAGGGTAAAGGTGATGGACTGGCCAAGCATGTCTCCAGACCTAAACCCTATTGATCATCTGTGGGACATCCTCAAACAGAAGGTGGAGGAGCGCAAGGTCTCTAACATCTACCAGCTCTGTGATGTCATCATGGAGGAGGGGAAGAGGACTCCAGTGACAACCTGTGAAGCTCTGGTGACCTCCATGTCCAAGAGGGTTAAGGCAGTGCTGGAAAATAATGGTGGCCACACAAAATATTGACACTTTGGGCCCAATTTGGACATTTTCACTTAGGGGTGTACTCACTTTTGTTGCCAGCAGTTTAGACATTAATGGCTGTGTGTTGAGTTATTTTGAGGGGACAGCAAATTTACACTGTTATACAAGCTGTACACTCACTACTTTACATTGTAGACAAGTGTCATTTCTTCAGTGTTGTCACATGAAAAGATAGAAGGAAATATTTACAAAAAAGTGAGGGGTGTACTCACTTTTGTGAGATACTGTATATCTACAAACTATGTGATATATTTATGGAATTTTTTACTTTAATTTTATTTTTTTTAATAGTAATGGCGGCGATTAGCGATTTTTAGCGGGACTGCGACATTGCAGCAGACAAATCCGACACTAAGTGACACTTTTTGGGAACCAGTGACACCAATACAGTGATCAACGCTCAAAAAAAAAAAAAGCACTGTCACTGTACTAATGACACTGGTAGGGAAGGGGTTAACATCAGGGGCGATAAAAGGGTTTAATGTGCTCCCTGGGAGTGCTTTCTAAGTGTGTGGGGGATGCTCTGACTGGGGGAAGACCGAGGTCAGTGTTTCTGCTTAGCAGGAACACAAGATCTTCATCTTCTCCCCTGACAGAACGGCGATCTGCCTTGTTTACAGGGAAGGATCGTGGGTGGCTGTCAGACATCGGGTCCTAGAGCCCTAGATCTACCATCAACTCTGTAGTACAAGGGCCTGCCCGATTGGATACAGAGCGGTTGGCTAGATAGGTGGGTACTCCTAATCCATAGTTCTGGTAAATATAAATGAAAATTGTACAGAGTTTGTGCCATCAGATTGCATAGTGTATGGCCATCTCTATACAAGTACATAGGAGGGAGTGGACGGAAACACTCAGCTGTCAAGCCCCATTCAGATCTCTGCGTAGCGGGAACTCACATCCCCACATGCGTTTTTGTTTTGGGGCATTTTCATTCATCACACATAGGGCAGCCCATCCACATGAATAGGCTGCCCGACACACAGCAATCGCTGTGTATGCTTACCAGAGGTAAGTGTTAACTGGACCTGTAAAATCCTTCCAACAATGAGGCTGCAGCGTTCTCACTGGGGGATCCGCTCTCCTTACCAGGTGCAATGAGGTGGATTTGTCATCATGTAAGAATATAAGGGGATACCATCCATAGTGTCAAACTAATTATTGAAAAAGTAGCCAATCCTCCCCCCACGTTTCGTCCTTCCGTCTTCAGAGGGCACGCCTCTGAAGACGGAATGACGAAACCACGTGACTCACCAGCTCCATACAGTAAACGTCGCCCCGCGACTCACCGCGGTGGGTGGTTTATTTGAAATCTCGATCGGCGGTGAGCTTGACGATATTACTGGCACATGCTGGTTATCTTTTAATTTCTTGTAAGCACATTTTGTAAGGGGGGGGGGGATTGGCTACTTTTGAAGGGGTTAACACTAGGGGGCGCTCGAGAGGTTAACTGTGTTCCCAGGGAGGTGATTCTAACTGAAGGGGGAGGGGACTGACGGATTGTGGTTCCTAGCTAATAGGAACACACGATCTGTCACTCCTGTCAGAACAGAACAGGGAAGTGTGTGTTTATACACACACACACACACACACACACACACACACACTTGTCCCTGTTCTGCCTCTCCTGCTCACGATCGCTCGTGGTATCCCGACCCCGTGAGCCGACGTATAGTATACTTACCTTCACTGTGCAGTGGCCTCGATCCTTGTCTTTTGGGATCTCTCCAACGGTGCTCGCGGCTCCTCCCCACATCAGATATCCCCCTAGGAGAAGCGCTCTCCCTGGGGGTTACCTTGCGGACGCGCTCCCGAGTCCAGCATTTTGCGTCCATAGACACAGAATGCCGGACTTTGCCCCGCTCTCCGTGTCATTGGATTTGATTGACAGCAGCGGGAACCAATGGCTGCGCTGCTATCAATCTATCAAATCAAGAGCAGAGACCCCGGCCAGAGACAGTTTGCGTGTTGAAAACGAACGGTCTCAGGTGAGTAAAACGGGGGGGGGAGAACAGTGAGAACAGTGTTCACCGATTGATTGCATTTCATTTAAAATAACATGCACCTGGGAGGTGGGTGGTTGGGCAGGAGGGTGGATGATGCAGGATGTGTGCTAATGAGGTCAGCTGGTCAACTCCTTCCTGTGTCATGACCTGAAAAGTCTGTCCAGGAAGTAAGGCAGAAGTAATGGATACGTGTTTGGAAACAACCATGGAGACAGTGAAGCGTGTGCAAAAAAAATGGAAAGCGGATGTTTGCAAAAGACGTACATGAATGCTATACTGGTACAAAGTTTAGCTGGAATTTAGCATAAAAAAAAAAAAAAAAAAGGAACAAAAAGGTGAACTTATTCTTTAATACATAGAATGTATTAAGGTGAAAAACCTTGGAAGGCTTTACAACCCCTATAAAAGACTGGCCTGGAATGAACATGCAGACAGAACGCACGAAGAAGACTGAACTTCCGCTCTGCTTGAGTAGACGATCGGAGCAGCAGTGGGAGCGGGTACCTGTCAAAACTAGGTACCCGCTCCCTAAAAAGATAAATAAAAAAAACATCCAATACACGCGGAGAAGGGGGAGGAGGACAATCAGTTGAGCTTCTTGTAGTACATGGGAGGTGGTTATAATCCTCAGACATGAAATAGGAACAAAGCATACCCCTCTATAGCAGTGTTTCTCAACTCCAGTCCTCAAGGCGCCCCAACAGGTCATGTTTTCAGGATTTCCCTCAGACGAAACAGCTGTGGTAATTACTAAGGAAGTGAAACTGATCAAATCACCTGTGCAAAATAATGGAAATCCTGAAAACATGACCTGTTGGGGCGCCTTGAGGACTGGAGTTGAGAAACACTGCTCTATAGTGTGTTCTCAATCGGGAGCACCAAATGTCATTTCTGTCCACTTCCTCTGCTATCAGCATGAGCCACTTCTGACAAGTTTTCCTGACACCAAGAGAAACATGGTGACAGGGGAGGGACCTCCAGCTGATTGACAGCCTCAGCTCTGTTCCTGTGTGCTATGTGAAGGGGGTGCACCTCTTTCCTCCAATCAACTCTCAGATTTCTCCTCACTAAGCTCTGCAGAGTATAAATTTAAGCTCCCCGTCTCCTTTTTTTTGACAGCTCAGACCAGCTTTAAAATTCTGCACTTTGAACAGATGTAGAGAAGAAAGGGCTGCAGATAAACAGGTACAACTTATGTAGGAGGATTTGTTGCATCCCTGTGTATCACCCGAGGATAGTCCCTTCACTGGGTATATGGAAAGGGTTTACCATCTCCTTGGTCCCGCAGCTTTCTGGGACCTGTGACATGTCCCAGAAAGCTGCGGAGGAAGGAGGGGGCAAACTTCTGCTCAGATTGCTGTGGCGATCTGACCAGATTTGGGGGAGCAGGTACCTGTCAAAATCAGGGACACGCTTCCACCCCAAAAAATGAAGTCCCAAATGTTAAGCAGGGGGAAGGGGGGGGGTTGAGGAGGAGCAACAGAACTTCACTTTTTGGATATAGTTCCGTTTTAAGTGCTCATAAAAGATTCTCCAGCACCCAAGGGGGAAAAAAAAAAAAAAGCTACAGTGCCCCTTCCCCCTCCTCTAGAGCTGAGGCACATTAAGGGGAATAGTGCTCCCTCTAGAGTAGACTCTGCTTATTACACCAGAAGAGCTGATGATTCACCAAGATGAGGCCGCAGTCCCTCTCCTATGTGAGGCATCCAATACAGCTCAAATGTAACATTCTCACACCCAGAGTGTCCCAGAGATACAGTGCCTTGACAAAGTATTCATACCCCTTGACATTTTCAGGAAATGTATTTTATTGGGATTTTATGTGATAGATCAACACAAAGTGGCACAATATTGTGAAGTGTAAGGAAAAATGATAAATGGTTTCCAACATTTTTTACAATATGTGAAAAGTGTGGGGTACATTTATATTCAGCCCCCTTTACTCCGATACCCCTAACTAAAATCTAGTGGAACCAATTGCCTTTAGAAGTCACCTAATTAGTAAATAGAGTCCACCTGTGTGTCATTTAATCTCAGTATAAATACGGCTGTTCTGTGAAGCCTTCAGAAGTTTGTTAGAGAACCTTAGTGAACAAACAGCATCATGAAGGCCAAGGAACACACCAGACAAGTCAGGTATAAAGTTGTGGAGAAGTTTAAAGCAGGGTTAGGTTATAAAAAAAAAAAAAAAATTAAAGTTACGTACCGGTAACGTCTTTTCCAGTAGTCTTTCAGGACAGCCACCATGAGAGATAGTCTCCTCCTCTTCCTCTAGGAAACACTGCGCCAGCCCATAAATTCTCACTTCCCCCTGCCAGACCTCAGTATATTCCGAGATTACCTCCGGTCAGCTGGGGAGACACAAGAACACATTAATAACATACTATTCCATATCATTATCATGCTGCGTTCTGGTCTTTTATAAGACCCCCCAAAAATTTCGGGTGGGTAACTAGGGCTGTCCTGAAAGACTACTGGAAAAGACGTTACCGGTACGTAACTTTAATTTTCTCCTTTCGTCTTTCAGGACAGCCACCATGAGAGGATGAACGAGCACTCACCAGTTTAGGGTGGGACTACAGCTTGCAATACCTTTCGCCCAAAGGCTTGCTCACTAGCCGACACCAGGTCCACTCTGTAGTGCTTCACGAAAGTGGAGTAGCTGGACCATGTTGCAGCCCTGCATATTTGCTCTGGCGTTGCTCCAGCCTTTTCTGCCTGCGAAGCTGCCATAGCTCTAGTAGAGTGTGCTCTTATACCCATTGGGATTTCTTTCCCTGCCAATGTATAGGCCTGGCCAATGGCTACTCTGAGCCATCTGGCAATAGTGCGTCGAGACGCTTTGCATCCTTTTCTGGCCCCAGAAAACAAAACAAATAAAGAGTCTGACTTTCTAAACCTCTTGGTCAGCTCTAGGTACTGAAGGATACATCTCCTTACATCCAAAGAATGAAATTTTAATTCCCTTTCCCCCGAAGGGTTGGGACAAAATGAGGGTAAAACTACCTCCTGACTTCTGTGGAAACCAGAAGCAACCTTAGGTAAAAATGCTGGATCGGTCTTAAAGATGATCCGATCTGGAAAAATAACGCAAAAAGGAGGTCTAACAGATAAGGCCTCAATCTCACTGACTCTCCTGGCAGTTGTCACTGCTACCAAAAAAACTGTTTTTAACGTAAGATCCTTTAGTAGACATTCTTCTAAAAGGTTCAAAGGGGATTCCCGTCAGACCCTGCAAAACTAACGATAGGTCCCACTTGGGAAAGGGAGGGCCTTGAACCGGTCTTTGTCTAGACAGAGCTTTAAAGAATCTGACCACCCAAGGGTTGGTGGCCAGATGTTTTTCTAAGTAAACACTAAGTGCTGACACCTGACCCTTAAGGGTACTTATGGATAAACCCCTGTCTGCCCCGCACTGCAGGAATTCCAACACAGCTGTGGGACTATGTACCGCAAGGGAGCCTTCTGCACACCATTCATTGAAACGTACCCAGACTTTCCCATAAATCTGGCGTGTTTCCTTCTTCCTGCTATTGAGGAGGGTGGAGATTAATTTCTCAGAAAACCCCCTAGCTCTTAGCATACCCTCCTCAGTAGCCAGACCGCTAACTGCCATTGGTGAACCTGTGGACAGAGGACTGGGCCCTGTGAGAGGAGATCCTCTCGAGGTAGCAGGAATAAGGGAGGTTCGACCGCTAGCTGCTTGAGTACTGAGAACCAAGCCCTCTTTGGCCAATGTGGTGCTACCAGAATCAGGGACGTGTTTTCCATCTGGAACTTCCTGAGAACTGCTGGTAATAATGCTGGGGGCGGGAAGGCATAGCAGATTCTGAAATGCCAGTCCTGGATCAATGCGTCGACCCCTCGCGCTCCCTCCCCTCTGTTTAGGGAGAAAAAACAAGGGGTTTTCGCGTTGCTTCTTGACGCGAACAGATCTACCTCTGGAGGACCCCACTTCTCTGAGATGAGATTGAAAACCTCCTGGTTGAGGATCCAATCGCCCTCTCTCAGTTTGGTTCTGCTGAGAAAGTCTGCTATCACATTCTTTTCTCCTCTCAGGTAGACTGCTGAGAGTGAGAGAGTATGAGCCTCGGCCCAGCTCAGAATGTCTGATGCCAATGCCAACAGGACTCCGCTTTTCATGCCTCCCTGTTTGTTTACATAAGCTACGGCAGACCAGTCCCAGTGGGACCTGAACCAAGGCATCCAGATTTCTCTGGCTGTGATCCCACACCCTTAGGACAAAGGACTGTAAGGGACGAAAGTGCAGACCTGCCCATTGCACTGCTGGGAGGGTAGCGGTCAAAAGTCCCAGGGCCGACATCAGAACTCTTATGGAGACCCGACTGCTGCACTGGAGACCAGCCACTGCCCTGTCCAGTTTTAGTATTTTTTCTGTTGGAAGAAACACTCTCAGAAGTGTTGAGTCCAACAGGTAACCCAAGTAGGTAATGCGCTGGGAGGGAATCAAACTGGATTTCTCCAAGTTCATTAGCCACCCTAGACCTGTAAGAACTCTCTTTGTAAGTTCTAGATCCCTGACTAACTGCAGTGGACACGCTGCAAACAGGAGCAGGTCGTCCAGGTATGCTATCACTGATATTCCCTGGAGCCGAAGAAAGGCCATCACCTCCGCCAAGACCTTGGTGAAGATGCGGGGCGAGGAGGATAGCCCGAAAGGCAGCGCCTGAAACTGTAGATGTACCGTTGTTCCACCTACATCTACCGCTAGCCGGAGAAACCTCTGCGAGGCTTCTGTTATGGGGACGTGTAGATACGCGTCCTTTAGGTCCAGAGATACCATAAAGCAGTTGCGGGGCAACAGTGTTCTGACTGTGAAAATTGTTTCCATACGGAATCTCCTGTATGTCACTGACCTGTTCAGGGGCTTTAGATTCAGAATCAGTCTGAATTTCCCTGTGGGTTTCTTCACTACGAATATGTGTGAATAAAACCCCTCTCCCTCCTCGGCTTTTGGGACTCTGAGAACCACATTCTGATCTACCAGATCCCTTAATGCTTCCAACAGAGCCTCGGCTCTTGCCGTACGCCTGGGTAGGTGCGTGACCAGAAATCTCCGTGGAGGAGGATTTGTGAAATCGATATGGTACCCCCTTCTTATAATCCCTAGAATAAAGCGATTGGGGGATATTGCTTCCCACTGTGGGAGGAAGGCCCCCAGTCTTCCCCCCACCATGGTTGGGGAGTCATTGACCTTTACGGGGCTGCTCAGGAGGGCGAAAAATCGCCCCTCCTCTGCCCTTGCCTTTCTGACCCCAAAACTTCTTTTGCCCTTCCGGCTTTGGAGTCTCTTTTCGCTTTTGCGGACGAAACCCCTTCTTTGTAGGTGCAGGGGTTTTCCGTTTAACCGGGAAGGATTTCTTCCTGTCTGCTGTGCGGTCCAAGACAGTCTCTAAGCCTGGACCGAAGAGAAGGTCTCCCGTTAACGGTATGCCGCATAATTTGACTTTAGAGGCGCTATCGCCCGGCCAAGTTTTTAGCCAGAGGGCTCTCCTGGCCGAATTGGCCAGAGCCGCTGATCTGGCCGACATACGTACTGATTCTGCCGAGGCATCAGCTATGTAGGCGATACCCCGCAGAATAGTAGGGAAAGAAGACAGAATGGTTTCTTTTGCCGTTCCAGCCTCAATATGCTCTTGAATCTTAGAGAGCCAGTGCTCCAGATTGCGAGCCACTACTGTGACCGCCAACTCAGGCTTCAAGTTACCAACTGTTGAATCCCACGTCTTTTTAAGGAGAGAGTCTATTCTCTTATCCATGACATCCACCAGGGCCCCCATGTCCTCAAATGCCAGGTCTGTGTGTCTGGAAACCTGGGAGAAAGCAGCGTCTAACTTGGGATTTTTATTCCAGATAGATGTAGGATCATCCGAAAACGGAAATCTCCTTTTTAAGGATCTTGAAAAAAAGGGTTTCCTTTCGGGATCTTGCCACTCCTTTTTGATAGTTTCAACCAGTACTTCGTGAACTGGAAAAACCTTTCTCCTTTGTTCCCCCAAGCCTCTGTACATCTGGTCATGAAGGGTCAGGGGTTTCCTGTCCTCCTGAATACCGAGGGTTGTATAAATAGCCCCTAAGAGGTCCTCTACCTCCTCTAGGGATAATTTATATCTGGAGGATCTCCTGGACTCCCCGTCCTGGTCCTCCCCCTCAGAACCATCCTGGGAATCGGAGGAGGAACTATCTGGCTGTCTTAGTTCCACCCCGGAAGGCCCTGGAGCTTCCTCTGCCCTAACTGAAGTTGCAGGTTGGGCAGGAGCAGGGCCCTGTGCCTGAGGCGGGGTTGTATCCTGGGAAGCTGGACTAATGGGAGGTTGAAACCTTTCAAATAAGGCTTTAAATGAAGAAAAGGTGGATGAGAGCTCCTTTACTGAGGCTGCCAGTCCTGACTCCTGCTCAGAGTCCCTCTCCTTAACAAGGGAGTCAATGCACTCCCTACACAAGACCTTTGTCCATGCCTCCCCTAATGTGTCCCTGCAAGAGGCACACCTCCTCTTAGAGCTATGGGTAGACTTAGACTTTTCTGTAGCTTTCTGAAATACATGAAAGGAAAAAACAAACATTTTGTCACTTTTTTTTTTTTTTTTTTTTTAAAAGACAAGGATACAACCCTGGGAGTGCACTAGACCCTCCTTAATCTATGGGGATCTGAGCCTCCCTCCCCTGACCACCCAGGGTATCTGCCCCCCCCATGACAGGAACCATACATGGAGGGACAATCCTAGGTAAAGAGTACTTTTCCCCAAGGCACTCTTACCTTAGGAAGGCTGGAGGTAGTGTCCGTTGGCTGAGCATCCGCTTCCGACATGACATGCAGGTGGTTGCTACTACCGAGTCCTCCGCTGCCTGTGCGCGTCCCAGACTCGTCTCCAGCCTGTGCCTGGCTTCCCTATCAGCGCCGCGACCCGGAACCAGAAGCCGCGGGTCAAAGGCAAGCCCTCGCCCTTCCGCCGGAAATGACGTCGCCCGTCGTCCGGCCCGCCTAGTTCCAAAAAGAGAGCGGCCTGTAAAGTATACAGGAAGGGCGGACGCCAGCCTGCTGCAGCCCTGTAGCCGCGATAGGGAACCCCCACAGCCTGAAGCTGCGCTCAGCTAGGAAGTGGTGGCAACCAAACGAGGGGTAAGTCCCCCCCATGCCCCTAGGAAGCCCCTGCTCCCATTACAGGCTCCAAAAAACAAATAACAGCCACAGTCCCCTGACTGAATGGCCTGGTTCCTTGCACAGTGTCTCCCCACCGGAGGAAACACTAATACTGAGGTCTGGCAGGGGGAAGTGAGAATTTATGGGCTGGTGCAGTGTTTCCTAGAGGAAGAGGAGGAGACTATCTCTCATGGTGGCTGTCCTGAAAGACGAAAGGGGAAAAATCTCCCAAGCTTTGAACATCTCACAGAGCTCTGTTCAATCCATCATCAGAAAATGGAATAAGTATGGCACAACTGCAAACCTACCAAGACATGGCCGTCCACCTAAACTGACAGGCCGGGCAAGGAGAACATTCATCAGAGAAGAGCCAAGAGGTCCATGGTAAATCTGGAGGAGCTGCAGAGATCCACAGCTCAGGTGGGAGAATCTGTCCACAGGACAACTATTAGTCGTGTTCTCCACAAATCTGCCCTTTATGGAAGAGTGACAAGAAGAAAGACATTGGTGAAAGAAAGTCATAAGAAGTCCTGTTTGCAGTTTGTGAGAAGCCATGTGGGGGACACAGCAAACATGTGGAAGAAGGTGCTCTGGTCAGAGGAGACCAAAATTTAACTTTTTGGCCTTAAAGTAAAACGCTATGTGTGGCGGAAAACTAACACTGCACATCACCCTGAACACACCATCCCCACCGTGAAACATGGTGGTGGCAGCATCATGTGGTGGGGATGCTTTTCTTCAGCAGGGACAGGGAAGCTGGTCAGAGTTGATGGGAAGATGGATGGAGACAAATACAGGACAATCTTAGAAGAAAACCTGCAAAAGACCTGAGACCGGGGTGGAGGTTCACCTTCCAGCAGGACAACGACCCGAAACATCCAGCCAGAGCTACAATGGAATGGTTTACATCAAACCATATTGATGTGTTAGAATAGTCCAGTCACAGTCCAGACCTAAATCCAATCGAGAATCTGTGGCAAGACTTGAAAATTGCTGTTCACAGACGCTCTCCATCCAATCTGACAGAACTTGAGATGCTTTGCAAAGAAGAAGAATGGGCAAAAATGTCCCTCTCTAGATGTGCAAAGCTGGTAGAGACATCCCCAAAAAGACTTGCCGCTGTAATTGCAGTGAAAGGGGGTTCTACAAAGTATTGATATAATTTTTTACAAATAAATATGTGAAAAGTGTGAAAACCATTTATCATTTTCCCTCCACTTCACAATTATGTGCCACTTTGTGTTGGTCTATCACATAAAATCCCAATAAAATACATTTACGTTTTTGGTTGTAACATGAAAAAATGTGGAAAATTTCAAGGGGTATGAATACTTTTTCAAGGCAATGTATAGGAAACAGATCCGAGTTTAGAGAATCCTGGAAAAGAACCTCCTAAGCCTCAAGTTTGGTTACAATTATTTTTTTTTTTTCAAAAACAGATGACTATTATCTGGAGCTGTAGAGTGATCCCGGCGTCAGTTTCTCACTTACAGATTCGTAGAGCTGTTTGCAGGTCTGGCCGGCGTCGATCTTTCCAGCAAAGGAGATGGTGGGGATAGTCGTGTTCAGTTCATGAACGATGCGGTCATCGATCGTCCTCATCACCCGGATGATTTCCTGTACAGGAGGACAAAACAAGGAGGGGAGGGTCACATCTCACAGATATTACACAGTAAAATATATGGCAACTGGTACACCAAAGGACTGGTCAGTCCCATTATGACATTAACAAAACACTGAGCCGGTCACATCAGTCTCTGCACCAGAGGAGCTTACACTCTAATGTCCCCCCCCCCCCCACAGTCACACACTATTATTATTATACATTTATATAGCTCTGACATATACCGCAGTGCTGTACAGAGAACACTGAGCCAGTCACATCAGTCTCTGCACGACAGGAGCTTACACTCTAATGTTCCCCCCACAGTCAGACACAATATTATCATACATTCTATAGCTCTGACACTGTAATGCCCCCATCTGGGTGGATTTGGGATAATCGATCAGAATCTTTTTTTGTGTTGTGGGTAGGGGTGCAATGGATCGTGCAACGGATCGCCGTTGATCCATACTGATCAACCTCCGCGGATCGGCACACCCGCGATCCACGGAGCACGGCCTTTTTATAGGAAAGGCCGCGGCTTCTGCCTAGCTCCGGAGCGGCGGCCATCTTGGTACACCCGGAAGCGGCCGCTGTCCCGACAGGAAGTGACGTTTCGTCGCCGCCATCTTGCTACACCCCACACTCCTGCACAGTACAGTAATGATAGAGTGAGAAGGGGCAAGCGGACATCTTGTTACACCCACCGGAGTTTTAGATTTAAAAGCTATTTTCAACACAAAACCGTGCTTATATGCATAAATACAGTATTTGTAGATCGGACGGACTGTTTAGATGTTAGATTTTAAAAGCAACATTCAAACCTGCTGACCTTATATGGTTGATAATGTGACAGAACACCTCTGATTTTCATATTTAATGTCAAATGTGAAAATCAGAGGTGTTCTGTCACATTAGCAACCATGTAAGGTCAGCAGGTTTGCTGTTGCTTTTAAAATCTAACATCTAAACAGTCTGTCCGATCTACAAATACTGTATTTATGCATATAAGCTCCGTTTTGTGTTGAAAATAGCTTTTAAATCCAAAACTCCGGTGGGTGTAACAAGATTTGTGTGTTTTTTTTTTTTTTTTGCTGATCCGATCTGTGACTCTGATCCGATCCGTGAGTTTTTTGATCCGTTGCACTCCTAGTTTTGGGAGGAGTTAGAACTCTCAGCATTTTATTGGTCGGACTACAAGAACAGGTGTGATGTCATTCCTTCTATTCCTGAAGACCGCACTCTGTAACCAGAGACCCAACATGCAGAAGCAAACCAGTCTGACCAGTGCGGGGGCTGCATTTAGAGGTTGTGGTTCTTCCAGGTATGCTGACCATTTTTTTTTTTGTTTAAGAGTTTAAATCAGTATTTTTTTGCTAGAAAATTACTTAGGACCCCCAAACATTATAATATATATTTTTAGCATAGACCCTAGAGAATATATATATATATATAGTTTTGTAAAATATGAAAGGTGATGTTACGCCGAATAAATAGATACCCAACATGTGATGCTTTAAAATTGCGCCCGCTCGTGGAACAGTGACAAACTACTTTACTTAAAGAAATCTCCATAGGTGACACTTTCAAAAATTTTACAGGTTACCCTTTTAGAGTTACAGAGGAGGTCTAGCGCTAGAATTATTGCTCTCGCTCTAACGATCGCAGTGATACCGCACATGTGTGGTTTGAACACCGTTTACATATGCTTGTGTACCTTGCATATGTATACATGGGGAGTTTTCTAATTTTTTTTTTTTCCTTATTTTACTTTTACCCTTCTCTTTAAATTATTTTTATTTGTTGTTTATTTAATTTTTAATCATTTTTATTTTTTTAGTCACGTTTATTCCTATTACAAGTAATATAAACAGGGCACGACAGCTCCTCTTTACAGAGAGATTTGAGGTCTAGAAGTCCCCACATCTCTCCTCTAGGCTGGAAAGCCTGAGATAAAAAAAAAAAAAAAAAAAAGGAAGAAGAAGTAATCGATCTCAGGTTTTCCAAAAGATAAAAAACGGCAGTGTTTACATCTGCTGGCGCTGGAAGAGACGTCATGATGTCGCTTTCAGCCTCCAAGGGTCAGAGAGATGGCTGGGGACCATCTGGTCTCCGGTCAGCTCTATGGTAAACCGCCACCGCTGGCGAGTTCATTCTCCGGCTCCCCAATTGTACGGGCGAGCCAGGAAAAGCACCAGAGGGCAGCGGGAGGCCCCCCCCCCACAAACAGCCTCTATAATTGCTTTTACACTGCAGGGAATCGGCAGCCGATAAAAATATATCTGAATGATGCCTGCAGCTGCACCTATCATCCAGATATCTCCACTTCCAGGACCTCATAGGACAGTGATGGCTAATACTTGGCACCCCAGATGTTTTGGAAATACATTTTCCATGATGCTCCACTACACTGCAGAGTGCATGAGCATCATGGGAAATGTAGTACCAAAACATCAGGGGTGCCAAGGTTCGCCATCACTATCATAGGATGTCCTACGGGCGGGAAGTGGTTAAAACTGCTCTAAAGAGACCCTGGGTGCCGCCATCTTGGATGTGATATCAGCAGACTGAGAGCCATCACTCAGGTCACACTCTACCAGATCTACCATGTCTGGTAGCAGTGATGGAGAACCTTGGCACCCCAGATGTTTTAGAACTACATTTGTCATGATGCTCAACTACACTGCAGAGTGCATGAGCATCAAGGGAAATGTAGTTCCAAAACACCTGGGGTGCCAAGGTCACTGCTGCATTACAGTATTCATTTCACTCCTCACCTGGGTGCAATATACAAAGCAATGTAGGGAGGTGGGGTGAGGGGTGGAGGAGCTGGCTCAGCACAGGCAATAAATTGGACACTCCCAGAAGAGGAGACCTGCAAGAAGGGAAGGGGGCTGTGCTAGGGAAGTGACTCTTCCTGGAGCAGTCAATCTTCCTTGTAACTTCTGAAGCACATTGCAAGTGAGTGAAAAACGATTAAAGGATAAACATTGCGAATAATGGATCCTTCTGTGCTTTTACCTGCAATGTGTTTTGGCCTCGTTCAGACGTGTGGCAGCCCTTGCAGCCCCCCTCTAAAAAGTGATCTGCGGGAGATCCCCCTTTCAGAGGGCAGCTGGGAGGCGATACGTCGCCTGTTTTAAGCCTGAAAATGCTGAGCCACAACCGTGCATGGTTCAGGCCCCATTCAGCTGAATAAGACACGTCTGGCAGCGGTTCCACCTGACGAATGCCAGAGGGGGCGTCATTGTGCTGCGTTCAACCCCCTACTATTACCACCCCTGTGAATGAGCCCCTTAGGTTGGCAGCCAAGGCCTCTGTAACCCTTCTATACCGGGCACTTTCACCCTCTTCATGCCCAGGCCAATTTTCAGAGTTCAGCGCTGTCACACCTTGAATGACAATTGCGCAGTCATAGAACACTGTACACATACGACATCTTCATCATTTTTTTGAGACACACTGTACTGTGAATAGACAAGCTCTCTGCTTATCTGTCTCTAAGCTCCCTCCCCCGACATAAATTTCCAACAGTGCTTCCATATCAGTACAGCCTTATCAGCGGCCATCAGTCCCTCCTCAGTGCCAATCAGTCCCTCCTCAGTGCCAATCAGTCCCTCCTCAGTGGCATCTCATCAGTACCACCTCCTCAGTGCCAATCAGTCCCTTCTACCCAGTGCCGTCTCATCAGTGGCATCTCATCAGTTCCACCTCCTCAGTGCCAATCAGTCCCTCCTACTCAGTGCCGCCTCATCAGTCCCTCCTCCTCAGTGCCAATCAGTCCCTCCTACTCAGTGCCGCCTCATCAGTCCCTCCTCCTCAGTGCCAATCAGTCCCTCCTCCTCAGTGCTGCCTCCTCAGTGCCGCCTCATCAGTCCCTCCTCCTCAGTGCTGCCTCCTCAGTGCCAATCAGTCCCTCCTCCTCAGTGCCACCTCATCAGTCCCTCCTCCTCAGTGCCAATCAGTCCCTCCTCCTCAGTGCTGCCTCCTCAGTGCCAATCAGTCCCTCCTACTCAATGCCAACAGTTCCTTCTACTCAGTGTCGCCTCATCAGTATCGCCTCCTCAGTGCCAATCAGTCCCTCCTCCTCAGTGCCGTCTCATCAGTGAAGGAGAAAATTACTTATTTGCAAGATAAGTGCTCAGTATTGAAGTAGTTAATGACTTTCTAAGGTGGAATAAATGAATGGGGTCAATGAACCCCTCTACACCAGGGGGAGCCGACACTTTAAAATGTGTCAGTGGGAGGGGCTTCTGATTGTGCGGCACTGCGATTGGCAGCATGGTGCTGACATCATTAGGAGCTCCTCCTACCAGTCCCAATTGCCAGTACAGTCGGTGACAGCGCAGTCACAGTTCTGGGGGTGTGTTAAGGTCTACCCACCCCTCCCCCACATATAGCTGTTAACCCTTTGTATGAATGAACTTTGTGATCTGTGGACCCCGCAGACATTACATACACTTTCCTCTCCTCACAGGAGCTGAATAAAAAAGTACTGTCAGTCCAGGCATGCTGGGAGTTGTAGTGCCCGAATGAGGAGGATGTCAGGGGCCCCTGTACGTGTGGGAGGTTGGGGGGGGCCCCCTGTGTGTGTGGGAGGTTGGGGGGGGCCCCCTGTGTGTGTGGGAGGTTGGGGGGGCCCCCTGTGTGTGTGGGAGGTTGGGGGGGGCCCCCTGTGTGTGGGAGGTTGGGGGGGGCCCCCTGTGGGAGGTTGGGGGGGGCCCCCTGTGGGAGGTTGGGGGGGGCCCCCTGTGTGTGTGGGAGGTTGGGGGGGGCCCCCTGTGTGTGTGGGAGGTTGGGGGGGCCCCCTGTGTGTGTGGGAGGTTGGGGGGGGGCCCTGTGTGTGTGGGAGGTTGGGGGGGGGCCCCCCTGTGTGTGTGGGAGGTTGGGGGGGGGGCCCCGTGTGTGTGGGAGGTTGGGGGGGGCCCCGTGTGTGTGGGAGGTTGGGGGGGGCCCCGTGTGTGTGTGGGAGGTTGGGGGGGCCCCGTGTGTGTGTGGGAGGTTGGGGGGGGGCCCCGTGTGTGTGTGGGAGGTTTGGGGGGGGGCCCCGTGTGTGTGGGAGGTTGGGGGGGGGGGCCCGTGTGTGTGGGAGGTTGGGGGGGGGGCCCCGTGTGTGTGGGAGGTTGGGGGGGGGGCCCCCGTGTGTGTGGGAGGTTGGGGGGGGGGCCCCGTGTGTGTGGGAGGTTGGGGGGGGGGGCCCCGTGTGTGTGGGAGGTTGGGGGGGGGGGCCCCGTGTGTGTGGGAGGTTGGGGGGGGGGGGGCCCCGTGTGTGTGGGAGGTTGGGGGGGGGGCCCCGTGTGTGTGGGAGGTTGGGGGGGGGGCCCCGTGTGTGTGGGAGGTTGGGGGGGGGGCCCCGTGTGTGTGGGAGGTTGGGGGGGGGGCCCCGTGTGTGTGGGAGGTTGGGGGCCCCGTGTGTGTGGGAGGTTGGGGGGGGGGCCCCGTGTGTGTGGGAGGTTGGGGGGGGGGCCCCGTGTGTGTGTGGGAGGTTGGGGGGGGGCCCCGTGTGTGTGTGGGGTGGGGGGGGGCCCGTGTGTGGGGGGGGGGGGGCCCGTGTGTGTGGGAGGTTGGGGGGGGGCCCGTGTGTGTGGGAGGTTGGGGGGGCCCCGTGTGTGTGGGAGGTTGGGGGCCCCGTGTGTGTGGGAGGTTGGGGGGGGGGCCCCGTGTGTGTGGAGGCTGGGGGGGGGCCCCGTGTGTGTGGGAGGCTGGGGGGGGGGCCCCGTGTGTGTGGGAGGCTGGGGGGGGGCCCCGTGTGTGTGGGAGGTTGGGGGGGGGGCCCCGTGTGTGTGGGAGGCTGGGGGGGGGGCCCCGTGTGTGTGGGAGGCTGGGGGGGGGGGCCCCGTGTGTGTGGGAGGTTGGGGGGGGGGCCCCGTGTGTGTGGGAGGTTGGGGGGGGGCCCCGTGTGTGTGGGAGGTTGGGGGGGGGCCCCGTGTGTGTGGGAGGTTGGGGGGGGCCCCGTGTGTGTGGGAGGTTGGGGGGGGGGGCCCCGTGTGTGGGAGGTTGGGGGGTGCCCCGTGTGTGTGGGAGGTTGGGGGGGGGGGGCCCGTGTGTGTGGGAGGTTGGGGGGGGGCCCCGTGTGTGTGGGAGGTTGGGGGGGGGGGCCCCGTGTGTGTGGGAGGTTGGGGGGGCCCCCTGTGTGTGTGGGAGGTTGGGAGGGCCCCCTGTGTGTGTGGGAGGTTGGGGGGGGCCCTGTGTGTGTGGGAGGTTGGGGGGGGCCCTGTGTGTGTGGGAGGTTGGGGGGCCCCCTGTGTGTGTGGGAGGTTGGGGGGCCCCTGTGTGTGTGGGAGGTTGGGGGCCCCCTGTGTGTGTGGGAGGTTGGGGGGCCCCCTGTGTGTGTGGGAGGTTGGGGGGCCCCTGTGTGTGTGGGAGGTTGGGGGGCCCCTGTGTGTGTGGGAGGTTGGGGGGCCCCCTGTGTGTGTGGGAGGTTGGGGGGCCCCTGTGTGTGTGGGAGGTTGGGGGGCCCCCTGTGTGTGTGGGAGGTTGGGGGGGGCCCTGTGTGTGTGGGAGGTTGGGGGGCCCGTGTGTGTGGGAGGTTGGGGGGGGGCCCCCTGTGTGTGTGGGAGGTTGGGGGGGCCCCCTGTGTGTGTGGGAGGTTGGGGGGGGCCCCCTGTGGGAGGTTGGGGGGGGCCCCCTGTGTGTGTGGGAGGTTGGGGGGGGGCCCTGTGTGTGTGGGAGGTTGGGGGGGGGCCCCCTGTGTGTGTGGGAGGTTGGGGGGGGGCCCCCTGTGTGTGTGGGAGGTTGGGGGGGGGGGCCCCCTGTGTGTGTGGGAGGTTGGGGGGGGGCCCCTGTGTGTGTGGGAGGTTGGGGGGGGGGGGGCCCGTGTGTGTGGGAGGTTGGGGGGGGGGCCCCGTGTGTGTGGGAGGTTGGGGGGGGGGCCCCGTGTGTGTGGGAGGTTGGGGGGGGGCCCCGTGTGTGTGGGAGGTTGGGGGGGGGGCCCCATGTGTGTGGGAGGTTGGGGGGGCCCCGTGTGTGTGTGGGAGGTTGGGGGGGGGCCCCGTGTGTGTGTGGGAGGTTTGGGGGGGGGGCCCCGTGTGTGTGTGGGAGGTTTGGGGGGGGCCCCGTGTGTGTGGGAGGTTGGGGGGGGGGGGGGCCCCGTGTGTGGGAGGTTGGGGGGGGGCCCCGTGTGTGTGGGAGGTTGGGGGGGGGGGGCCCCCGTGTGTGTGGGAGGTTGGGGGGGGGGCCCCGTGTGTGTGGGAGGTTGGGGGGGGGCCCCGTGTGTGTGGGAGGTTGGGGGGGGGGCCCCGTGTGTGTGGGAGGTTGGGGGCCCCGTGTGTGTGGGAGGTTGGGGGCCCCGTGTGTGTGGGAGGTTGGGGGCCCCGTGTGTGTGGGAGGTTGGGGGGGGGGCCCCGTGTGTGTGGGAGGTTGGGGGGGGCCCCGTGTGTGGGGTGGGGTGGGGGGGGGGCCCGTGTGTGTGTGGGGTGGGGTGGGGGGGGGGGCCCGTGTGTGTGGGAGGTTGGGGGGGGGGGGCCCGTGTGTGTGGGAGGTTGGGGGGGGGCCCGTGTGTGTGGGAGGTTGGGGGGGGGCCCGTGTGTGTGGGAGGTTGGGGGGGGGGCCCCGTGTGTGTGGGAGGTTGGGGGGGGGGGGGCCCGTGTGTGTGGGAGGTTGGGGGCCCCGTGTGTGTGGGAGGTTGGGGGGGGGGGGGCCCCCGTGTGTGTGGGAGGTTGGGGGCCCCGTGTGTGTGGGAGGTTGGGGGGGGCCCCGTGTGTGTGGGAGGTTGGGGGGGGGGCCCCGTGTGTGTGGGAGGCTGGGGGGGGGGGGCCCGTGTGTGTGGGAGGCTGGGGGGGGGGCCCCCGTGTGTGTGGGAGGTTGGGGGGGGCCCCGTGTGTGTGGGAGGTTGGGGGGGGGGGCCTCGTGTGTGTGGGAGGTTGGGGGGGGGGGGCCCCGTGTGTGTGGGAGGTTGGGGGGGGGCCCCGTGTGTGTGGGAGGTTGGGGGGGGGGGCCCCGTGTGTGTGGGAGGTTGGGGGGGGGGGGCCCCGTGTGTGTGGGAGGTTGGGGGGGGGCCCCGTGTGTGTGGGAGGTTGGGGGGGGCCCCGTGTGTGTGGGAGGTTGGGGGGGGGGGGCCCCGTGTGTGTGGGAGGTTGGGGGGGGGGGCCCCGTGTGTGTGGGAGGTTGGGGGGGGGGCCCCGTGTGTGTGGGAGGTTGGGGGGGGGGCCCCGTGTGTGTGGGAGGTTGGGGGGGGGGCCCCGTGTGTGTGGGAGGTTGGGGGGGGGGCCCCGTGTGTGTGGGAGGTTGGGGGGCCCCTGTGTGTGTGGGAGGTTGGGGGGGGGGCCCCGTGTGTGTGGGAGGTTGGGGGGCCCCTGTGTGTGTGGGAGGTTGGGGGGGCCCCCTGTGTGTGTGGGGAGGTTGGGAGGGCCCCCTGTGTGTGTGGGAGGTTGGGAGGGCCCCCTGTGTGTGTGGGAGGTTGGGGGGGCCCCCTGTGTGTGTGGAGGTTGGGGGGGGCCCTGTGTGTGTGGAGGTTGGGGGGGCCCCTGTGTGTGTGGGAGGTTGGGGGGCCCCCTGTGTGTGTGGGAGGTTGGGGGGCCCCCTGTGTGTGTGGGAGGTTGGGGGGCCCCCTGTGTGTGTGGGAGGTTGGGGGGCCCCCTGTGTGTGTGGGAGGTTGGGGGGCCCCCTGTGTGTGTGGGAGGTTGGGGGGCCCCCTGTGTGTGTGGGAGGTTGGGGGGCCCCCTGTGTGTGTGGGAGGTTGGGGGGCCCCCTGTGTGTGTGGGAGGTTGGGGGGCCCCTGTGTGTGTGCGAGGTTGGGGGGGCCCCTGTGTGTGTGGGAGGTTGGGGGGGCCCTCTGTGTAAGGTTGGGGGGGGCGTGTGTGTGGGAGGTTGGGGGGGGGGGCCCATGTGTGTGTCAGGTTGGGGGGCCCATGTGTGTGTAGGAGGTTGGGGGCCCCTGTATGTGTGAGGTTAGGGGCTCCTCTGTGTAAGGTTGGGGGGGCCCTGTGTGTGTGTGAGGTGGGGGCCCCAGTTCCTGTGTTGTCAGGTGGGGAGTACAGAGGACAGCCGGTTGGAGGTGACTCTATGGAGGGAATTGAGAGGTCAGCCCGGTCCGGTGTATAGATGGGAACTCCCCTCCCCTCCTCCCACCATCCCCCCTCACCACCCACCTACCGGCTCCCCCACTCACCTGGAACTCCGTGAAATCCTCACAGCTCACCTCCTCACTGGGCGCCGCCATATTGGGAAGGCCAATGGGAGGACCCCGCCGTCCCTGACCTCTGACCTCCTCCTGGGGTGTCCCCGGCAGTGCCTGAGCCGAGTTATCTCTGTCCGACCACAGAGGGCGCTGCTTCCATCATCACACCTCACATCAGGATTACGAGTTGGCTCTTTTGACAGAACACTGGGTCACGTCATCCCGGGAAATCGTTCAAAGGTCTGTTCAGGGACGTCTATCAGGTATACCTAAAAATGTCCCCAGAAATGTGTGTGGAAGAAGCCATTTTGTCGGAGCCTCCCCGTAACAGTAGAATGCGATATCTACAACATTATGGAGGCCCTAATGGAGACAATTTACCCCGCTACGTGCGGGCCGCCAGGCGAGGTTCCTATTGGTGGAATCGTTCCAGCGACTTCATTTAATTGGGTGGCTATTTAATCATTCCGCCCCGTGATTGGTGGAGACAGGCCTCGTGATTCCGCTTTATTTGTTGACAGAACACGTGCCTCGTCTGCCCATTGGCTGCTCTCGTTGAGGCGGGGCTGGCGCGGAGAGCTCGTCTCATTGGCTGACGGCTGTGGTTTTGAGGTCACTTCAGTCTACGGGTTGACATCGGAGATCTGACACTCGTCTGAAGATGCTGCGAGCGGCGTTAGGGAGGAGCGGCCTGCGCTTATTGGCTGGTGAGAGGGTTATGTGAGCTGAGCGCTGGAGGGCCACATGGGGCAGTGACAGCCTGTGACCACTGGGGGCGCTGTGACTTATTGCCACGCAGTGCAATGACAGCCTGTGACTCATTGCCACACAGTGCAATGACAACCTGTGACCACTGGGGGCGCTGTGATCCATTAC